>JBCNJP010000008.1:22751524-23040778 GCA_039602395.1 Deinandra increscens subsp. villosa
GGAGGACAGGTTTTAGGAATCTATAAATAGGTCTTTTGTCTTGTAATTTACTAGTTGTTCATGAGAGTTTGTGTATGTGAGAACTAGTGTTTTGTACTCTGAATCTCTTGTAATCGTTCTATTGGTTAATGAGATTGAGTCGTTTTATTTACATTGATTGTTCTCATTGTTTTTCACGTTATTGATGTCGAACTAAACCGATCCACACGCTCCAGCGTTTTCACTTGCTTTTCCACAAAGTCTCGCTCCGTTTTTTTCATATAACGTACCACAATTTCCCACAAAACAAATTTCTTTTTTCCTGGTTCCCTTAATCGCCGCACAAGGAAATCAATTTTCCTTTCTTCTTCATCGACGAACAATGGTCTAGGGTTCAAAAGGGTTTTCTTCGAGCGGCCGTTTACAGATGTTCAATGTTTCTGGGTTTTCTTCATTACAACGAACAAACATACAAGGCGGCGATGATTTACAGTCACATCGGAGATGGTTCTCTACTTCTCTTTCACGGTGGCGGTCAGAAATCACAACGACCTTTCTGGATATCCTTCAAAAACACGATCGCAATTCCGATTAGAATTTTGCAGTGATCGGATCTTCAAAGGAATAACGTAAGAACATGGCGGCGGTCAGAAGTCCATGGCGTCTAGCGGTTTCCGACGACGGTTACATTACCGGCGACGGTTTCCAATTTCCGGCGACGGTTACCGACTTGGCTCTGATACCAATTTGATGGATTGATCGAAAAATTTCTAAAGAGAATCACAGGTTTTCATTTCAATCTAAACTTTCATTACATTACAAATGAGGGTTTACATCGGGTATTAATAGGTGTTGAGGGGCACGAACGGTTACAGCAACCGTTCGTTCATATTATTCTAATCTTAGGTTATAATCTAATTTACATTCAAATTACATCATACTTAGGGTAAATTGGAATTAATTATTTCTAACAGGATATACAAAAGGCTCTCCTAATTTGCCATAATCATCCATATGCATGAATACTTGTAATTTTGAAGAAACCATATGCAATTTCTAGATTACAAGCCGTTTGAACACTACCCTCATGAAGAAATATAGATAACTAATATATATGTGTCAGTCAAGTAAAGGCACAATATCTCATTAGGTTAAAACATCCCAAATGACATGCTTGAACAAATGGCATAATCTTCACATAATAGCAACATATCCTGTGAGGGCATAGTATTAAAACTAATTGATATGAACGATTAGTTGACACATTTTCATTTTCGACCATTTTTTTTAAACTTCTCAAACGTTCAACTAATAGACACAAAATTATGAGGGTCATGATTCAATTGCCTACTTTAAAACAAAAATAAAGTTGAAGAAAAATAAATACTACTCAAAACACACAACTCAAAATATATAGTTAGCTAACACTACCCAAATATCAAATTAAATCATCAAAATATTATGACTAAAAGTGCATCATCTTTATCAGGAGATCAAACGCCTAATTCACGTTCTTCTTGCCAATTCAGATGTCTTGAACAAATCCAATGTTGCTCCATATCTCTTTAATTCGTGTGTTTTTTTCAACTCAAAAAAAAAAAAAAAAACTCCTCTCCCCAACTTAAAACATGGCAATGTCCTCAATGCCATAAAAATCAGAGATAAGTTGACAAGTATCCCAAAAAAATATGAGTTTCGCCTTATAAGTTAGTAAAATCAAACGTGTTCTCCCCAACCTGAAGTTTGCAAAATGGTTTTGAGCACAAAAATGACGTTTGATTTCTTTTTTTATTTATAAATATATATATGCTTTTGAGTAATGAAACAAAAAAATATGTGTGTGTGTATATCTATATATATATATATATAATAAATAATAAGTATATTAAAAAAATTAGGAAACGGGTTTTCACCTGGTTAGTTGTGAGGTTTAGATAGGGTGATACTTGGGTGAGTCTACATAGAAACTCACAACATCAAAATTGGCACCCTCTTTGTCAAACGAAGTCACATATGGCTTAAGTCGATGTCCGTTGACCATTTGTGTTTGACCTCCTTTCAAGGTAGCTTGTTGTTAGTTAGTCAAGAAAAACAATACAGGTGTATAAATTATGGCGATGGAAGCTCGAGCTGAGATGACTTTGGACGTGGCTGGGGAAGAGGTCGTGGGTCCGTGAAAGGTCGAGATGGAAATGAGCGTTACCGGGAGAAGAGCCACGTGAAATGTTATAAGTGTGGTGAATATGGGCATTACAACAATGAGTGTCCAAGCTTGAAAAATCAAGAAGCTAATTTGATCAAGGAGGAGCCGGCACTGCTATGATCGTCTGGTATGAACAACCCGATTAAGGAGGTGATTGTTGGGTTAATCGAGTAAGGTATACGGTTATGGGTCAGGAAAATGGGTTATCTCGGATATAGGTTTTAGGTTCATTAAGTTAGTTGTTTATTTATGAATGTTTTTATTGTTGAATAAGTGGTTGTGGGTTTGACTGAGTTTATTGTGAGAGCCGTTGGTAGGAAAGTAGAATTGTACGGTTCTTTAGGAATCTTTAGGGGTCATGGATTGAGTTTCTTGTGGTGGGTATTTACTGATCGGTGTCGAAACCCCGACCAAAGATAGAGTTTTTCCTTACCTTTCTACTTTAAAATAGATAGGACAAGTAAGAGTGTCGAATCCACAAGGAGTGTACGTGGTTAGCTACTAATTTTAATTAGTCAAAAAGTGAAATGTAAAAGTTGATTGATTGATTTGTTTAAGAGACTAATTGCAAAGTAATGAAAATAATTAAAAGAGTTATGACGATATGAGAAAATATAGTCACAAACGGTGTCGGGGTTTATGATAAAGTTGTTAGATACAATGCCGATTTCAATATTGATTTGACCACATAGACATAGTCTAGTTCAATTTCACCACTAACCTAGAGCACAATTCATATACTCACACACTAAACATTCGTTCCTTAACTATTCTAACTACGGTTGTACTGAGCACGATAGGGTGACATATCATGAAATGTCTGTCCAATTAACGTGAAGCAAAACACTTACAAATAGCTATAAGATGATGTTCCTGTATATAACTAATTATATGTTCAACATTCAAAACCAACAAAGTATTCAAACAACCAAATCAAAACCCCTCGTACCATTGTGACTACATAGAGATTAGCCGAGCATAATGAAGGAGCTTGAATACATACAATCTGTTGTCACCGACTCCATTGAAAAAGATTAGTTAGAACCCTGAATATTTGAGACTTGAAACCCGATTCTGTAGCTATGAAAAGGTCTTCGCATCACTCAAAATTTTGAGTTGTAACCATGCCCAAAGCTCCTGTCGTTAAACCTTGATTATCGCCTTTCAACAACTCGTCAATCTCTCGTGAACTTCTTCTCGTTTTTCTCCCTTTTCTCCAGAATCGTAACCCTCGCTTTTTTTTTCCTTCCGTGTGAAGTCTTCTTCAATTTCTAATGACGAATCTCCAAAAATACCCCCTGGGCCATACCTTCATTCAGCCTTGTATCCTTTCTTTTTATTATAGCCCATGCGACAAAATGAGAAGACCAAATAGAATTATTTTCTCGTGACATCATCCAGATTTCATTCATCACCATCTAAACTTTTATTTTTGTAAATTTCATTAACTTAACAACTAATATTATTACCTTATTCCTTATTAATCAATTCCCCTAAGTTGTCAGTCACACAGTTACACTATTCTCTTGCACATGTTTTTTTTATCGGAAGTTAAGGGCGGTGGAGAGTGACTGGTCACTTTCTTTCTCTCATTTACTTCCCTTTACCTTCTCATTCTCTCTCTCTCTCTAATCTTTCTCCAGATCTGAGAAAGCTCACCGGCGAATGTAAGCCGACGACTGTTGCATGGTCTGAGATTTCTTCTGCAAGCTCTAAAGAGATGTTGAAGAGTCTGTTGTTGCTCCGCTCCGTCTACGATCATTGAAGTGACAACATGACTCGCCGTCTCTGTCGGAGATGTCGAAGAGTTTGTTGTTGCTCCGTTGGAGCACTGTTCACGACTGGCTCTTCTGTTTTTCGCTCTGGTTCTCGATTCCATCTGACAAATGGTCCGATGGTGATGCTGTACGCGGCGGTTGTTGGTTTTGTTGTCTGGATTTGTTGTTTATTGCCGTCGGAGCGACGATTGCGACGGGGGTTAGCTTCTTTTGGCTGGATTTGGGGGTTTCCGATAGTCGATTGTTATGATTTGGGGTTTCCGTTTGCCGATTGTTATGATTGGGTTTTGTTGTCTGGATTTCCTTATGTCGGTTTTCCGATAATCTGTGATGGCGGCGAAGTTAGGGTTTTCGATTTCTTCATTGTCGTTGCTTCAATGGACTGGTTTGGTGGTTTTCTTCGGTTAGCGTTGAATTGGAGGCCGTATGGTCGTTTCTCCGCTGACGCGGCGGTGATCTAGGGTTTGTCGGCGTCTCCGATCTGAAGGTTAGATGATTTCTTTTTATGTTTGGTATTCTGACTTCTGATCTTCTATTGTTAAATGCTTCTGATTTGAAGGTTTGAAATGGCTGCTTGGTTTGTTGGGTTTTTGAAGAAAAAAAACTCTACTGAATCGGTTAGGTTCAATCTGTGATTTCCAGGTTTGGTTTTCAATCTATACTATTTTAAGGCTATGATATGAATCCAGAGATTGATATCGATGGTTTGAGCCTTATTATTTACCATGTATGCTTTATTGTTGGTTTGGCAAGGAGATTGATGTATTTTGTGTCAATTTTCACTTACTTTTCGACTCTATTTTGCTGATCTGATTGTCGGTTTAGTTGGTTTTGTTTCAGTGATCATTACCTTATTACCTTATTATCAATTTGGAAGACTGAGGTGTACACTAAATGTATATTGTGCTTGCCACGTGATTCTATTGTCATTTGGTTACTGGTCCGTGATAGTATCATGTGCTAACGATTTGGTTATTTCTGATGCTTTTGAACATTAATCTAACAACAAATATACTGAAAGTGCTGCATTCTTAACATTAATCTAAGAAAGTATAGAATGAAATTAGTTTTTATTTACTTGATGCTTACTGATTGTATTTGTGTCGCTTTCTTTAGATCTGGATGGCTTGGATCGAGTGATGATGATTCTTTTTCTCTTTGGCTTTGATGCTTGCCTTTGCGGCGCGGCGATAAACTCTTTTTTTATCGCAGCCGTGGGTTTGACCTCAGTCTTCTATCTCATCTTAGTCTTTAAGACTGTGATGATTCTTTCAGAATCTGAGCTCAATAAGATTCTTGATTCACAGATCTAAGCCATTTTTTCCTTTCTAATTGACTTGATTGGAACATAAGAACTTTGCAGTTTACTTTTTGAACGCACTAAAGTTCAGGTATATATATTTTTTACTTTTGTTATGTTTAAAGATGTAAAAGTACATCTATCATGTGCTAATGATTTGGTTATTTCTGAAGCTTTTAATAATTACTTCACTATGATTTGTCTCATTTTTATTTACTTGATGCTTACTGATTGTATCTATGTCGCTTTCTTTAGATCTGGATGGCTTGGATCGAGCGATGATGATTCTTTTTCTCTTTGGCTTTAATGGTTGCCTTTGCGGCGCGACGATAAACTCTTTTTTTTATCGCAGTCGTGGGTTTGACCTCAGTCTTCTATCTCATCTTAGTCTTTAAGACTGTGATGATCCTTTCAGAATCTGAGCTCAATAAGATTCTTGATTCACAGTTCTAAGCCATTTTTTCCTTTCTAATTGACTTGATTGGAACATAAGAACTTTGCAGTTTACTTTTTGAACGCACTAAAGTACAGGTATATTTTTTTTACTTTTGTTATGTTTAAAGATGTAAAAGTACATCTATCATGAGCTAACGATTTGGTTATTTCTTATGCTTTTAATAATTACTTCACTATCATTTGTCTCATTTTTATTTACTTGATGCTTACTGATTGTATCTGTGTCACTTTCTTTAGATCTGGATGGCTTGGATCGAGCGATGATGATTCTTTTTCTCTTTGGCTTTGATGGTTGCCTTTGCGGCGCGACGATAAACTCTTTTTTTTTATCGCAGTCGTGGGTTTGACCTCAGTCTTCTATCTCATCTTAGTCTTTAAGACTGTGATGATCCTTTCAGAATCTGAGCTCAATAAGATTCTTGATTCACAGTTCTAAGCCATTTTTTCCTTTCTAATTGACTTGATTGGAACATAAGAACTTTGCAGTTTACTTTTTGAACGCACTAAAGTACAGGTATATTTTTTTTACTTTTGTTATGTTTAAAGATGTAAAAGTACATCTATCATGTGCTAACGATTTGGTTATTTCTTATGCTTTTAATAATTACTTCACTATCATTTGTCTCATTTTTATTTACCTGATGCTTACTGATTGTATCTGTGTCACTTTCTTTAGATCTGGATAGCTTGGATCGAGCGATGATGATTCTTTTTCTCTTTGGCTTTGATGGTTGCCTTTGCGGCGTGACGATAAACTCTTTTTTTTATCGCAGCCGTGCGTTTGAACTCAGTCTTCTATCTCATCTTAGTCTTTAAGACTGTGATGATCCTTTCAGAATCTGAGCTCAATAAGATTCTTGATTCACAGATCTAAGCCATTTTTTCCTTTCTAATTTACTTGATTGGAACATAAGAACTTTGCAGTTTACTTTTTGAACGCACTAAAGTTCAGGTATATTTTTTTTACTTTTGTTATGTTTAAAGATGTAAAAGTTCATCTATCATGTGCTAACGATTTGGTTATTTCTGATGCTTTTAATAATTACTTCACTATGATTTGTCTGATTACATAGGTCATGCTTAATCAGAGCTGGAGCCCCACTATTTGGTAATATTTGATTGAGTTCTCTCTCATTCTGGATGGAGCATAATGTACAACAAAAGCCCTGTGTAATATAGCTTCAAGATTCGTATTTGTTTGCTATTATGGTGGTTGCTGTTCAAAATTGGTTGTGAATCAATAGGTTTGTTTTTTTTTTTGTGTTTAAATCACATATTCTTGATATGTTTGATAGGTAGTTTAAAGTTTAAACCGTTATTCAACTGTAGTTTGTGAACGAAATTGGCCTAATCTGTTGGGGTATTTTGACCTAATTATAAACACATGAAGTTGAAATATGAAGTAATTTGGGACCAATATGTGAATTTAAAAATTAACCATAGTTGACCAATTTGGAGTATCTAATACATTTACAATTGTTTTTTCAGTTTGGTGAATTAGCTTTTTTGGTTATGAAAGAAGGATCCATTGGGGCTCTGACAGTTAAACTTCCTTGAAAGAATGGAAATTGTGAGATCGAGTTGGAAGAACTCGAGATCATACTCGCCCCTGATCAAAAAAGTTCTCAAATTGTAAATGAAGCGTCTACTTAGGGTCAAGATCGTAACACTTATATCAGTAACGAGTTCTTGACACTTGGAAATGAAACGGTTAACAGTACCATGATAGCTTCATTTGTTTTTACTTTGTTTATGTAGGAACCTTCTTTATAGTTATGATTTATAGTTATGAGATGTTGCTGTGTGTAGAAACCTTCTTTATAGTGATTTTGGTTCGGTCATGTTATTTACGATGGGTGATACTTCATTATACATATTATGCTCAAAAAAATCGTTCCGATGATAAGGTGAGATGGGTGGGGCCAGAACTCTACTTAAACCACATCAACACAATTGCTCATGTCGCCGTTTCTTTTTCTTCATCTTTCATCTCTATGTGGTATCGACACCTATCCATCGGCCTTCTCATGTTTGTTTACACTTTCTAAAAAGATTTTCCGTCCCACATTTCTCGCACTTCTCAAAAAACATTTTCCGCCCCGCAACGCGGGCGGTCTCTATGCTCGTTAATTATCAAACCTCAAATTAAAAGGATTGATAATAATAATAGTCCTTCTCAATAAGACACCTTCACTTGTCGGTGTCGGTCTCGTATTTAGATTAGTTGCACTGTTTAGACCGTTTTTCTCGTAACCTACAAAACCGCATAAACAAATAAATGTAGTACACATTGTAATAATATCGGTGCATTAAATAGATAAATAATAGGCAATAAAGTATATATAAAATGCACCGATCATTTCACCACGTTCTGTTTCTTGTAAGGCTATACAACTTCTATCACTTTTAATATCAACATTTCGAACTTTTCTTTTACAAAACTCACGTACATATTTGAGAAAATTGAGAGCTAGAAGAACAACAGTACATCTGTTGGGTTTTACAGTGGGTATCCGGGTTGCCCGTTTTAAATTTTACCGAATAAATTAACGGGTCAATTAATCAGATTAATTGTGCAGCGGAAAATAAGTTTTACAACGCGAACTTAAGTAAAACCGTAGACTGGATCTAATTATCGTGTACGCGTAAATACTGAAATTAAATAAATTAATTTAATTATCTAAGCAAGTTATATATACCTTGGCGGAGTCCGAACAACCTTTCGAGACACCGGGGTTCGACGAACTGGCGCTAGGGTCAACGGTAACGCCCGACTCGAACCGGCGAGTCAAGTCTTCAACCGATTGTAAAGACGGGGCCTCAGGCACCACGAGCGAGTTCATCTCATGAACCGGTGGTGGTGGCGGTAACGAAACCATGCCATGTATCATGGCATTCTAGTCAAACGGTTCCACGTGCTTGACGACGAATCCGACATAGAGACAATTTCGTTCATTGCGTGTGGAGGCGGCGGAGAAAGTAGCGTGACGGCGGCGGCATACAATGGCGCCGGCCACTTAGGGTTTTAACCCGGTTCGACGGTGGCGGCACGAGACGGTTCGAATAACGGTCTCGGTGGCGCGGGTAAAGCGAGAACCACCTCGCGGTGGTCCTTGCCAAAGAGGTCGGCGGCGACGGCAGCACGGGCCGCGGCGGCGGCGACGGCGACGGCGGATCTCTCGGCGGTAGCGGCTCGGGCGGCGGCGGCGGTGATCTTGAGTTTCAATGCGGCAGCAATCAAATGGGGTCACGTTTCACCATCATATTCGTCAAAAAAGCGATGGAGGGTGGTGGTTGTGGTGCGCCGGCAAAGGGGGGGGGGGAGAGGGAGAGTGGTTTGCGATTAGGGTTCTCCTAATCCCCTCATTTCCTATTTAATCTTTCCGATAACCCCTTTGGCAAGCAAAGCTCATCTCTCAACCATGGACTACTAAACGAGCCCAATATCATTTAGTCTGTTAACCGGTAATGACTAGATAAATCCATGCCACTTATATCGTAAACATTTTACGATAAATATTGTTTCGTTACATTTAAATAAATAACTATTTATTTATAAACCGTTTGAATTAATTAATCAACTATTAATTAATTATTAGTTCGTTCACTCCGGTGTAACCCTTCCGGGTCAAAACCGGTTACGATAAGTGTCGGGTCAGGACACCTAGTATCCAATAATCTCCCACTTGGACTGATATCGACACTTTAGCGTTGTAGTAAGAGGCACTCTAGCTATGCATGGCTACACCAACCAGTTTCGACCCTTTAAGTCGACAGCCAAAGTATATCTGATTGTAAAGCAAGCAGATAGAGGATCTATGTTAACCGTTGTCATATGTTCCTTTCCGTTCTAGACATAGATGAATAATGAGACATGGACTCTCATGTAATCGATTCATCGATTACATTCTTGTTATCCGATTCGAAGTGTACCAATAAAACACACAGTAAGTTTGGGTGAGGCCTCACACTTCACACTTGGAATCAACGAGGGCGCCTTTATGTCTATCTATTGCCGAAGCAATAGTACGAAATCCCGTCTTGAGGCATACAACTCCCACTGAACTTTAGATCCATTCCCAAAAGCAGCCATATTGATGGCAGTTACGCGACATCGAGAGACTACAATCAAAGAACAGTCTGCAGTAAACAAGAGTTCCAGTATACGTCTCAGGTCTAAGGAAACATTAGAGCATACCAATAATCAAGCAATCAAAGCTTCCATGATTGAATTGCTTGATGCGAGTTATGTCCAACGTCATTCTCTAATGAGGTCTGTGACTTTGAACGTTAAACCCCTTTAAGGTTCAAAATCAGAATAGTCTTGATTTAAAGTCGTTCCCACGTCTCTAATTGACTACGGGTATTTAGAAGAATATCAATGATTGTTCAGGGATGATTAAACGTATTAACATCGAACACAGTTATGAGATTACATATTGCATTTACCGATGGAATATGAATAGTATAGATATCTGTTATATGTTCGTACACCCAAATACTAAATCAAAACATGTCTTTAGCTAATCTAATCCCTATCGCTTCTCTGTGACGATCATGAGTCTCGTGAGTCATGGGCTTTGTAAAGGGATCAGCTAAGTTTTGATCTGTGCTTACTTTGCATATCTTTATTTCATTTCTTTCAACTGCTTCTCTTATGTAGTGAAATTTCCTCAGAATGTTTGGCCTTCTTATGAGACCTTTGCTCTTTGGCTTGAGCAATAGCGCCTGTGTTATCCCACATCATCTCAATTGGTTTCTTGACGCTTGGAACCACATCGAGATCTGTGATGAACTTCTTTATCCATACTGCTTCCTTGGCAGCTTCTGAGGTGGCTATGTATTCAGATTTAGTAGTAGAATCAGCTACCACTGACTGTTTGGTGCTACACCACGAAATAACACCTCCATTGAGGGTGAATACGTATCCGGACTGCGAGCGAGAGTCATGTCGGTCAGTCTGAAAACCAGCGTCGGTGTAACACTTTACTGCGAGCTCATCAGTTCCTCCATATAACAAAAACATCTCACTTGTGTTTCTCAGGTATTTCAGGATGTTCTTTACAGCAGTCCAGTGAGCTAGACCGGGACTCTGTTGGTAGCGACTTGTCAGGCTCAATGCAAACACGACATCCGGTCGAGTGCAGAGCATGGCATACATAATTGAGCCTATAGCAGACGCAAATGGGATCGAAGCCATTTGGTTGATCTCCTTCTCTGTTTGAGGAGATTGAGATTTGTTCAAGATGGCACCCTTTGTCATAGGGACGACTCCTTTCTTAGAGTTGCTCATGTTGAACCGTGCTATAATCTTGTCAATGTATGTACTTTGACTGAGACCCAGAAGCCGCTTTAATCGATCTCTGTGAATCTTAATTCCCAGAATATAAGTGGCTTCCCCAAGATCCTTCATAGCGAAACAAGATGATAGCCATACTTTAACTCCGTTAAGCATGGGGGTGTTGTTTCCTATGATCATCATATCATCCGCATACGTTATGAGAAATGATATAGGGCTCCCACTTGCCTTTCTGTAAACACACGGTTCATTTTCGTTTTGAGCAAAGCCAAACTCCTTGACTTTCTGTTCAAAGCGAATATTCCACCTTCGAGATGCTTGTTTAAGTCCATAGATGGAATTATTCAGCTTGCAAAACCTATTTGGATATTTAGGATTGATAAAACCATCAGGCTGAATCATGTAGACATCCTCAGTGAGTTGTCCGTTTAGGAAAGCGGTTTTGACATCCATTTGCCATATCTCAAAGTCATGGTATGCGACTATGGCAAGCAATATCCTGATCGATTGATCATGGCCACGAGCGAGAAGGTTTCTTCATAGTCAATCCCTTGGGTTTGAGTGAAACCTTTTGTAACAAACCGTGCCTTTTAGGTTTGCACATTTCCATGCATGTCAAATTTTCTTTTAAAGATCCACTTTCTCCTTACTGCCCGAGAACCGGGGGTAGCTCAATCAAGTCCCATACTTGATTATCACGCATGGATTGCATCTCGGCGTTCATGGCCTCAAGCCATTTGTCAGATTCAGGATCTGACACAGCAGCTTTATAATTAGTAGGTTCATCATCTGAGTCAGCTACTAACAGGACATCAGAAGCTTCTAGATTCCAGAGGTATCTATCAGGTTCCTTGCATGTCCTTTCGCTCCTGCGAACGCTTGTGTTTTGGTCTGATGGTGTGACAACCATTTGTTGGTCAGAACCAGCGACCGTCTCAGGGTTTTGTGTTTCTCGAATTTCTTCGAAATCCACTGGATCACTATTTGTTCCTCTATTGAGAAACTCTTTCTCAAGGAACTTACCCTTCCTTTTGATAGAAACATGGTTTCTATCAGGATGGTAAAAGTGATAGCCAGTATTACAATAGTATCCGATGAAAATTACCTTTTCACCTCGAGGATCAAGCTTGTTGTCAGATTCACTAGTGACATAAGCTTCTCATCCCCATACCCTAAGGTAAGAAAAATTAGGAGAAGAATTATGTCATATCTCATATGGGTTCTTATCCACTTTCTTGGTCAGTGCCAGATTTATGAGGCGAGCGGTGGTCAAGAGAGCATAACCCCAAAAGGAGTGGGACAAGGTAGTCCTACATATCATCGATTGAACCATGTTTAACAAGGTTTGATTCCTCCTTTCACTAACACCATTCAACTGTGGCATACCGGGACGAGTGGGCTGCGAAGTATTTCCACAAGCCTTGAGATGATCGAGGAATTCGTTGCTAAGATACTCACCACCTCTATCTGATCGAAGTATATTAATAGTTCGATTTAGTTGGTTGTCTACTTCCTTTTGAAACTCTTTGCACTTGTCATAAGTTTCGTGCTTATATTTCATCAGATAGACATAAGCATATCTGCTCTAGTCATCTGTGAAAGATACGAAATAGCGTTCACGATTTCTCGTTTCGGTCCGAAAGGGTCCACACACATTAGTGTGTATTAACCCTAACAAACCTTTAGCCCGTTCACCAACATGTGTGAAGGGTGACTTGGTAAGTTTACCAGATAAGCGTGATTCACATTCGCCGAAGGTATCTGCATCAGTGGATTCGAGAATCCCTGCAGTTTGAAGCTTTTTAATGCGAGCCTTGCTTATGTGACCTAGTCGATGATGCCATAACGAGGAATCGTTATCAACTTTGTTTCGTTTAGAAACATGATAGAGTTGATCGTGCGTTTGAACAACTATCTCATATATACCATGTCGAGGTTTAGCCTCGAAATAAAGATATCGTTAAAGTAGGTCAAAATGTAATTTCCATTAAACTTGTACTTAAAACCTTGTTCAAACGTGGAAGAGACAGAAATAATGTTTCTGGACAATCCAGGAGCATATAAACAGTTATCTAGAGTAACTACAAGACTGGTAGGACATGTAAGAGAATATATGCCAGTAGCCAAGACCGGGACTCTTTTTCCATCACCAACGATGAGCTCCATACCGCCTTGTTCTATCTTCTTCCACTTTTCAGGTTCCTGCAAAACATTAACAATGTGGAAACCACATGCAGTATCAAATACCCATGCATTGGAGGAAACAGTGAAAAGTTTAATAACATTTATTGACATACCTGATGAGCAACCCTTACCGGGGTTTCTAGTCATCTTGATCTTAGCAAGGTAGATGGGACAGTTACGTTTCCAGTGGTCCATCTAATTACATTCAAAGCATTGGCGTTCCTTAGGAGGAGGTGCCGATGGTTTCTTGCCCTTGGTCTCTTTGACCTTGTTCTTGGTCTTGGTAATACCTGTATCAGCAACTCTGAGCACAGCCGGTGTGGTCCTGATCTTGACATTTAGAAATAATGTCATAACCTCATCTAAAGTCTGAGCCGAGCAGTTTACCACATGTAAGCGATAATGCTCGGGTAAAGATCCGAGGACTACATCCAAAGCCATCCCCTCAGGAATGGAGTAGCCGAGGTCTATCAGTCTGTCGCGATACCCCTTCATCATCATGACATGATCATAGGCAGAGGAATTGGGTGACATGTGACAGTTCACGAAATGTTGAAGTGCTCTGCATCGCTCACCTCTCTGGCTTTACTCAAACAAATCCTTGAGTTTTCTCATGATCTCATACGCTCCCATGTCGGTAAAGTTATACCAAAAATCCGGTGTCATGCTAGATAACATAAGCTCAGTGACTTCCCGAGAGTCATCACTGTGCTTCTGGATTTCCATCAGCGAGCGGTCATTTAACAAGTAAGACGGCGTGCTCAGGATGGGTCGGTCATGAACATACAACTTTCCAAAAAGCTTCAAGATGTTCCTCAGGATGGTTTTCCACAACAAGAAGTTCGTCTCAGTGAATGGATCGAGAGATACCATTGAACTTAGAGGAACAGTGTTTTCAATAGCCCTCTGAAATAATGCAAAGTAATTTTAAGTTAGTATTTTCGGTGTAAACCATTTTCTTATATAAATTGGTAAGATTTATTTAATAAGAAAATTGAGAATTCGATTAGACAATTTTACTTGAGATCGCCAAATGAGCCTCAGGAGCAAACTCGTGTAACCAAACTGATAACGGTTGTCAATCGTGAAGTCTCAGTCGCGACTCTCGTTTATGAGGCCGCATAATACAATAAATTATATTTTGCCATACGTTTAGCCTCATCCATGCCCACTTTGTTTATATTTATTCATAGTGCGGTGTTGAAATACTACAACACTACAAACATACATAAAGAAAGCGATAGTAGTCCCAAATGGTCAATGTGGCTGGCACGGTGTTCAAAAACTCCAATGCCCCCACCATGGATGGTACACTCGGCACCAAGTACGGTGTTGAAATACTCCAACACTGATGCTCCGGTGAATACGTTCCAAGTTAGACTTGATTTTGGATGGCATGAACTATCAATTTTTTTATTTACCGGATAGGGATATTAAAACCAATTTTAATATTTAGTGATCGATAGACACAAACGATAAACCCTATCATTGTGACACACGTGGAAAATTATGGTAATTCGGTACAAACACAAAGGTAACTCGGTACAAACACGAACACAAACAACTATTTATATCAGTCCCACGAGCAATTGAAATAAAACCATTCAAAGGTGATTCGTAGGAAATCATCAACAATTTGTTAAACTCTTGTCGAGCTCCCGAAGGTGAGTTCTCTAACATTTTTCCCTCTAAGTATCTCCTTGAGAGAGAAAAGCATGCTACAAACATTTCTTGTAATATAATTGTATAGCTGATCACGTATATGCGAACATAACACATATTTGAAGTCCTTACATTTTCGGACCGTTAGTTTACGAGAAAGCAAGGTTATATTGAGTAGTACTACTGGGTTTGACAAACCCCACCCGCGTTAGTCGCTCTAACTCAACTGGATGTCGAACGGGTGTAACATTAGCCTAGACAATATCATCATCGTCCGTGTTAGACGATGGTGGAAAGGCATTACAAACACAAACAGTCACGCTTCAGTTGCGAACCACATAGTGATAGCAATATTGGCCTAGCTAGCTACAAGTACAATTATGATTACATTGGTTCAAACATTGGTACAAACATTTATTTTTACATTGTGTATTTATGAACTCACCAGCCTTTGCACTGACCCACATAGCATGTCTTTCACAGGTTTCTATGTCTGGAGCACGATTAGGATGCATGAATTGCATTGGGTCTACAACACACTTTTAAAACCTCATTAGTTTATTTTAATTTGGGTTAAGCGCTTGTTTTGCGCAACATTTTGTTTACCTTTATTACGCTTCCGCATAAGCTTTATTGTGTTGGTGTGTTTTAAAAACCGTATTTGCATGGTTTAGTATGGCTAATGACTCGGGTCCTGGTTTGTCACACGCCTCGCAGTAGGTGGATTTTGAGGATGTGACAGATTGGTATCAGAGCCATTGGTTATAGTAAATCCGGTCTTACATATAGGCCAACTATAGCCCTAGAGTTGCATTAGTCATACACATACGCACGCACATGTTCTTGTTAATCTAGCATTTCATGACATATACATATGTGTATACATATTACATTACAAACATGTTGAAATCCCTTACATCATCCCGATTGGGTAGGAGACCTGCTAGTTCATCAAACTTTTGAACTGAAGGAACACTGAATGTAGCTGAATATCTACACTAACGCTCATGAGGAGCAGACTCACATAACAGGTTCTCCAGGTTCGTGTGGGCCGCGAGGTACGGGACGTGTGCAACCCAACAGGCAATGTCACAAGCTTACTTGAGATTGAGAAGGATCTTGGAGTCCTTACGAGCAAAATTAGTCACGACATCTAGACAGTTGACATTAAGCACACAAATTCCCATATAGAGTGAGAGATGCATACGCACATAATACTGGAATTTGGGAATGCTGAGGGCCGAACAGCCGTAACAAATTTCAGAAATATGACAGTGGGTGACACGGTAGTGACAACCGAGGCACGGGTCGTGGTTGTCGTGTGTGCGATGTGTAAGGATCGAAAATAACCCAAACACGATATCACGATCTCTAGTGAGTGTGCGGAATCCAAACACTAGAGTGATTCAAGATTAATCGAGAATTATAATGAAAAGCAATAACAATACGAATTAGAACACAAACCGATTTGAAGAAAACACTTTACTATTGATCACTGATTGCTACACACTTGTTGAAATTCTCCTTGAGAATTTCGTGAACACCAAAGTCGCAAAACACTATTGAGCAACCACCCAACCAACAACCCTAAATTGATTACTAGGAGTCTTATTTATAGGAGATGGTGAACTTGGAAAACAAGTTAACCTCCCTACCTAAAATAACTCCTAATTCCCGTATTTGACCTCATAGGCCCACAAAACTCCCCCTAAACACCTTCTAATTGAGCCCAAACACATCTAAAATGGCCCAATGACCCAATATACCCATAACCCAACTAAGTTTCACCTAAACTATCACTTAGGCCTTAAAAATATTCCGCCAAGTGATGATTTAATACACAAGCCACAAATTATACCCTTACAATCTTCCCCTTGGCTTGTGATATTAAATGTCTTCTACTTTCAATCTTCAGACTGGCAGTCTTCTCCTTGGCATGATCATGGGTTGATGAAGATTCTTTTCTTTAACAATCTTTATTGGATAGTAACGATAATTGTTGGGAGTGTTCTCTCAATCAGCATCAGCTTGAACTTCAAATGATAAACAAGTAATGAAAGGAGGATTCTCAAATACTTGCTCCTTCTTGAAAACTGTTGAGTCCTTGCTGAATTATCAGTAACTGTCTTGACTTGCCATTAACTTCAGAGGATAAATTTGAAAACCTCTATCTTGGCATTCTTGATAGTAGATCTTTGAACTGACGGCATTTAGCTTTCCCTCAACTCGTGAACAGTGTCTTTTGAGTCTTTGGAAGCTTTTCTTGCACAACCAACAAACTTCCCCTAAGCATAGGGTAAGTCCTTTTCCGGCTGGTTCTTCAACTTGATTAGAAGCAGAGTTCTTGCTTTGGTCAACTGAGTCCTTGACTTTCTTGTCCATGAGTTGTCTTTTTATGACTTAACCTGTCAAGCACAACATGGAACAGACACTAACCAGACAATGATGACTGGTTATCAAGTTAGCATTATTTAACCAGACAACTTCCCCTGAACCTGAGGACTCTTTTCATTATCTCCCCCTGAGATTCTGAGGGAGGGTCATACTTTCTTACATAAAGCCCATAAAACTTATTTAAACTTCTCAAATCATCCTGGCCAATTCATAAACTTAAGATAACACAAAAGAAAAAAAACAAACATACCAAATTACTAAATGAGAAGGTTTTATTTTGGGATCAAACCGTCTTTGTCTGAACTGAGGAACCCTTTTCAGCATCTGTTACTCGAACACATCCAGGCGATTTCCAGTATATTGGTCCTTCTTAAACCAATATTCCTCATTTTCCCGGCTATTTGTCACTTATTTATCTTTTAGGTGCATTAATTATGAACATCCGACAGTCACACACAAATCCTAGGTAATTAATATGTGCAGTCTATCAAGCTTGATCATTCCCTACCACATATTTTCACATTCCCATATCCAGAGTTTTGAATCTTTTCTCGAGACTTGGTTGAGAAGAGAAAGAACAGATCATAAAAGAGATAGGGATAATATACAAAGACTTGTATGATTTCAACTCAGGGGCGTTTATCAGTCAGGTGGTAACCTTTCATCAAACACATAAGCCTAGTCACAAAGTCAAGGCTGAAGGGTTTTGGACGCTAGAGGGTCTCTTTTGTTGTGCACATTGGCATCTTTTGGGGTGTAAATTATATACAGTGATCTGCAAGCACGTTAATACAGACTAACCAGGTCTTTGCTCACGTAAAACAGAGGAAAATCTTATTAACACGTCAACCATTCTACACCAGGTCATTGCTCACGCAAAGCAAAGGCAAGACTTGACTAACGGCTTTGACATCCCAGATCTTTGCTCACACAAAACAGAGGGGACGCCGACTTTTTGAGATTTTCGATTCAACACTTTGGAGTCCGGCATGTGTATCGGGAACAATTTCGCAGTCAAATAGAACAAGCACTTAACCTAAGTGTGTGTTTCCCGTCAAATGACATACTTTATCTTTAAGTGTTGTGACCCATACCTTTGTTTTTGGAACTGAGCCTACCGAGCACATCACCTTGGATCATGTCTTTCACTTTTGCCTTACGCGTGTCAGTCATTCTGAGAACGGAAATATTTCACTTCCCTGGTTCTCAAATGACAAACAAAAGATTAAAAATTAAGAAGCACAAATTTTTGAGGGGGTCAACTATTTCATCTTTTCTATCTTTTCTATTCTTCCCCTTGCTTTTTGATTTTTAAAATCAACACACATGTTTTTTTTTTAATTTTTTTAAACAAACAGACACATCACTAAATATCTACTAAAACTGGCCAAGCTAACCTTCAAAGTTTATCTTTTGAAAATTTTCTGAAACAAACAATTAGCCAAGAAACAAACAATTCGGACAGTGTTACCTTTTTCTGCTGATGTTTTACCTCTCACAAGGAAACATACCCTCCATTGAAATCTTCATGTCATGTAGTAGAGAGATGCCTCCTATCCTGTGCCTGGAACAATCACTATCACAAACAAACAAGGTTAATGAAACTCCTCCTTGACTGTTCCTGCACAAGGTGAGAGATCAGTTAGCCATAGGTACCCAGGCCATTGTGGTTCTGGGTAAACCCGATGAATCAATGAAAGTCACTTCTTTTAAACACATGCCCTTTGAAAAATCAGGAATTTGAGTTGGGGCTGCCTTTGATTTTGGTTTCCAAATTCCAGGTGATTTGAAAGTTGTTTTAGTCACCTTTGGAGTAGTGACTTTAGGTATTTCAACCTTCTTCATTTCAGGTTTCTTTTTCAAAACAGTTTTAGTTACCTTTGGAGGGGTAACTTTAGGTTTGTCAACTTTGTGTTGTTTTGAAATCGGTTTCTTCACCTTTTTATGAAAATTTTCAAAATTTGGAAAAACATATTTTTGATTTGAAAATTTTCTTTGCTCTTTGGCAGCGCCCCAATGTTGATCAGATGGTTTTATCAAAGGAGAAACAGTCTTCATCGCCTTAGGTGGTTGCACCTTCATTGGCTTAGACTTTATTGAATCCTGAGACGAAAACACTCCGACTTTGCGGATAATATGGCTCATAGGGGCGATAGAGACAATTTCGGGCAATGTGACCAGGATTGCCACAATTAAAACAAGTCTGCTTCTTTAGATAGAAGTCAGAAGTGTAACCGTTTCTCTTTAGTTGCTGAGGTGGAGCGCCATTTGCTTGTGTCTGCATCTTTGACCCATTTGCAGATCTTGGGTTGACTGTGGACTGGTTCCTTGAAGCTTCAGTTCTTGTGCTCCATGTATTCTTTGATGTCGAGGCAACATTTCTACAACTGCAACTGCATGAGCCTACTAATGCAAACTAGAGACTTGTTTGTCATCTTGGGCCTTTCAATCTTGATAGGAACAGAAGTTGGAGGCTTGATGGTGATCTTGGGCCTTATGCTCTTAATGTGAGATGATAAACCACCATCATGACCCAAGCCTTTGAACTTAGTGGTGAATGAGGGTCGCTCTTCTCCTTCAATCGGAATGAACATAGACCCAGTTGTCATGAAGATCTTACCATTGGGCCTTGTAGTCATCACCACTCGTTCCCGCTTTACCTCATCCACAACTTTGGAATAAGGAATCTCGATCTTTGGATAAGGAGTCAACTTTTCTTCATCAGCTCTCTTCACTTCAGTGGTTGTCTTTTCATCTTTATGCACTGGTTGAGGCCCATATATCATGGTTGCTTCATTCAGAGACTCTTTCATCAATTCATCTGCAGTTTGGGGCACCTTGATATATTCATGTAGTAATGGGGGAGGAATATTTCCATCCCCGAGGCCAGATGTTTCTTTTACCCGCTCGAGTCGCTCTTCTGATTTGAATAAAGCATGATGAGAGTCCATCATTTTCTTTAGTATAATTTGATGCTTCTCAAGGGCAGATTGAGAAGTGCCAAGTTTGGTTCTCAGTTCCTCAACCTCCTTGGTTAGCTCTTCTACCTTAGCGTTAGCAAGCCTAAGATATGTGCTTTTATCACTCACCAGAGATTGAAGATTCTTAACATCTACCTGAATGGCCTCAAGTTTCTCTCTAAATATTTTGGTCTTACTTTTGGACTCCCTAAGGTCTCTATCAGATAATGCACGATTTAGGGTTTCATTAATGAATTTGCGTTCCCATTCTTGAGATTCATTAAATGTAATTTGGCATTTAGGGTTAGAACATACCTCATTGCTGTTGGTGCATGAAGTGGTACCTGGTAGAATGGATGCCATGAACTTCTCTTGGATGGAAATTCTGGATCAAATACGAACTGAAAGACTTGAGCGGATTGAAAAGGGGATGGATCGAAAAGTGGGTTTTTGGTCGGAAAAGGGTTGGATCGAAAAGTATTTTTCGATCGGACATGGGGTCGGTCGAAAAGCAGACTTCTCGATCGAAAAGTGTCAGCGGATCGAAAAGTCTCAGTGGGGACTTTCTGATCGAAAAGAGAAGCTGATCGAAAAGTCACAGGGGGACTTTCCGATCGAAATGCTCTGATCGAAAAGTCACAGGGGGACTTTCCAATCGAAATGGGCTGATCGAAAAGTCACAAGGGGGACTTTTCGATCGACAGATGGCTGATCAAAAAGTCACAAGGGGACTTTCCGATCGAAATGGGCTGATCGAAAAGTCACAAGGGGGACTTTTCGATCGAAATGGGCTGATCGAAAAGTCACAAGGGGGACTTTTCGATCGACAGATGGCTGATCGAAAAGTCACAAGGGGACTTTCCGATCGAAATGGCGCGACAGAAAAGGGTTTTCGATCAGCCCGACTGATCGAAAAGTCTTTGGTTGGGTCGAAAATTCTCAAAAAAACACGAACAGTTGGTCACGAACACTTCTGTCTTTATCCGAAACCTGCAAAAAAATCCTTCCGAACCTTGCTACTGCGAAAATCACCACAAAACTCAAACGATTAGTTGTCAAAAACTTGAATCGGATATCGCGAGAGCCTCGAAACTTGCGTTTCTTGGCTCTGATACCAATTGTAAGGATCAAAAATAACCCAAACACGATATCACGATCTCTAGTGAGTGTGCAGAATCCAAACACTAGAGTGATTCAAGATTAATCGAGAATTATAATGAAAAGCAATAACAATACGAATTAGAACACAAACCGATTTGAAGAAAACACTTTACTATTGATCACTGATTGCTACACACTTGTTGAAATTCTCCTTGGGAATTTCGTGAACACCAGAGTCGCAAAACACTATTGAGCAACCACCCAACCAACAACCCTAAATTAATTACTAGGAGTCCTATTTATAGGAGATGGTGAACTTGGAAAACAAGTTAACCTCCCTACCTAAAATAACTCCTAATTCCCGTATTTGACCTCATAGGCCCACAAAACTCCCCTTAAACACCTTCTAATTGAGCCCAAACACATCTAAAATGGCCCAATGACCCAATATACCCATAACCCAACTAATTTTCACCTAAACTATCACTTAGGCCTTAAAAATATTTCGCCAAGTGATGATTTAATACACAAGCCACAAATTATACCCTTACACGATGACCTAAGCACTTCACGTCGAGGAGGGTGAAGAGGAACCCGATGAGAAGGTCGTGGTGAAATTAACATGATTAAAATCTAACGGACAACACCGAATAATCAATACCTAATGACAACATTAGTAGTTCATGCCGAAGCGTAAGGGCAAAAAGGTCAAATAACCTGCATTTTTAGGAACTTTAAAGGTTGTAAGCCTCACGCACTCAACGAAACCAAAAGGGAGGCTTGTTCGCTCAGATATATTAAGAAGACAGAAATAGACATTCGGAATGTGTGATTTCCTTTAGCCTACAAAGTCAAACAAATGACAGGAACACTCAAGGGACCACACTCACCTGGTGGAATACCCAGGTATAAACGTTAGGTCTAAACGCAGCAAACCAACTATCTGGGAAGGAAATTCACTACATTCACAAAGAGAGGAGTACAGTTTCAGAAATGTTGTTCAGAAACTAGAGGGCAAGCTACGAAATCTCAAGATGAAGAGTTATGAAAATGGAACTTATATAACTCTATCCAATGAATGGACCGTTTTGCGTTCACGCACAATGAAACCGGTTTACAAGCAAACAAAAGTTCACGTGGCTAGGTTAGCCATCATACTCGGAGCATGATAACTCTCGCAAATCCCACTACCATTCAACAAGCAGCTTGATTAGCCTATGGGCTTACTGACCGGGCTTAATAACACTTTCCAGTAACTCGATTGAGAGTATTAAAGATGGTTAGATGGTACATCGGGACACAAGAAAAAGCGGGAAAACACAGGTGGCGACAAGTATAGAATCGAGTTTCACATACCAACCAACAACAACAAAAGAGTCACAATCTTTGGTAACTCAATAAGTAACTTCTTCAGAAAGCAGAGCAATCAGAACCAAACACTTAAGGCAAAGACGGGTGCACTAGAAAGTACCCTAAAGTGTAACGTGTGTAACTACCAACACACCTGCGTGTGGCGCAAGTATTGTTGCCAAAATTGCGAAAGGATGAGTCGCATGACTATGGACTGCATGAATTAAAGGTCGGAACAACCAACTCAAGTCTACTGAATCCGTCACTAAATGTTTAACGAAAAGAGGAGCACCTTAAGAGAAAGTGCCCATGGAACAAACAACTATGCATTCGTGTGTGGCTCGGGCAACACCAGGAATGATTTAAGTACTACTAGCATTTTCAAGTGTAAGAGACATCCAAACCTCAGCAAGGGCTAGGCATACACTAGAATTAGCAAATGGATGAATTGACTAAAAACAAGAAATGTTTTCAGGAGATGTAACCGGAACCAACAAGTCCATGTGCTAATCACTCTAAATAGATCCGAATAGATTTTACGGAAGGGATTGGTTGTCGATGCGACGAGTCGAGACTCGTTATTTGGTGAAGAATATTTATACCATCAGCTAAAAATTCAGGAGGAGGAAGTCCCGAGAAATTTTGCTTAGAAAACCAGTATTGTCATTGCAAAATTTAGCCATAACCGGTGGGTTACTAAACGCATCCGCAGTGTTCATGGATCCCGTGAAACGCATGTGTAGATATTTCCACGATCGATTCGACATCGAGTGATCAATAATATCTTGGTTGGGACGGGCCTGGGCTGTTACGATATCTTGGCTACTCCAAACCTAGGAAGGACAAGAAGAACATGTCTATGTTTAATTTATTGCCCTGGGAAAGGGATATGGGTTGGCCCATTTAGGGTGTACGCCACCGAGGATTGATCAGCATCAACAACACTAACAGAGGTGACATCAGTATCATAGTTTCGACATCTTACTATCAATGATTCAATGAGAGGACTTCCGTGACTACCTGCTTCTTACCCCTGGACCGCAAGGGCACTGTATACGCTAAGATGACAACCATGACACAATTCTTTCGGATGCTGAAGCAGGAGCCTCACAGTGCATCGAATTTTATCATCTCCAAGTGAACCGAAAAACTCATGGCATATTGCAATGCCTCTAAGCAAGGTCTCGATTGTGTGTTGATATAACGCGAGAAGATCATCATCTATGCTTCACGCCAGCGAAGACCCAGGAGCAGGACTATGCTACCCATGACTTGGGATTGGATGAAATGATGTTCATATCGAATGATTGAATACATTACCTATAGGGTACCAAACACACCACCCGCATAGATCATTAGGTTTTAGGGAACATAATGCAAGCGTGGATACACATGTACAATGGTATATGATAGAACCCTATTGTGTAACTACTATCACTAGCATTCTCCATATCTCTAAACTCGCCTACTTACCAACAAGATGGAAGGCAGATCTCGATAGGCAATGCTTCTAGAATACCAAGGGTGTGGTGGGTTAGATGTGGTACACCCTATATATAAACATCAATGGTGCTTTGGAAGTGGGACTAGGAATAATGCCAAGAACCAGTACTAGTCATCATGCAAGCATGACTAGCATCGTAACGGAAGCTTCTAGCAACAAGGAAACCCCTAAACTTAGCAAAGCTCAATCATTCCAACTTACGATACAAACTGGATCTCTAGAGCAAACTCAGAAAGCTCAATTCATAGCACTGTGAGAAATTATATAGTGATGGGATCCTTACAAGGAAACGACGAACTCTTTGAGGTCAAAATGGAATCTCATATAGCGAGTAATAGATGAAGCTCATAACTTTTGATAATCTATTCATTCTAATATGGACAATCGGTACAAACACTGGAAGTACTCTGCTGATGACCTAACGTGAAAGCTGGACTTAGACCTTATATAAGCAAGTGTCCGACTTCTTCCACGGTTAAGATTTTACATTAGTAGTTATCCAAACTATTACTACAACTAGAAACATTCCTATGCGAAGCAAGGACAAACATCTATGGACTCTAGCACTGAACTACCTCAAACATCGGGCGAACGCGATGTGATCTTGGTGATCCTTGATCAACTAATCAAACCTACACACTTCCTCATGAATGAAAGGACTTACATAATGGAGGAGTCATCTCAGCTCTACAGGTAAAAGATCATCTCACGAAACAAGGTGCCACTTCTATCATATCGAGTCACGACATTCAATTTACACCTCATTATGGAAATATTATAGAAGGCATTGGGAACACGTCTGGACACAAGCACTCCATTTCAATTATCAGACTGGAGGCACGAACTAGCAGACTACCTAAGCCATTAGAAAACATGCCTATGGCATGCTTGATAGCTATTGACAACAATTAGGGAACACTCTTAACACTTTGTAAGGTTCGTTACGACAACATTTAACACACTAGCATTCCGATTGCACTGTTTAATGCTATCTTATGGAGAAAAATTGTGACAATCCGTCTTTTCAGGTCTTTTCCTGATTTAAATAAACTTAAACTGGCATAAATGTTGTGAGAACATTTACTTTAACTGATATAAATGTTGTGTGAACATTTATGTGATTGACTCGTGTTGACCTTAGAAACTAGGGTTTGTGTAACTATCAATATACATGCAAACACTTGAGCTTAGATGTTTTATATTTTATGACTTATGCAAATCATTTGCTATGATTTTATATGAACGTTTTGTCATTTCATGTGACAAGTAAACTGACTCTATGTGAGATATTTATAGATATATTCACATGTATTATTCTATGGTTTTAGGTGACAATGTGTCACCTAACTATACGTAACATTTCTATAATTATATATGTGTTTAAAACATATAGTTAAGGAACTATATCTATGAGTTTATGTGAACTTAAACTATATATTTATAAATGTATATTCGTGATTTCATGTGGTGAAACAAGATTTATATTTTATAGACGTTAAATGGTAAATATGTTTTGATGTATACAAGCATAGTAATCGTTTATGTTTTTACGCTAACCCCGCTAGAGTTCGTTAACGATTTCTAAACTTCGAGGGACAACTTTTACAAAAAAAAAAAAAAAAAAAAAGATTAAACCTTATTTAACTTGAGCAAACCTGGAGGGACTCACCTTGCAATATTTCAAACTTCAATTCTCATGATGTAATTTAGGGAAGGGCTAGTTTTGTCAATAGCCAATAGTCAATTTGGAGGTCCTGATTTAAAGTCGATGATAACCGACGGTTGCGACTTTTTGTTTCTGGTAACTGACCAAGCAATTATACAGCCTCTTCGGTTGATTTCACCACCCTAAATCCATCATTTGATTTCACCACCCTTCCGCCATCATTTGATAACTTTGTGGTGACCATCAACTACTGTTGAAGCAGCAGATACAACGCAACACTAAACGGAGACGTGTCCGAGGCTGTCGGGTTCGCATTCGAGTTTGTTTCGGTTCAGTTCTATCATCAAACACCCCTCATCTATCATCACCGACTCGAGGTAATACTTAAACTATGTTTTCGCTTCAGTCCGTAGTCTCTGTTCACGTTTTCGTGAAATTCCGACGACCGGATTAGGGTTCTGGTGAGTTGGATAGGTATAGGAAGGAAGATGACCCAACGGGGGTCGGGTTATAAGAATAAGTTTCCGGGTTATAACACGAATGGGCCGAATGGCCGGGTGGTTAGGTCGCATGTGCTCTTCCCTGAGGTCGCGGGTTCGAAACCCGGCCTCTGCATTTTTTCTATTTTTTTCTTCCCTGTGACCCTATCCTACCTACTGTTACTGCATATAAGTATTTTGGTTGAGTTGTGAACCAAACAGAAGTCGCAGCCCAGTGGGTAGAGCGTTCGTTTGTGAGTGAGAGGTCGTTGGTTCGAACCTTGGCGACCTCAGTTCATTCTATTTTCTATATCTTTGTAATTTTGATGCATTGGGTTAACTAAAATGAGTCTTGGGAAGGCTTAAACCCGTAGAAATATAACTTTGGCTATTAAATCTCGTAAATTATATTTTGAATTTTGAACACGTTAACTTGTCATTTTAAATTAAAATATAATATATATATATATATATATATATATATATATTTATGTATTGATTTAAAAATTATGGGTTTTGCATAAAAGATAAAATATATATATGTATACTTTGCGTAGATTCATATATATAAACATATATCGTTGGTTTGATGAAACGAGTAGATAATTTTATGTGAACTTTCAAATATAGGTATCTTGTCATGTGAAACCATTATTAACGTCATTTGCACGTTTGGTTTATATATATATATATATATATATATATATATATTATATATATTTATTTTTGGAACCTTTGAACTTAGAAAATATATATAATTGATATATATATATATATTCTCGCGTTATTTCGATGATTACTCAGATTTGGCACACGTGCCATCCTCGACTGGGTTCGGACTTCACGATCATTCGTTTTTATAGCTTACGTTAGACTTAGCTGTTTGTTTGAACACACACTTATACTCGTATGCTCGCTAGGTGATTGATTGCTTTCGCAAGACCCCTTTTTGCTATTTGCTCTATTGTTTACCTGGAATTTTGCTGTGCAACCTAAGGTGAGTTCACGGCCCCATTTTACTGTTTTAAATCCTGTTGGGGGAGATTAACATGCATGAACTATACAACTGAGATAATTAGACTTTTATATATCACTTGAAGTACTTGAAGCACAGATACAACAAAGTCCTTCCTATGGTACCGTTAGTATTAATGACGATAGCGGGAAATATATTGTAGTACTACTGGGTCTGATAAACCCCACCCGGGTCAGTCGCGCTGACTCGATTGGATATCCAACGGTTGTTATATTCGTCCTAAACACAACAAGGCAAACTGTGCAAACTATAAACAACTGTTAGCTTCGGTGACCATCAACGTGCGAAGTTTCATGTATATAGCCTAGCTAGCTATTTGATATATATTAGTGATTATGCTCTTACAACTTAACTGTTATTGAACAGTCAATCTTAAACTCAACTTGACTATTGTTGAATAGTCAATCATAAACTCAACTTGATTGTTGTTGAACAATCGATCTTAAAGTGAACTTGAACTGTTTTTCAACTGATAAACCTGTGAACTCACCAACCTTTGTGTTTACACTTTTTAGCATGTTATTTCAACTGATAAACTGTTTTTCACAGATACAACAAAGTCCTTCCTATGGTACCGTTAGTATTAATGATGATAGCGGGAAATATATTGTAGTACTACTGGGTCTGATAAACCCCACCCGGGTCAGTCGAGCTGACTCGATTGGATATCGAACGGGTGTTATATTCGTCCTAAACACAACAAGGCAAACTGTGCAAACTATAAACAACTGTTAGCTTCGGTGACCATCAACGTGCGAAGTTTCATGTATATAGCCTAGCTAGCTTTTTGATATATATTAGTGATTATGCTCTTACAACTTAACTGTTATTGAACAGTCAATCTTAAACTCAACTTGACTATTGTTGAATAGTCAATCATAACCTCAACTTGATTGTTGTTGAATAATCGATCGTAAACTGAACTTGAACTGTTTTTCAACTGATAAATCTGTGAACTCACCAACCTTTGTGTTGACACTTTTTAGCATGTTATTTCTCAGGTTGCGGATGTTCGAGTATCACGAGTACGCATGCATGAGTCTTGAAACACTTTTAATGTCTTTGAACAAGCCACGTCACCTTGGGTGACAAAGATTTTACATAAGTACTTTTGTTGTATTTACGCTTCCGCATTTGTAAAACTATAATTACATATTTTAATGAAAGATGAAACGTTTTTATTAATAATTGATCCTTTGGTGTAGCTAATGGACGGCGATCCTGGATTGTCACGCTCCCTACGACGCGTTATCGCGCATGTGATTTTTGGGGGTGTGACAGATTGGTATCAGAGCCATTGGTTACAGTGAACTAAGATTCGTCTTAGACTGTAACTGTTTTGCATTAGTTGCACATAAACATTTTTTTCATGCATCGTAATACTCACTCCTACGCGCACCTGGTTTACGATTTGTTGTTTTCATCATCCAATCCCCTTATACTCACGGCGAGGAGACGGTTAGTCTTTAGTGATTTTTTCTTAACCTCTCTAAGTTGTGTACCTCTTGGTTAACATTCATGTACACCGAGACGTCGAATCAGATCGAAGGATCACGTTTATACTTTTGACGAGCTGATTGCTACTCGGGAATATTCCGGATTGAACAACTGGGCGTAGTGCCCATACTATGGATGTAGGCTGCATAGAGAAGGTGGTGTAATACCTCTTCTTGTCCTTAAACCTCTATCTTAGCTTAGGAGGTTCTTGTAATACCTGCCTTACGTATATCTCTAAACTTATCCGTTCGGGACATGTTATCTTGATGTGCTAGTAGCGCAATTATTTAACTTCACTAGAGTTAGCAGGGTATGAATTCAAGTAGCTGCCTATGGGGCACTTATATCAACTTTCGTTATCCTGATCGTCTTCACATTTGCTGTGGTCTCTTAGGATCTTTCCTTTTCTCGATTTTATCGCGTTGTGCGTTGACATAATAAAACTTGAGTACCATTCTTTTAACCCCAATGAAACCTGATGCGGGTCGACTGAAATTCCCTCTTTGTGTATCGGATTGCGATCACGCCAGTATTAATTATTCTCTAACTTCGAGCTAAACTAGGTTCATTGTGATAAACCCTATTCGAATTCTGTTAAGCAAAATTTATGGCTGACTCGCTCCGGGTGGTTCATTCCCATTTAAAACGAACATTTTATCCTTGAAACTTGTCTTTTAACAAATTCTGGTCAAGATAACCTTGGGTTAGTGACCACATTCTTGATTCCCACATTGTGGACATCTCATCTGTATTCCACCATACCTCGTAGCTAAAGTAAGAGAAACTAGGGGGACCATATAGGGTGAATTACGGTTACGGGTGCACACGTAAATGTAATTTGTAGTGTATGGAAATCCTGGGGAATCCGAAACGGCAAGCCGATGGTTGTAAAGAATGCAATATCTTACCTTAAACCCCATGACATCCGAATGTGAAGCATGTTTGCCTCAACCGGATGGTTGGCATTCCTCCATCCTTGTAAACGCTATCACACCTGATCTAATCCCTTTTTACTATTGGATTCTAATGCATTTGTGAACCTTTTGGAGCATATTACGAATATAGGTTCTGGTAGGATATCGTTTCACCTGTTCATTTTAATGACAAGTTTTTCCCCTAACTACGGACCCTCTCGACGAGACCTTTGACTGGTTTGAATTTATCTTGAATCACAATCCTACCTTTGCGACTTTACCTACCATATCAATCCCCGAAACTTTATGATTGTGAGACAACTTGTATATACATTCACCGGACGAATTCCCAGGAAACATTTGATAAACGAACTAGTTCAAGCATATACCGTGAGCATTGGAGCATATTTGTTGGCTAAAAACTCTTGTGAATTGTCCCTCTGAATATTCATATTTCCTGATTTTCTTCTGCGAACCAAAACTTGTTGCCAGCAACATCCTCACGATTGTACAAACTGCCTATCTCACTGCAAGCATATTTCTCTAGAATGGAGGTAATGATAGTGAAGAGTCTTCTTTGTTTCAAACTGATTTATGTGCATGATTCGAACCTTTTACGATTTAACAACCAATGATTTCTGATTCTCACGCTTTTGTAATCCTTTATGTCTTGGATGAGCTTTCAAGCTTTGAACCCAAAGGTGTTACAAATTTTTTTTTTGTTAGCTTTTTCTACTAATTAAACACCATTGATGATGAGACTACCTTGTATCTCAATCGCAGTAACGATAAAAATCTTTTTTATGGAAATCCTATTTACACCCATCGAGTGTGAACTTCTTGTTATCGAAAGCTAATTGTGCTATCAACCTGTATTATCCCTTCGTACCCATCGAGTACACCAAGATATCCATACATTTGCATATTTATTAACGCTCATGTCATAGCGGCTATCGATAAATTCCTGATACACGAATCCTCATCGTCCTTTTCAGAAAACTTTCATTGATGAACCCCCAGCTTGAACTTAAACCTTGTGGCCTGTTTAAATTTTGATCATCTTTAAATGTGAAGCTTTTTGATATTCGCATTGCGTGTGCCAACCTCTCGACGACCTTCACTAGAATAGCAAACCTTACGCATCTTACGGGTATTGTGAATGGAAATCTCTTACACTTTATGTTTGCATAACGTATTGAGGTTTTACTCTCTCACCCCCTTTACCTTCAAGCGTATGGGAAAAACTTTACGCCCTCTATTTCCGATGAAAATATCCAGTGTGGTTGGACTAATAGCTAGTAATAGTAGGTTGCTGGTACACTTTCAAGGTGCTGGTAGTGTGGTGGGTTAGCTACGGTACACCCTATATATAAGCATTAGTGGCACGTTGAATGTGGGACCAGAACAATACCAAAGATTTGACTTTAGAGTCTTACACAAAAGCCTCATCTTGAGAAACTCTAGCTAATGGCAGTAGGTCCTCGATAAAACTGCTTAATGCTACTTTCTGCGAAATTATAGATATCTCTTACGTATTCCTACCAAAAGATACATACCCGAAATAATCAAACTCCATGCTTACAATCGTCCGAGTCTAGAAGAAAACTCTCCTAAAGTGAATTTCCTGCCACAATTCATTCGTGAGTTCTGACTCAGATAAACATCAACGTTTTAAAAACCATATATTTTTTTCTTATTAATGACAAACCGCATGATCGAATGAACCACTCCAACTTTTAGAAGCATGTGTTCAGAAGTAGATCGACTTTCGTTTGAGGGACACTACTTTTGGGTCGACTCCCTGTTCTTATAAACTCTCTGGCATTCACGAAGGCGATAACCCCGATCCTTTTCTATGGACACCCGATTAGATCTTTTGAACCACGCTAAACCTGCATTGAACCCTAGCAAAAATGCATATTTACAGGCAACCCAAGCCAAAGCTACTTTTGAACATCCTGATGTTTTGTGTTTTGCAAACACCCTTTTATTACACATTTGCACCCTATCCTACTTTTGAAGACCATATGAACCGATGTTTTGACAAGAAAGGAATCATGACGCACGAAGCGCAAGAACATCAAGGAGACTGGGCATGCTGGTGAGCTTAAACAATGAAGATTCCCCTAATGAGATGTTTATTCTATTGGATTGTATAACCGTTGACACGTTCATTTCGATGTCTAATTATGCAAATTCCTTGCCAAATCCTGTCAAGCACATATATACCTCTCTCCGAATTTTGTACTATCCACTGCATTATTTGCATTCTCCCTATGGTATCTTTACCAGTGCCAATTTAAACTCACATGTCATTTTTGGAATGTGTAGTTTCAGCTATCATGAGCCTGCTATCTCATCGCTTACTAGAATTCACGAACTAAGCCGTTGGCGCTCTTCATCTTAAATTTAGTATTCTCATGCTTGATGAGCACCTTTTGATATTCGGTACCTCATAGTTTACACTTTTGTTTTGTTGAACTTTCACCCTTATTTTTGGATTCTTTAACAAGGTAATATGAATGATGATATGTTGTACTAAAATCCACCTTGAATTTGAACCTAATTGTCTATGTTGTTTCATGAAAATTTCTTAATGGAATTTAGTAATTCTTTGCTAAACCAAACTGCTACGTGTTATCTTTTAAGTGGTTGTGAGCTCTTGATTGGATTTCTCATTGGACCCCAGTCCTTTCGTCACAAAATCAGCATGTTGCCAGTTATATTTTAGTATGTGAGCAACTGTTGAACCATTTTACACGATAAATAGTTTATTTGCTTCTGACCTTCTCATGAGAAATGTTTACAAAACATATGTGTTTATGCATGCTGAATTTGAGAATCTAATCCCATGTTTAGAGAATAGAAACTGATTAATTATTGAAGTGCTGGTTTAAACATAAGCTTCATAGAATTGCATGATTAGTTATGTGTATGAAACGTGTTAGGAACCAGAAAATGGCATGTTCTGAAGGTATTAGCTTGATTGAGTATGAAAACCATGCACGATACAAGGTCCTAAGTCTCCTACTTCGGTGGGAATGACAAGACTATGTGAAGTTGTCCTGTAAACTTTGCACCGTATGAGTTGTGTTGGTTGGTTTATGAACTTATATGATGTATGCTAGTATATAATGTGTTAGGACAATTGTATGCGTTCTATGGTAAAATCTTCATGATGGATTTCCTGCTAGTATGCTTTGACCGCATTAACCTTCAAAAGAAATCTTTGTAGAAACTCATATGCTATTTGAACCGTTATTGCATGACATGTGAATTTGAATGTTATTATGAATCATGTGAACTTAATTGGTCATAACTCCATAAAGTACTAAATCAACCAATGGGTCCCCATGTTAACTTGATTAGTCTTACGTAATTCTATGCTATTTGCTAGTTGGTAGGCAAAATCCAGACGTTTACTTTTTCATTAGACGATGGGTCTATTAGACAAACACTGATTAACTTAATGCACACACAATTTTCGTGTACTCAAATTTCTTCCTCTTCAATTCATTTGGCTATTTGGTGAATGCGAATTTCTTAACTGAAAACGAGACACGATATGGGAATCTCACTTCCCCCCATCGAGTACAATTGCTGGAGGCTATTCGGATGTATTATGGTTCTTCCTCGCATTGAAACTTCTATTTCAGATACTTATGTTATCTTCTCACTTTGCTCGGCGTTACCACTCAACACGATTTCTGTATTACATGTTTTTCAACTTTTCTTGTAGGAAAACACGTGATAAGAAAAATCCTTGTCTATATTTTCGATTCGAATTCCTTTCGAAATCCCTAAACATTCGACATCTTATCAACATCGGGAACACATTCTTGATCATAACATTCTTTACTCCTTTTGGAGTAGGAAACTTGGATTCTTTCGGTACGTTGCCGTCAACTTGATTCTTGAATCAATTATTACTGATTTAAATTTCGGGACGAAATTCTTTCAACAAGGGGATGATGTGACGACTGAGAAAATTTTGCTTTCTTTTGTGACCAACTTGTTAACCACGTTACTTAATTTTCGGGACGAAAATTCTTCAACAAGGGGATACTGTGACAATCCGTCTTTTCAGGTTTTTTCCTGATTTAAATAAACTTAAACTGGCATAAATGTTGTGAGAACATTTACTTTAACTGATATAAATGTTGTGTGAACATTTATGTGATTGACTCGTGTTGACCTTAGCAACTAGGGTTTATGTAACTATCACTATACATGCAAACACTTGAGCTTAGACGTTTTATATTTTATGACTTATGTAAATCATTTGCTATGATTTTATATGAACGTTTTGTCATTTCATGTGACAAGTAAACTGACTCTATGTGAGATATTTATAGATATATTCACATGTATTATTCTATGGTTTTAGGTGACAATGTGTCACATAACTATACGTAACATTTCTATAATTATATATGTGTTTAAAACATATAGTTAAGGAACTATATCTATTAGTTTATGTGAACTTAAAGTATATCTATACTACTATATAATACATATTGGATCAAGTGTCTTAATTTTAAGACGCGTACAAGTGAAGAAGCAGAATGTACAAGTGATGAAAGCAAATCCTTGAATATAAGGTTTTGGCGGCCATAGACAGATTTCAATCTGATTTGAATTTTGAAATTCAAATCGAAATTTGCTTTATCTATTACGATTGCTTTATCTGAGCATGTCAGAGAAAACCATAGATACCATCGAAATTTGCTTTATCTGTTCCTCCATCGGCATTTGTTTTTATCTGGGGAAAGGTAAAAAAACCCTAATTCTCCACTACCAATCCATGTTTGTGCTTCTTTCTTCTTCATTACCATCAAAATTCATATACTTGTTTTTCTTTGCCTAAGCATATAGACCAGAGATCCGATTATCTCACTTTGTCTAGGCATATAGACCATCCACACCAACTTAGATCTAGGGTTTATTTCATTTAAATCAAGCGGTTGTGGAGGCAGATTCGTTTGTCTTTGGTCTATGTATGCGTTTCAGTCATCATTCTGATTTTCTTTACCAAGGTTAGTTTTCTATATTATTGTTTTGATTTCTGTGATTGAATATGAGTTTAGGGTTTTCCGTCTCTACACAGGATGCTAATGGTATCTTCATTTCAAAGTCGCCGTATTATTCCACAACGTCAACATTCAGATGTATTCTTATTTCACAACTTCCCGGTCATAGGTAAATTAAACCCTAATTCTTTGAATTTATATGAGATTCCCATCTGGGTTCTATCTTGAATTGTTCTCTTTACACATGTTTTCTCTTTTCTGTGCTCAAGCAACATGCGACTTCACTCGATCTTTCTTGCTTGTTGCCATCTACACACAGGATCAGGTCCTATTTTTCACTAATGTTTTTATCCAGGTTCGTCTATACAATTCTATTTCTGTAATTTGGTTTTTTCTTGTTTATGTTCTTCAGAATGTTTTCCCAGATTGATCTGTATGTGCTTGATGTTCTACTACTGCTACTGTTTCTGTATTGTGAATTAGTTCTCATAAACAAATGTTAATCATTGAAACATTGGAGGTCCATATATATTCTTCTCATAAACAGATGTATAACAGTTTCTACTTCTGTGTTACATTATTTGCTTTTGTTTTGGATTGATTTTTACCTAGAGAGGCTTACTCTTTGAAAAAAAAAGACAATAGATATGATGAAAAAATATTTTATATAGAAACTTATATGATAATTATGGGGTTTTTTCTAACCTTTGGATAACACACACTTCCAATTTAACCTAAGATTGATGAGACTTGACCAATTGTTTTGATTATATTTCTTTGGGGCTATAGCTACAAATATGTCAAGATGATGGCTGGCTCCGCATTGATGAAGCGTGACTAATTGTTGCGAAAGCCTCTTGCTGACTAGCCAAACCCCAAGTAAGGAAATGGTAAGGCTGTCGTATTGTTCATGTTATCTCTTTTAATAATCAGAAAAAAATACAAAAGAAGGCTTTGAATGCATATATATAGTAGATAGATTTTGGCGTAGAATGTCAAATTGTTAATGTGATTTATATAATAGAATACTCAAAACAATTATATGATATATTTGAAACTACTATGTTTATCCCATAAAAAATGTAATATTGCCCTTTCATGATGTGCTTTTAAATGGCATTTCCAGTTGTGGCAAAATTTTAAACTAAAATTTACCTGCGTGTCAGTTTTCTTTGCATCTTCATGGTATTATTGATGGTAAATTTTGAGGTTCCATTTTTATCGTCTTTTGGATGTGTATGTTTTCAAAATGCAAGAATGAGTTGATTTGAGGTGGATGTCGGGCACCGATTTGAGGTTATCCGAGCTTACTCCATAATATGAAAAGCTTTCAAAGTGACTTAGTGATGTAATTTAGGAGGTATATTCTAGCTTTTTTCTAGAATTTGATCTGTTGATATATGAATCCACACATGCTAATTGCTCAAGAGAAAAAAAAAAGGTTTGATACAGAGTAAACAACTGAAAATTTTGTTCAATGACTTTTAGTATTTTTAAATTTGGTTCATGTGATATGCCATTGCTGTAAATTATTTTGGCTGATTAGTTCTCATAATTTATTTGCTTTTGCTAGATAATGATTTACATTCCTTTATTCATAAATGTTTTTCAATGGGTTTATGTGATATATTTTCCATAATTATATAACTATTTTAGTAGTTATCACATGACATTGGTGTTAGTTTTGACCTATTTATAATTGTTGATTTTGGTTATGCTTTAATCTTAATGGGTGAAATAAAAAAGTCAGCTTTAAAACAAATGGGTCAAAAGTGACCCAACGTGTATTTCAAATATTTGTTGCTTGATTGGTTTCACGGTACAGGACAGGTATTAATTAATTAGGACTGGGAACGAAAATATTGGGATTGACCAAGATTGTATTTTGTATAAGAAAAAGATCTTGAAGGCATTGACCACTACAAAGTCACAGACCACAGATCAGCCTGATTTTTTTTTTTACGATTCTAGATAATGTCCATGCTGTCACAGAAATAAAGAAACAAAGAATAGCAACAGTGCATGAAAGAGTACATGATGTCCATGTTGTCACAGGCCCAACCATCACACCCTCTACCCCCGCAGACAAACAGTTGAAGAATCACACCTGCGACTCTCCAGGTACATTAATTAGATTTATTTCAGTTTACTTATCAAAGTCTATTAAAAATACTGATTGTTTAATGAAATAATAGACGAAAAAGCTGAATCTACGCAAAGAGAGAAACTGAAGGCCTAACAGAAAGCTAAGTGAATGAAGAAGTGATATTGTATCTGATTCTGTTCTGTGGGCTCTAAATCAGGTAATTGTCCATCGTCTGTTTTTTGTATTATTGTTCATTAAGCATTAGAGTTAAAAAGAAAGCAGGGTCTGTGTTTTTATGCACGCCACCTGTTTGATAGAATTCCAAGTTGTGACTCTCTCAGGTTTAATATCTATTAGATGGTTTATCAGTTTATGTGAGGATTTTTGACATTCAAATGGTTTTACTCACTGATCTTTGTTTTGGTGGTCTTTAAAGTGGCCTTTAACAACTATAAATGGCTTCATCTAAATGGTTTAACAAGTTTAGCTTGGTTTTATTAACAGATTTTGTGGTCAGAGTCAACATTTAGGCTCTTTGCTTTTTGTTCTTGGTTGTGTTATTTACCCCTTTGTGCCTACATGGTGAATATATAGCAATGGGGACAATTTGTTGGCTCAGGCCCCACTCAACACAGACTTACACACACGAAATACACTTGTAAACTCACGAATTAGTGTGTGAACTATATTTGCAGATGGTAGAAAGATAAAGAGAGCTTCTCGTATATCAAATGAAGGGCACTACTTTTATTCAACAAACAAATAACTTTTAAATAGCCTAAAATAGAAAAGGTGGGTTTACTAACAACCACAACTACTACCTAAAGAATAGGATGACCCATTCAATTTTGCAACAGAATAAACGTGCAACCATGTTTACTTTGACACAAATGACCCATTTTAACCGACCCGCTGAACCCGTGAAACCTTTTGACCCGTGGACAAACCCGATTAATCCAACACAATTTTGCTCCTTTGGAAACTTTGTAGGTGTGTATGTGCTTGAAATATGGTTAATAAAGCATCTATAAAAGGAGTGGTCACTGTTTTTTTACCCTGTCAGTGTTGTTTTTTATTCTTGATTGTGTTTTTTGTCCCATTTTACTGCACATTTTGTGCTTTTGGTTACTGCTTGGGGACAATTTTGGTCCTTTGGAAAGTTTGTAGGTGTGTATATGTTTGGAATATGGTTAATAAAGCATGTTTGTTTATTTCTTTTTCTATAAACTTTAATATCTGTTTGTCTTTGTACATGGATTATAAAGTTTAATATCTATTTGCCTTTCTACATGAATGTATTTGAATTTATATGGCTCCGTATAGGATGGTTGGTGTGGTGCCACACAATGATTATAGAGTAAGCACAACACCGTTACCGAGAGGAGATTACGGCGGCAATGAGTAGCGACCATGTTGATGACATGAAAAATGATGCTACCGTGCGAATTGGATGACTTCAATCTTGGAATCCACCATCAGTATTGTAGCATGACTTTTATAAATTTGATGGACAAAATGTTGTGTTTTAATATTTTGGGCATTTTTTAATGATTTTTAGGCTTAACACAAGAAATCATGTGGCAGATTACTTGATGGTGTGGCAAGATATATTTTTTTCCCTACCTATTCACGTATTAATGATCTGTTTGCCTCTAATATAGTCATTAGATACACACATTGTATATTAGTTACATTAATAATATGTATGGTTTGTTGTATCTTTGTTGTAAGATCAATTGTCATTGTTAGCTACAGTTGGTGCTTTTACTTCGAGTCCAGAAGATTTGGTCCTAAATTAGAAGTTAATCCGACGTTTTTCTTTACCAACATGTGCTAGATTTCATAACCATTTAGCTTCTGAGTGACAATAAACATCAAACGTTCCCTGCATGTATTCCCATCTCAAATTAATTTTCCTTTTGTGATTTGATATGTAGTTTCTGTATATGGCCCAGTCAACAACTTGACAAGCACATCCATAAACCATTACGACATACACAATTATACAATACCTACAATGATAATTTGCTTATTAATATAATCTTTCAGCTTAATTTGCTTATTAATATAATCTTTCAGCTGTATGTTCGTGTTATGAATATCAAGAAGCACCAAAAAGAGAAACCAAAAAATGATATAAGTTATAAACTTTCAATTGCCTATACAACAAACGTTGAGCATAAGCAATGTGCTTTTATAAAATTATGCATTTTACAGGTCTATATTAAGAATGTGGTAATGTAAGTGTACGCCATGTAGTATTACTATCCAAATCTAATGATGTAAAATTATTTGCTAAAAACCCGCGGCAATGCACGGGCTCAAATCTAATCATGTGAAACTGTTGTAGAACTCACTTGAACTCACTTCATGTGAAGAAAAAAAAATCTTGAGCAAGAGTTTCAGATTGAACATTTGACTTCAAAAGAAGCCACAAGTTCCATAGGACTAAATACAAGTTTTAGCCATTTGATTCTTTTTGTCATCTTTCTTAGATGTTGCGACCTGTGAGCTTAAACAGTAAGCGTGGCAGTGTTTTATTTTGGGCATGTACCGCATTATAAGTTTTCGTCGCACTGCATCGCGCTAATAGAAACAAATAGCACGTTGTAAATTGTCGTCGCTGCCAAACGCATGAACATATGACAGCGCTATAGACTGTCGTCCACCGCAAGCGAGACTATAAAGACAAAAATAAAGAACTTTCAGTTGTAAATGAGATTTAATTGGGGGTATGAGATTTGAATTCTATTTGTTTCCTTGGTTTGAGAAACATTACAAATGTTTATGGTGGTAAATTTAAGACGATCTCCTTCTCATCTTACTTAAATTGTCGTCCTGTTGCATCGCGCTATCAATGAATATCACATTGTAAATTGTTTTGCTGCCACAACGTGCCAACAAATGACGAATAACGCTTTACAAACCACGAATAACGCTATAAACTGTTGCCGCCGCAACGCGCGGGCACACGGCTAGTATTTATAAATGTATATTCGTGATTTCATGTGGTGAAACAAGATTTATATTTTATAGACGTTAAATGGTAAATATGTTTTGATGTATACAAGCATAGTAATCGTTTATGTTTTTACGCTAACCCCGCTAGAGTTCGTTAACGATTTCTAAACTTCGAGGGACAACTTTTACAAAAAAAAAAAAAAAGATTAAACCTTATTTAACTTGAGCAAACCTTGAGGGACTCACCTTGCAATATTTCAAACTTCAATTCTCATGATGTAATTTAGGGAAGGGCTAGTTTTGTCAATAGCCGATAGTCAATTTGGAGGTCTTGATTTAAAGTCGATGATAACCGACAGTTGCGACTTTTTGTTTCTGGTAACTGACCAAGCAATTATCCAGCCTCTTCGGTTGATTTCACCACCCTAAATCCATCATTTGATTAGTCTCCACATCACAAACACTCTTCTTCTCCCTCTCGTTTCTCTCTAGGCGACACACCACCACCCCAAAACCGAAAAGAAATTCCGGCCAATTTCATCACCCTTCCGCCATCATTTGATAACTCTGTGGTGACCATCAACTACTGTTGAAGCAGCAGATACACCGTAACACTAAACGGAGACGTGTCCGAGGCTGTCGGGTTCGCATTCGAGTTTGTTTCGGTTCAGTTTCATCATCAAACACCCCTCATCTATCATCACCGACTCGAGGTAATACTTAAACTATGTTTTCGCTTCAGTCCGTAGTCTCTGTTCACGTTTTCATGAAATTCCGGCGACCGGATTAGGGTTCCGGTGAGTTGGATAGGTATGGGGAGGAAGATGACCAACGGGGGTCGGGTTATAAGAATAAGTTTCTGGGTTATAACACGAATGGGCCGAATGGCCGGGTGGTTAGGTCGCATGTGCTCTTCCCTGAGGTCGCGGGTTCGAAACCCGGCCTCCGCATTTTTTCTGTTTTTTTCTTCCCTGTGATCCTATCCTACCTACTGTTACTACATATAAGTATTTTGGTTGAGTTGTGAACCAAACAGAAGTCGCAGCCCAGTGGGTAGAGCGTTTGTTTGTGAGTGAGAGGTCGTTGGTTCGAACCTTGGCGACCTCAGTTCATTCTATTTTCTATATTTTTGTAATTTTGATGCATTGGGTCAACTAAAATGAGTCTTGGGAAGGCTTAAACCCGTAAAAATATAACTTTGGCTATTAAATCTCGTAAATTATATTTTGAATTTTGAACACGTTAACTTGTCAATTTAAATTGAAATATAGTTCTAATATGTGTGTATACATATATATATATGTATTGATTTAAAAATTATGGGTTTTGCATAAAAGATAAAATATATATATGTATACTTTGCGTAGATTCATATATATAAACATATATCGTTGGTTTGATGAAACGATTAGATAATTTTATGTGAACTTTCAAATATAGGTATCTTGTCATGTGAACCCATTATTAACGTCATTTGCACGTTTGGTTTATATATATATATATATATATATATATATATATATATATATATATATATATATATATATACTACTATATAATACATATTGAACATAATGGCATTTTTGTAAATAAGGCGTCTTAAAATTAAGACGCATTCCTATTTGAGTTCTATCTGATCATCGATCCATACTCGAGCACTTTTATTTCCCGTTCCATGTTTGCAGCAATTCAACCTTAACTACGCCTCTCAAAATAAGCCCTAAGTCTATACGAGAAGTGAATCTGCAGAGTTGCAGGATCCGAACTTGGAAAAGCAACAAACAGATGTCCACTTGGAGAATGATTTTTCCGTTCTTTTGATAATTGAAGTGCACGCCAACATAAATTGGGAAATCTGATTTGAATCTTCTGTAACCATTTGAAATTTGAAATTCACATGCAGATTAAGGGACGAAAGGTACCTTTCTCTTTCAATTTTAAAATTTGAATCCACATCTGCTTTATCTGCGATCGTTTTCACTTCTCGCATACCCTCAAACATGAAATTTCGATCGTTCTTCCTATTGGAGCAGGTTACAGAGAAAATCAAAAATCCATGTTCGTTGTTTCATCTACGGAAAGGTAAACCCCAAATCTCGACTACCAATCTCTAATGATTTCCACGATGTTCTTCTATCTTCTTGATTACCACCAAATCTGTGGTATTTCATCGCAAATTTTGTTTATGTTAGGCCAAATCTGTGGTATTTCACTGCAGATTCTTACTTATAACAGATTTGTAAAGCTGCTAAGGTTTGCTATTGTTTAACTTGGTTTGGTTTATGAGGGGCTCATATAAGTTTTTATGCAATGTACCATGCTTACCTTAGATTTGTTAAAGTTGCTGTTAAATTTGGTTGTATATGCAAGGCCAACTACTGAAGAACATTTTATGGCAGAAAAAAGTAATGGGTTTTTTTTTTATTAAGTCCTTAAGAGCATTGTGCAGGTAGTTATATTTGGAACTCATGAAGTCCTTAAGAGCATTGTGCTAGAGGTTTTTGAATTTTGATGGGAGGTCTTTAGCTTTTGCTCTTGAAAGTTATGGAAAAGTGATCCGGTTGCATTAAAAGGGGTGTATTCAAATTGTGGGGAAGAGGTTAGTTTTGACTTAAACTTTAATCTCTTTACACATGTCTATAGTTCAAATTGTTTTAAGCTCGAGATACATAGTTCACAGCTTGCAGTGTTTTTTATGTATATTAAGGTGTTTGCGTTTGTGAAATCGAATTAGTTCAATTACTTTCATTTCACATAAAGCTGAATGTCATGTATGTGAATGCTTCTTAGAAATCTGCACCACCATTGAAGTAAGTTTTTGGTTTATTATTTAATTTCATTTCACGTATTTATGTGGCAGAGATCGATTGCAATACCCGGAAAGAAATGGGCTTATGGTTGATTATATTTGATTCGAAGACGGTGAATGAATTGTGGGGAGAGATGTACTTGAGATAAGTTATTTTTGCTTGGTATGATTCTTTGGTTCGCTCCTATCCTTAGAAAAAAGCTAATGATATGAAGCAAGTAACCATACAACTAGCTAAAAGTTTGTAAATTTTGCATTGCAGCTATGTTATGAACTAAATGTTACGCCAAGTGGCCTGACATTCCTGGACTAGAGTTAATTAAGTTGTTATAGTATCCTTTATAAACAGGCTAAAACACCTACCTTTATGTTCTTTTGTAGAGAATTTGCAGGCTGTTAAAGCCATTTCTGCCACTATTTGCAGGTTGATTTTGCTATTCATTTTGGTATGCAACATCTTTTTGGGACATAGTTTAGATTCAGTTCGCTTTTTAGGGCTTCAGTGGTATGAGTTTGTAAGGATGTGTAATGTTGTTTAGTTTCGTGTTTTTCTTCTTCTGTGCAGGACTCTTATGTGAAATCGAATTTTATCTGTGTCTTCCCCGATTTGTGGTACGTGTTCTACTAAGAAACAACACACCCTGAGTTTGGATTGTGGCTAAGCGATATGTGAGTTCTTTTGTTTAATGACAAGTAGAAGTGTAGATACATAAGGTTGTTTCTTTGAAATTTGTTTGTGATATATAATGAAATTAGCAGGTAGCATCTACAAAGCTGATACGTAGCAAGCAAACCAGTCAATCACAACATCATTGCTTCATTGAGTTCCATACTCATGAACCTGCTGTGAAAGTTATTTATAGCTACAATGGGACCGTGATGGAAGCGATGGCTATCACATGGCTGTTGAAAGTAGCGGTGAAAAAGTACGCTTCAAATATTGTTCTGTATTTTGTTGTATGTTTTATTAAGTCAAAATAAATTATGTATCAGGTTAGTTTGTTTATCAAGTTAATAGTTTTACAAGGTTTTAATTTTTTCTAATTTACAGGTAATGATATATGATATATGCTCATCAGCTCCTCTTTGAGTAAAGATCACATATAAGTTGCTAAATTTCGTTGTTATATCATTGCTATGATTTTTTTTTAAACTGAATTCTGGCAAAATATAGTTAGGTATGGAAGCCCTATATCAAACAACAAGTGACATCAAACTCTCACCTATGAGAGGCCAAACCTAATTACAACTGATAAGCATATTGTTCGGATTTAAGATACCCAAGATAATTCTATGGGGATGTTAATCGTCTCATGGTTTTCTGTATATTATTTGTATCATGAGACATTTTTTTTGAGCAAAAAAATTGACTTTTTCTTGTACTTATTCAGCTTGAAGCAAGATTAAGAAATCATGAAGGCGGTGAGCTTGGTCTTTCTGCTGGATCAACTAAAGGCAAGCCTAAGGTCGAAGCTTAAAACAGGGAATTTGAAAAAGGAGGTGGAGCAATGGTCACTCAAGAAAGACGAGTCATATGAGACCCCACATAAGAGAAGGTAACTTCAATGTTATGAAATAAAATCTGATGTTGATATTTAATAAGCTCAATATCAAATACTGTAATATAAATTTTAATAATCAGATAGCAAAGTTTAAATTAACAGTATATGAGTTATTTTTTAATAATCGGATAGCATAGCTTAGTGTCAGATGGGACTTTTTTATCTTATACAATTTGAGTTATTTTTTGGAATGGTTAGAAAAATTTCTACCCAATATCTGGTCAGAACTTTTAGTTATTTTTTTGGAATGGTTAGTTTCATAACCCAAGTGTAAGTAAACTGAAGTAAGAATTTATGTATATTGACCTTAAGATTCAAACTTAAACTTAAGAACTTAGGTATACTGACCCATTAAATGGAAGATGTTAACTCTTTTGTTTTTCTTTTTTTCATTCTCTATTTTCTTTTTGCTAAGTACGTCAAGTAACCAAGCCACCATTTCACATTGCAACCCACAAATTACTATCTAAAGTACTTTAAATATATGTCATAAACAATATTACCTAAAGTTCAAATATTAAATTGAAATTGTGGAAGCATATTTTTATTATAAAACTAAAAAATATTAATGATCAGAAACAAAAACTTATGTTATGCAGCTTACATTTTAGAATTCAGATAATATATGCCCACTGATGAGTGCTCACATGCTAAAACTAAAAGAGTAAAAAAATAAATTGAAAAGTGATATAAAAAAACCACCAGCTGCAGCTGCAATAAGACAACACCAGCAGCAACATTGGGAATGATTTTTTTTCCTTAACTATTTATGTGTTCTATTATCTATACATGGCAGAAAACGTCATAGTTTAAGAGGGTAATCTAGATCCACTTGCTAATGAAAGCTACATAAAAGTATGCTGGAAAAAAAGTGGTGTACAAACTGGCCCGTGTTGTCAAAGAGGCTAAAAGGATGATTGCTATTTGCACAGAACCAAGGTACAACTCTAGACCTACTTACTACCACTGCAATTGTATGAGTGAATTTATGGGTCTTATTCATGGAGCGTATGAGGTACTTTTTCGATTAGAGGCGGCCCTTTTGACTCATAAGGGTCTAATGGGTCAAAAGTTACCCATTGTGTACTTTTAATTAATCAAAGCATGAAATCTGTAAAATTATTATATTAAAAAATTATAACCGAGATGATACAATATATATAAATCAGTTTGAGGTTCTGATGTTCAAGCAACATAGGTTTACAAGCAAAACACAGGTTTACGAAACAATGTACGGATACTGATTTGTAGAGCTGTTCATGATCATATAAACCTGGAATTCTGATGTTTTCCCAAATGATGCAAGTTAAATGATAAATCATGTCTGTAAATGAAGCATATGTAATAATCATGTAGGGGATTACAGAGACTATGCTATTTCAATAATAGCATAGTTGAAATAAAATAATTTAGGAGGTTTTTTGCAATAAGCACTCATTTTGGACAACTTTCAGATGATTTGCTTTCAATTGTTTTATTTAAACCAGTTTTTAAACTCTTTTGACTAAAAGAAAAAACTTAACCTGAATTGACCCATCCATAGGTAAATGGATCAAAATTGCTATCTTTATGATACTAATGTTAGTCATAACATGTCTTCTCATTGTAGCTTTTCAATTTTGTAGGTATAAATGGAGCTTCTCTGGCCTGAGTTTGAATAAAAGATTTGACTTTTTTTAGTCAAAATGGGCATTCTTAAATGGAGCTTCTTCGGCATGAGTTTGAATAAAAGATTTGACTTTATTTAGTCAAATTGGGCATTTTTGATGGTTCGGTATTTTCCGGGAGTTTTTTATGTTGAGCTTCATGTCAGTTGTTTAATGCAACAATTATTTGGTTTCAACTGTATCATACACCTAACTAAATTGAGATTTGAACCAGAGATGCCAATCCTATTTTCCTATTTTCCTATTTCCTAAATTCTAAGATCCTTTAATTTCTCATTTGTTATGATTCAAGACTATATTATTTTATTGTTTTTGTTGTTATATATAAATCTTTATAATGGTATTTTTTTTCTAACAGAGATCAAATGATCAGATGACCCATTAGCTATATGTAAGTAGCTATATGTAGTAAGAGATAAGTACACTTCTACTTCTAATTATTTATTTAATAGTAATGTTAAGACTAACTTTACAACCTTAAAGTTTGTAGTTTCAAGTCAAATTCATTTGTTATGATTAAAGAGTCCAAAGATTAAAACAAGATATATAGGTTATTCTATTATGATAACCGAATCTTATATAAATAACCAAGTAGACTCTGTCCAATCCCGATCACTACGTTAAAGAATCCTTCGTATGGTGAACAATGTTTTTGATCTTAAATCAACCATTTACTACAATTTACGAACATAATGATGTTTTTGAATTTGTGCTATTAATTGTCTTGTACATGTAATACTATGAATGAGAAAAAACTAACTGACATACAATACAATATATCCCGAGACGATTGCTAAACTAGCAGACCGGCTATGATCACTTGTGGTACCCATAAATATTGCTAAACTATGGATGCCAATTCACACTATAGATGAAGGCTAACATTGTTTATGGAATCAATATTTTTGAGTAGCACAAGTGTCGTTCCAAAATGCTTTTGTTTGTTTCTATTAGTTTCACCCATCAAAACTCATATGCAAGAGAAATACCGTGTTGGTAGATTGTCATTACTGCATCATGATACCATCATACACAATGTAGTCCGCCGTAGCCGCATCGCCGAACACTCATGTACCGCATTATAAATTGTCGTCACCGCCGAACGCTCATGTACCGCATTATAAATTGTCGTCGCGTCACATCGCGCTAACGGAATCAAGTATCGCGTTATAAATTGTCGTTGACGCCTAACACGTGAACAAAAGAGAAATAAAATGCTATAAACGGTCGCCCGCCACAACGAATACCTCGATGTAAATTGTCGTGCCGCTATAACAAGCGAACAGAAGATGAATAACACGCTATACACTGTTGCCGCCGCAACGCGCGGGCACACGGCTAGTATATATATATATATATATATTATATATATATCTATTTTTGGAACCTTTGAACTTAGAAAATATATATTTTTGATATATATATATTCTCGCGTTATTTCGATGATTACTCGGATTTGGCACACGTGCCATCCTCGACTGGGTTCGGACTTCATGATCATTCGTTTTTATAGCTTACGTTAGACTTAGCTGTTTGTTTGAACACACACTTATACTCGTATGCTCGTTAGGTGATTGATTGCTTTCGCAAGACCCATTTTTGCTATTTGCTCTATTGTTTACCTGGAATTTTGCTGTGCAACCTAGGGTGAGTTCACGGCCCCATTTTACTGTTATAAATCATGTTGGGGGAGATTAACATGCATGAACTATACAACTGAGATAATTAGACTTTTATATATCACTTGAAGTACTTGAAGCACATATACAACAAAGTCCTTCCTATGGTACCGTTAGTATTAATGACGATAGCGAGAAATATATTGTAGTACTACTGGGTCTGATAAACCCCACCCGGTTAGTCGCGCTGACTCGATTGGATATCGAACGGGTGTTATATTCATCCAAAACACAACAAGGCAAACTGTGCAAACTATAAACAACTGTTAGCTTCGGTGACCATCAACGTGCGAAGTTTCATGTATATAGCCTAGCTAGCTTTTTGATATATATTAGTGATTATGCTCTTACAACTTAACTGTTATTGAACAGTCAATCTTAAACTCAACTTGACTATTGTTGAATAGTCAATCATAAACTCAACTTGATTGTTGTTGAACAATCGATCTTAAACTGAACTTGAACTGTTTTTCAACTGATAAATCTGTGAACTCACCAACCTTTGTGTTGACACTTTTTAGCATGTTATTTCTCAGTTTGCGGATGTTCGAGTATCACGAGTACGCATGCATGAGTCTTGAAACACTTTTAATGTCTTTGAACAAGCCACGTCACATTGGGTGACAAAGATTTTACATAAGTACTTTTGTTGTATTTACGCTTCCGCATTTGTAAAACTATAATTACATATTTTAATGAAAGATGAAACACTTTTATTAATTAGTGGTCCTTTGGTGTAGCTAATGGACGGCGATCCTGGTTTGTCACGCTCCCTGCGACGCGTTATCGCTCGTGGGATTTTTAGGGGTGTGACAAAAATATATGTCACACCCCCAAAATACCACTAACGGAGTTTATACCGTTAAGGGGCGCGACTAGACCAGGATCCACAACCATAGTTACAAATACTAAACGAATCAGGGTTAGTTCAAACACAAGTTATAAATCAAAGTCTTAAATTACATACGCAGCGGAAAAATAATTGTCCTTAGCACTAACCACGTGCTTTACATAAATGTTGTTTTAAGTTCCCAAGTTAGTTTAAATAAAAGTAAACATCTTCTGTGCCATGCCAACCTCCAGCGGATACTCCTTAGCGATCTGCAAAAGTTTAAACCACGCAAGTGTCAACCTAACGGTTGGTGAGTTCACAGTGGGCTTGTCATGCATTGGCCCGGTCTCATAATCATAATTCGTGTCAAGGTATACTTACAAGTCATTTATTTGTGAAAAACAATGCTCGTAATTAAATCTCAGTTTATAATTGGTTTGTCCGTGACCTACGTCATCGGGTATGTACTAGTTCCGTAAAGTTAAAGGACTCAACCGATATCGCGGGTAGCTAATCCGTTGTTCCATGCTCTAAGGAAGTTTGTACCAAAGCTGACTTATTTGTGGGGGCCGAGCCATCCCGTACGGTGCGGACCTACGTCATCGCGGTTTTTGCCTCCCCCGTGTCCTCTCGGGACCACGGTCAAATAGGCTGATATTGTTCCTCCGTGCACTTCCCGTGCCACGGGGCGGAGTTTGTCAAACTCCAGTAGATCTACCCAACATCCCCTCGCTTTACAATTAATGGCACAATTTTAGTTGAGGACTTTTAAGTTATAAGGCATCCTTAGAAAACATGTGATATCATATGGTTTAGACTTTAACCTACACTAGCCATATTAAAACGTTTTCAGTTTTGTTTCAAAAATAGTTTGTTCAGAGTTCACAAGTGGTTCCCATAAAACACTTCAGTTCATCAAGTGGGTGCCAAGCATCCCGGGTTCTCATGTTCATCAGTAGGTGCCTAGCACTCTAGAGTTTATCAGCATTGTTTTCGTTAAGTTATTCGGTGTGGCCCAAACGGACTCACGGTAAGCGGGTTAGTGACACTCACCTTTGGTTGCACTGCTACACTTCAAGTAATCCAAATATTGTTGTTTAACGAAGACCTATAACACGTTTAGGTCTTAAGTATTAGTTTCGTGTCTAATCTTTACTTAACGTCACTATGGCCCATAACATAGCACGTTGCAACTATGACTCGACATACCGACACACGACACCAATGGTTGATCATAAACAAGGGTTCATATAAATCAGATATCAAGCATGTTTCATCATGGTATAATCATGTAAGTCATGGCATAACACTTAAGCAAATTTCACAAGTTTGGTTTTTAGGTCAGGTCTTAGTTTCGCTAGCATAGTTTCGCTAGGTAGTTTCGCTAGGTGCACGGGCAGCACTTTCGCTAGGCAATGCCCGGTGACACAGTTTCGCTAGGCTAGTTTCGCCCGAAACTGCTGACGCAGTTTCGCTAGCCTAGTTTCGCAGGGAAACTGGTTTGAACTTTCGTTCAGGTATTTCGCTCGATAGTTTCGCTCGAGCTGGTCTGGTCAGGTTACCCGGCGACACTATAGTTTCGCTAGTCAGTGTCGCTGGAAGGAGATATAATTTCGCTACTTAGTTTCGCCCAGAGAACAGACAGTTTCGCTGGTCGCGAAAAACATACGGATTTGCCTAAAAATCAACCTAACAGCTTCTGATCATACATGCAATTCATTATCTAGCATCCATAGGCATTTACCAACATAAATCAAGCAGCTTTATCATGTTTAACATGCATTTTAATCATCAAATCTCTAAAAACACTTCTAAACCCTAAAATGACCAAAATTGCATAAATCATCATCATGGTTTGTTTTTAAACGTAAAGTTGCTGACTTTATGGTAGATCTAGCATCCCTAAGCACTATCTCAGAAGCATACAAGTTTTCATGAAGGTTTGAGCATACTTTATAAAGAAACACATAGAAAAAGCAAGAAAACATAGTTTTGGGACTCACGGTTGGTTCTAGGATCGATAGATGAGATGAGGTGATGGTCTTGAGGCTGAGGTCTCGGTTTTCCTGATGGTTTTCTCGGCTGACCAGATTCCAGAGAAGTGTGTGTGTGTGTTTGTAGTGATATGAGGCAAATGAGGCTACTAGGGTTCATTAAGTTTATTTATATCAGAGGCTAGTTTCGCTGGCAGTTTCGCTGGCCAGGCGAAACTAGCTCTGGTCACGAGTTAACGGGTAGCTTAGCTGGCTACCGGGCGACACTATAGTTTCGCCCGTTAGTTTCGCTGGCTACCAAAATAGGTCAATTTTCACATAATCAAGTATTTACAATTAATCAAGCTATTCACAATAATAAGTCATGTATTTAAATCACATTGCACATAAAGACAATCAATGATGAACACATAACACATATGGACGGGTTCGGTGATCAACCAAAGGTCGTGGACGTATTCGGCCTAGTTAAGCATTAGCTACTAAGTTAACACTTATAATGTAACTAACGGGTTTGTCTAACGGAAGTTAACCTTGAAATTCTCGGGTGTCACATCATTCCCCTGAAATTGGAATTTTCGTCCCGAAAATTATTCTTGTGTCGTAGCGTTCGCAGCATCAGCTGTCGTCGTTGCTATCGTCGCTGGGGAAAGAAAGCAAAAAGTTTTAGGGTTGTCACATCCTCCTTCCGTTAAGGAATTTTGGTCCCCAAAATTAAATTATACCTTGAGTTTCTGTGGACGTTTGCTCAAACAAGTGAGGATACTTTTTCTTCATCTGATCCTCACGTTCCCAAGTATATTCAGGTCCACGCCTTGAGTTCCATCGCACCTTGACGATCGGAATCTTGCTACGTTTGAGGGCTTTCTCCTCGCGTCCCATGATTTCTACTGGTTGCTCAATAAATCTCAGATGTTCGTCAATTTCCAATTCCTCCAGAGGAATTACTTCGATGTCCTCAGCCAGACATTTCTTCAGATTGGAAACGTGAAACACGTTGTGAACTCCATCGAGTTCAGCAGGGAGTTGCAATCGATAGGCCACCGGGCCTACTTCCCCAATAATTTCAAACGGACCGATGTAGCGAGGATTTAACTTTCCACGCTTCCCGAAGCGGATCACTCCCTTCCAGGGAGATACCTTCAACAATACTTTGTCACCCACCTCAAACTTTAGAGGTTTTCGGCGTTTGTCGGCGTAACTCTTTTGTCGATCACGCGCTGCAGCTAGCCGTTGCCTGATTTGAATAATTCGCTCGGTCATATCATGGATAACTTCCGGTCCAGTGAGCCCTTTCTCACCCGTTTCAGCCCAACACACGGGCGATCTACATTTTCTGCCATACAGTGCTTCGAAAGGTGCAGCACCTATACTTGAATGATAACTATTGTTGTATGAGAACTCCACCAGTGGAAGGTGAGTCTCCCAATCTTTCCCAAAGTCAAGGACGCAAGCTCGGAGCATATCTTCTAAGGTTTGAATGGTTCGTTCCGATTGACCATCTGTTTGTGGGTGATAGGCTGTACTCATATCTAGTCGGGTTCCCAATGCTTCCTGCATTGATTGCCATAATCGGGAAGTAAATCGAGGATCTCGATCAGAAATGATAGTCTTAGGCACACCGTGAAGCTTCACAATTTTGTCGATGTACAGCTTTGTCAATTTATCCATATTATCACTTTCCTTCATCGGAATGAAATGTGCAGATTTGGTTAACCGATCGATGACAACCCAAATCGCATCCGGTTGCTTTGATCGATGAGGTAATCCCGTTACAAAATCCATGGAGATGTCCTCCCATTTCCATTCTGGGATTTTTGGCTGTTGTAGTAAACCAGAAGGCTTTTGGTATTCAATCTTGACTCTTGAGCAGGTTAAACACTTAGCCACATATCGAGCAATGTCGGCTTTCATATTCGGCCACCAATAAAGATTTTTCAAGTCCTGATACATTTTATCTGATCCAGGGTGCACCGAATATCTTGACTTGTGAGCCTCGTCCATCACGAGCTCACGGAGATTTCCAAACAATGGAACCCAGATTCTGTCATTATAGTACGTGAGTCCATCGGACTTAACTTCAGAATGGCCATCTACGCCACGCAGTGCTTCAGCTGCGAAGTTTTCTGCTTTCAAAGCTTCTCGTTGGCAGTCACGGATCCGATCCGGTAATCCTGAATGTATTGTAAGTTGAAGCGCTCGTACCCGACGAGGCTTTTCATACTCTTTCCGACTTAAAGCATCAGCCACAACGTTGGCTTTTCCAGGATGATACTTAATTGCCAAATCATAATCATTTAGTAACTCAACCCACCTTCTTTGCCGCATGTTGAGGTCTTTCTGATCAAAGATGTGCTGTAAACTTTTATGATCAGTGAATATCGTGCACTTTGTTCCATATAGGTAATGTCTCCAAATCTTGAGTGCATGAACAACGGCTCCCATTTCCAAATCATGCGTTTTATAATTCTTTTCAGTATCCTTTAGTTGCCTGGACCCGTAGGCAATCACTTTATCTCGTTGCATCAACACGCAACCGAGTCCTTGGATTGATGCATCGCAGTAAACCACAAAATCGTCAATTCCATCGGGTAACGCAAGAATTGGAGCCGAACATAACATATCTTTAAGCGTCTGAAACGCGTGTTCTTCCTTTTCACCCCATCTATATTGCACTCCTTTGTGCGTTAAGGCCGTCAAGGGTTGGGCCAATTGAGAGAAACCCTTAATAAACCTTCGATAATATCCGGCAAGTCCTAAAAATTGTCGGATTTCCGTTGGCGCTCTTGGGGTAGACCAGTTCTTTATTGCTTCCACTTTGGCTGGATCGACATGAATTCCTTCCTCATTAACAATGTGTCCAAGAAACTGGACTTCGCGAATCCAAAAATCGCACTTTGAAAACTTGGCGTAGAGCTGTTCCTTGCGAAGCAATTCCAAAATAAGACGCAGATGCTCCTCGTGTTCTTCCTTTGACTTGGAGTAGATCAAAATATCGTCTATGAAGACTATCACAAACTTATCGAGGTACGGCTTGCACACTCGATTCATCAGGTCCATAAACACAGCAGGTGCATTGGTTAGCCCAAACGGCATAACCAGGAACTCGTAGTGTCCATACCGAGTTCTAAAAGCAGTCTTAGGAACATCCTCTTCACGAACACGAAGTTGGTGATAACCAGACCGTAGATCAATCTTTGAGTAGTAGCTTGAACCTTGTAATTGGTCGAAGAGATCGTCGATTCGAGGAAGTGGATACCGATTCTTGATCGTAACTTTGTTAAGCTCTCGGTAGTCAATGCACATCCGGAACGTTCCATCCTTCTTCTTAACGAATAACACCGGAGCTCCCCACGGAGACGAACTTGGACGAATAAACCCCTTGTCGAGTAGCTCTTGAAGTTGCGCGGAGAGTTCGTTGAGTTCGCTTACAGCCAATCGGTAAGGTGCGCGTGCGATCGGAGCGGTACCTGGAGCTAAATCAATCCCAAACTCAACTTGTCGAAATGGAGGCAGACCAGGCAGATCTTCAGGAAATACATCTCGGAAGTCGCGAACTATCGGGTAATCATCAATTTTGCGCTCGGGATGTGTCGTGTCAGTGACGTTCGCAAGAATCGCGAAGTGACCCTTACGGAGGCATTTCTGAGCTTTAAGGAATGAAATAATGCCGGTGACTGTTCCACATTTTTCTCCTTGGACCGTTAACACTTTGCCGTCTTCGAGTGGAATACGAACCACTTTTTCCTTACATAAAATTTCAGCTCGGTTTTCGGATAACCAATCCATTCCTACTATGACGTCGAAACTACCAATCGGGAAAGGCATAAGGTCAATTCCTAGGGTATGGCCCGCTAGTTCTAGCTTACAATCCTTAACTATCTGGGTCGTATCATGAAGTTTACCATTTGCTAGTTCTACCACATATTTAGCATCTAAGTCGATCGGTCTAGCGTTAATCAATTTAGCAAATTTAGTGGAAATAAAACTTTTCTCAGCACCAGAATCAAATAAAACAGTAGCAAAGAAACCGTTCAAAATAAATTTACCATTAATCACGTTGGCGTCATTGCGAGCTTCACCCTGGCCCATGACGAAAGCTCGACCTCTACCATTTCCACCATTTCCGTTTCCACCATTACCATTGCCATTCCCATTACCATTACCTCCGCCGTTACCATTCCCGCCGTTATTTCCTTGATTGCCATTACCTTGTCTTCTTAACTGTGGGCAGTCTCTTTTAATGTGGCCTGGAGCACCACATTCATAACAATTCCCGTTACCGTTTCCCCTGGGAGCTTCATTGTTGCGGTTCTGACCATTGTTTCCATTGCCCCGATTGTTCCCATAGTTGTTGTTTCTTCTGGGGCGGTTTTGTTGCTCGGGTAAAGTTGCCCAACAGTCCTTTGCTTCGTGGCCTCCCTTACCACACCTTTCGCAGCTCATATTCTTCCTACAATTACCAGCATGATGTTTTCCACACCTGTTGCACAAGGGCAGGTTACCCTTGTAGTTGCTCTGACCATTTCCGCCCTGGCGGTAGTTGCCACTGTTATTCCCGGACCTCTTGCTTTGACCTTGGGAGTTATAAGACCTCCCAGTGCTGTTTCCAACACTCTGAACGTTCATCGAGTTTTCAGGAGCTTCATCATCAGCCTTCCTCTTGCCACTCAAGGCAGTCTTCTCGGTGGCTTTCGCAGGTAGAGTACCTTTCTCGACCTCTTGATCAGTGAGTTTGTGAGCCAAACGAATAGCTTGCTGTACGGTCGCAGGGTTGCTGGCAGTCACCAGACTCTTGATTTGAGGCGCGAGGCCTTCCAGATAACGTTCAATGCGTTTGAACTCAGCATCAACCATTGTGGGACATAGGACCTCATATTCATGATATCGTGCAGTGTACTGTTCGATTTCAGACCCAGACATCTTCAAATTCAGGAATTCACCCTCAAGCTTCTTGACTTGATCACGTGGACAGTATTCTTCCATGATCAGCTCCTTAAATGCTGCCCACTGCATGTTATTAGCCGCGTCTAGCCCAACCATCTGAATTTCAGCGTTCCACCAGGAGAGTGCGGCTCCTTCGAAGGTACCAGTAGCAAACTTCACCTTGCTTTCAGCTGGGCAGTTACACATGGAGAAAACCTTTTCGGACTTCTCAATCCACCTAAGGAGTCCTACAGCTCCTTCTTCGCCGGAAAATGTCATCGGCTTACAGTCCATGAAGGACTTGAACGTGCAGTGGTGTTGGTTTCCTGATGCATAAATAGTTCGGATTTTAAAATTAAACAGGTCATGATATAATTGCTTTGTGCCTTAACCGGCATAATAGTTACCCTGTGCGGCATATGCAGCTTGGACGGCTGCCACCGCGGCTTGCACATGTTCAGTAATCATTGCTTGCAGCTGTGCAGGCGTCATGTTTATGCCGCCTCTTCCGTTTCCTCTTCCAGACATCTTGCTGAACAGTTAAAGTAGCCAGTGTTCAGTCATAATTATACCTTATACATATCCCATAATATGTATATTAGCCAGTTCCCGTTATCCCTCTATTAGTCCATAAAAAATTTTCGTGCAAAATCGAGGCGTCGTCGAGGAACGTCGTGAGTGCTATCGTCGAAGGTCGGCTTCTCATAAAGTCACCGCCGGCGTAGTCGTCGTAGTAGAAATCAGGACGTAGCGTGTAGCATCGTTTCGTTGTCGCTTTCCCCAGAGTAGTGTGCGTATTTGCGGTCGCATTTCGTATTCGTGTGTGAAAATTTCCTAAGGTCTTCCGTTAGACTACTTAGACACGGTCTATACATATATATTTATATATATATATATATACATACGTATTAAGCCTTTACTTACACAGCAGAGCGAGTATCCCAGGTTGGCACGTAAAAATTTCGTCTTTGGAAATTTGTTTGTTCGTTTTGTAACCAAGGTTTTCAAGTTGCAGTTTCCAAATCATTTTCAAAAATGATTCCAGTTCTCTGCAACTTATGGCTCTGATACCAATCTGTCACACCCCCAAAATACCACTAACGGAGTTTATACCGTTAAGGGGCGCGACTAGACCAGGATCCACAACCATAGTTACAAATACTAAACGAATCAGGGTTAGTTCAAACACAAGTTATAAATCAAAGTCTTAAATTACATACGCAGCGGAAAAATAATTGTCCTTAGCACTAACCACGTGCTTTACATAAATGTTGTTTTAAGTTCCCAAGTTAGTTTAAATAAAAGTAAACATCTTCTGTGCCATGCCAACCTCCAGCGGATACTCCTTAGCGATCTGCAAAAGTTTAAACCACGCAAGTGTCAACCTAACGGTTGGTGAGTTCACAGTGGGCTTGTCATGCATTGGCCCGGTCTCATAATCATAATTCGTGTCAAGGTATACTTACAAGTCATTTATTTGTGAAAAACAATGCTCGTAATTAAATCTCAGTTTATAATTGGTTTGTCCGTGACCTACGTCATCGGGTATGTACTAGTTCCGTAAAGTTAAAGGACTCAACCGATATCGCGGGTAGCTAATCCGTTGTTCCATGCTCTAAGGAAGTTTGTACCAAAGCTGACTTATTTGTGGGGGCCGAGCCATCCCGTACGGTGCGGACCTACGTCATCGCGGTTTTTGCCTCCCCCGTGTCCTCTCGGGACCACGGTCAAATAGGCTGATATTGTTCCTCCGTGCACTTCCCGTGCCACGGGGCGGAGTTTGTCAAACTCCAGTAGATCTACCCAACATCCCCTCGCTTTACAATTAATGGCACAATTTTAGTTGAGGACTTTTAAGTTATAAGGCATCCTTAGAAAACATGTGATATCATATGGTTTAGACTTTAACCTACACTAGCCATATTAAAACGTTTTCAGTTTTGTTTCAAAAATAGTTTGTTCAGAGTTCACAAGTGGTTCCCATAAAACACTTCAGTTCATCAAGTGGGTGCCAAGCATCCCGGGTTCTCATGTTCATCAGTAGGTGCCTAGCACTCTAGAGTTTATCAGCATTGTTTTCGTTAAGTTATTCGGTGTGGCCCAAACGGACTCACGGTAAGCGGGTTAGTGACACTCACCTTTGGTTGCACTGCTACACTTCAAGTAATCCAAATATTGTTGTTTAACGAAGACCTATAACACGTTTAGGTCTTAAGTATTAGTTTCGTGTCTAATCTTTACTTAACGTCACTATGGCCCATAACATAGCACGTTGCAACTATGACTCGACATACCGACACACGACACCAATGGTTGATCATAAACAAGGGTTCATATAAATCAGATATCAAGCATGTTTCATCATGGTATAATCATGTAAGTCATGGCATAACACTTAAGCAAATTTCACAAGTTTGGTTTTTAGGTCAGGTCTTAGTTTCGCTAGCATAGTTTCGCTAGGTAGTTTCGCTAGGTGCACGGGCAGCACTTTCGCTAGGCAATGCCCGGTGACACAGTTTCGCTAGGCTAGTTTCGCCCGAAACTGCTGACACAGTTTCGCTAGCCTAGTTTCGCAGGGAAACTGGTTTGAACTTTCGTTCAGGTATTTCGCTCGATAGTTTCGCTCGAGCTGGTCTGGTCAGGTTACCCGGCGACACTATAGTTTCGCTAGTCAGTGTCGCTGGAAGGAGATATAATTTCGCTACTTAGTTTCGCCCAGAGAACAGACAGTTTCGCTGGTCGCGAAAAACATACGGATTTGCCTAAAAATCAACCTAACAGCTTCTGATCATACATGCAATTCATTATCTAGCATCCATAGGCATTTACCAACATAAATCAAGCAGCTTTATCATGTTTAACATGCATTTTAATCATCAAATCTCTAAAAACACTTCTAAACCCTAAAATGACCAAAATTGCATAAATCATCATCATGGTTTGTTTTTAAACGTAAAGTTGCTGACTTTATGGTAGATCTAGCATCCCTAAGCACTATCTCAGAAGCATACAAGTTTTCATGAAGGTTTGAGCATACTTTATAAAGAAACACATAGAAAAAGCAAGAAAACATAGTTTTGGGACTCACGGTTGGTTCTAGGATCGATAGATGAGATGAGGTGATGGTCTTGAGGCTGAGGTCTCGGTTTTCCTGATGGTTTTCTCGGCTGACCAGATTCCAGAGAAGTGTGTGTGTGTGTTTGTAGTGATATGAGGCAAATGAGGCTACTAGGGTTCATTAAGTTTATTTATATCAGAGGCTAGTTTCGCTGGCAGTTTCGCTGGCCAGGCGAAACTAGCTCTGGTCACGAGTTAACGGGTAGCTTAGCTGGCTACCGGGCGACACTATAGTTTCGCCCGTTAGTTTCGCTGGCTACCAAAATAGGTCAATTTTCACATAATCAAGTATTTACAATTAATCAAGCTATTCACAATAATAAGTCATGTATTTAAATCACATTGCACATAAAGACAATCAATGATGAACACATAACACATATGGACGGGTTCGGTGATCAACCAAAGGTCGTGGACGTATTCGGCCTAGTTAAGCATTAGCTACTAAGTTAACACTTATAATGTAACTAACGGGTTTGTCTAACGGAAGTTAACCTTGAAATTCTCGGGTGTCACATCATTCCCCTGAAATTGGAATTTTCGTCCCGAAAATTATTCTTGTGTCGTAGCGTTCGCAGCATCAGCTGTCGTCGTTGCTATCGTCGCTGGGGAAAGAAAGCAAAAAGTTTTAGGGTTGTCACATCCTCCTTCCGTTAAGGAATTTTGGTCCCCAAAATTAAATTATACCTTGAGTTTCTGTGGACGTTTGCTCAAACAAGTGAGGATACTTTTTCTTCATCTGATCCTCACGTTCCCAAGTATATTCAGGTCCACGCCTTGAGTTCCATCGCACCTTGACGATCGGAATCTTGCTACGTTTGAGGGCTTTCTCCTCGCGTCCCATGATTTCTACTGGTTGCTCAATAAATCTCAGATGTTCGTCAATTTCCAATTCCTCCAGAGGAATTACTTCGATGTCCTCAGCCAGACATTTCTTCAGATTGGAAACGTGAAACACGTTGTGAACTCCATCGAGTTCAGCAGGGAGTTGCAATCGATAGGCCACCGGGCCTACTTCCCCAATAATTTCAAACGGACCGATGTAGCGAGGATTTAACTTTCCACGCTTCCCGAAGCGGATCACTCCCTTCCAGGGAGATACCTTCAACAATACTTTGTCACCCACCTCAAACTTTAGAGGTTTTCGGCGTTTGTCGGCGTAACTCTTTTGTCGATCACGCGCTGCAGCTAGCCGTTGCCTGATTTGAATAATTCGCTCGGTCATATCATGGATAACTTCCGGTCCAGTGAGCCCTTTCTCACCCGTTTCAGCCCAACACACGGGCGATCTACATTTTCTGCCATACAGTGCTTCGAAAGGTGCAGCACCTATACTTGAATGATAACTATTGTTGTATGAGAACTCCACCAGTGGAAGGTGAGTCTCCCAATCTTTCCCAAAGTCAAGGACGCAAGCTCGGAGCATATCTTCTAAGGTTTGAATGGTTCGTTCCGATTGACCATCTGTTTGTGGGTGATAGGCTGTACTCATATCTAGTCGGGTTCCCAATGCTTCCTGCATTGATTGCCATAATCGGGAAGTAAATCGAGGATCTCGATCAGAAATGATAGTCTTAGGCACACCGTGAAGCTTCACAATTTTGTCGATGTACAGCTTTGTCAATTTATCCATATTATCACTTTCCTTCATCGGAATGAAATGTGCAGATTTGGTTAACCGATCGATGACAACCCAAATCGCATCCGGTTGATTTGATCGATGAGGTAATCCCGTTACAAAATCCATGGAGATGTCCTCCCATTTCCATTCTGGGATTTTTGGCTGTTGTAGTAAACCAGAAGGCTTTTGGTATTCAATCTTGACTCTTGAGCAGGTTAAACACTTAGCCACATATCGAGCAATGTCGGCTTTCATATTCGGCCACCAATAAAGATTTTTCAAGTCCTGATACATTTTATCTGATCCAGGGTGCACCGAATATCTTGACTTGTGAGCCTCGTCCATCACGAGCTCACGGAGATTTCCAAACAATGGAACCCAGATTCTGTCATTATAGTACGTGAGTCCATCGGACTTAACTTCAGAATGGCCATCTACGCCACGCAGTGCTTCAGCTGCGAAGTTTTCTGCTTTCAAAGCTTCTCGTTGGCAGTCACGGATCCGATCCGGTAATCCTGAATGTATTGTAAGTTGAAGCGCTCGTACCCGACGAGGCTTTTCATACTCTTTCCGACTTAAAGCATCAGCCACAACGTTGGCTTTTCCAGGATGATACTTAATTGCCAAATCATAATCATTTAGTAACTCAACCCACCTTCTTTGCCGCATGTTGAGGTCTTTCTGATCAAAGATGTGCTGTAAACTTTTATGATCAGTGAATATCGTGCACTTTGTTCCATATAGGTAATGTCTCCAAATCTTGAGTGCATGAAGAACGGCTCCCATTTCCAAATCATGCGTTGTATAATTCTTTTCAGTATCCTTTAGTTGCCTGGACCCGTAGGCAATCACTTTATCTCGTTGCATCAACACGCAACCGAGTCCTTGGATTGATGCATCGCAGTAAACCACAAAATCGTCAATTCCATCGGGTAACGCAAGAATTGGAGCCGAACATAACATATCTTTAAGCGTCTGAAACGCGTGTTCTTCCTTTTCACCCCATCTATATTGCACTCCTTTGTGCGTTAAGGCCGTCAAGGGTTGGGCCAATTGAGAGAAACCCTTAATAAACCTTCGATAATATCCGGCAAGTCCTAAAAATTGTCGGATTTCCGTTGGCGCTCTTGGGGTAGACCAGTTCTTTATTGCTTCCACTTTGGCTGGATCGACATGAATTCCTTCCTCATTAACAATGTGTCCAAGAAACTGGACTTCGCGAATCCAAAAATCGCACTTTGAAAACTTGGCGTAGAGCTGTTCCTTGCGAAGCAATTCCAAAATAAGACGCAGATGCTCCTCGTGTTCTTCCTTTGACTTGGAGTAGATCAAAATATCGTCTATGAAGACTATCACAAACTTATCGAGGTACGGCTTGCACACTCGATTCATCAGATCCATAAACACAGCAGGTGCATTGGTTAGCCCAAACGGCATAACCAGGAACTCGTAGTGTCCATACCGAGTTCTAAAAGCAGTCTTAGGAACATCCTCTTCACGAACACGAAGTTGGTGATAACCAGACCGTAGATCAATCTTTGAGTAGTAGCTTGAACCTTGTAATTGGTCGAAGAGATCGTCGATTCGAGGAAGTGGATACCGATTCTTGATCGTAACTTTGTTAAGCTCTCGGTAGTCAATGCACATCCGGAACGTTCCATCCTTCTTCTTAACGAATAACACCAAAGCTCCCCACGGAGACGAACTTGGACGAATAAACCCCTTGTCGAGTAGCTCTTGAAGTTGCGCGGAGAGTTCGTTGAGTTCGCTTACAGCCAATCGGTAAGGTGCGCGTGCGATCGGAGCGGTACCTGGAGCTAAATCAATCCCAAACTCAACTTGTCGAAATGGAGGCAGACCAGGCAGATCTTCAGGAAATACATCTCGGAAGTCGCGAACTATCGGGTAATCATCAATTTTGCGCTCGGGATGTGTCGTGTCAGTGACGTTCGCAAGAATCGCGAAGTGACCCTTACGGAGGCATTTCTGAGCTTTAAGGAATGAAATAATGCCGGTGACTGTTCCACCTTTTTCTCCTTGGACCGTTAACACTTTGCCGTCTTCGAGTGGAATACGAACCACTTTTTCCTTACATAAAATTTCAGCTCGGTTTTCGGATAACCAATCCATTCCTACTATGACGTCGAAACTACCAATCGGGAAAGGCATAAGGTCAATTCCTAGGGTATGGCCCGCTAGTTCTAGCTTACAATCCTTAACTATCTGGGTCGTATCATGAAGTTTACCATTTGCTAGTTCTACCACATATTTAGCATCTAAGTCGATCGGTCTAGCGTTAATCAATTTAGCAAATTTAGTGGAAATAAAACTTTTCTCAGCACCAGAATCAAATAAAACAGTAGCAAAGAAACCGTTCAAAATAAATTTACCATTAATCACGTTGGCGTCATTGCGAGCTTCACCCTGGCCCATGACGAAAGCTCGACCTCTACCATTTCCACCATTTCCGTTTCCACCATTACCATTGCCATTCCCATTACCATTACCTCCGCCGTTACCATTCCCGCCGTTATTTCCTTGATTGCCATTACCTTGTCTTCTTAACTGTGGGCAGTCTCTTTTAATGTGGCCTGGAGCACCACATTCATAACAATTCCCGTTACCGTTTCCCCTGGGAGCTTCATTGTTGCCGTTAGTTTACGAGAAAGCGAGGTTATATAGAGTATTACTACTGGGTTTGACAAACCCCACCCGCGTTAGTCGCTCTAACTCGACTGGATGTCGAACGGGTGTAACATTAGCCTAGACAGTATCATCATCGTCCGTGTTAGACGATGGTGGAAAGGCATTACAAACACAAACAGTCACGCTGCGGTTGCGAACCACATAGTGATAGCAATATTGGCCTAGCTAGCTACAAGTACAATTATGATTACATTGGTTCAAACATTGGTACAAACATTGTTACAAACATTTATTTTTACATTGTGTATTTATGAACTCACCAGCCTTTGCGCTGACCCACATAGCATATCTTTCACAGGTTTCTATGTCTGGAGCACGATTAGGATGCATGAATTGCATTGGGTCTACAACACACTTTTAAAACCTCATTAGTTTATTTTAATTTGGGTTAAGCGCATGTTTTGCGCAACATTTTGTTTACCTTTATTACGCTTCCGCATAAGCTTTATTGTGTTGGTGTGTTTTAAAAACCGTATTTGCATGGTTTAGTATGGCTAATGACTCGGGTCCTGGTTTGTTACATGCCTCGCGGTAGGTGGATTTTGAGGGTGTGACAATCATCACTCGGGAAAATTATTTTAAATCACCTATTTAAAATATCTAAGTGTCACGAATGGTCAATTGTGTGTTTAACGCCATAATGGCATGGTCTTGCTAGAGACATTTAGCACACAAATGGGACATGACAATATAAAGGTGAACAACCACAAGGAAGGCAACTCGGTGCCTTCGTGGATCCGGTTCAACTCCCACTAGCCTTCAGACTCCTTTTGACGAGTGTCCGATCTTCGATCTTGGTTTTTAGAAAATTAGAAATTTACTAACAACTTAGTAAACCTAGCTCTATTACAATTTTGAAACCCGAAAACAGCGGGTCCACCAAAACCAAAATAAAGATACAATTGGGCCAACAATTGGGCCAATCAGAGAAAAATAAAGCACGCCAATCATGCAATTAAATTAAAGGGGTCAGCTGTAACACACAATTAATTAAATAGAATTAATCAAGTAATTCCGTTCGCAATTTGGAAACGAATCGAAATTGCTAACCACTGGTTACAAAAAGACCGGTTCAGATTTACGCCTGTTTTAATTTTTACCGAATAAATTAACGGGTCAATTAATCAGATTAATTGCGCAGCAGAAAATAAGTTTTACAATGTGAATTTACGTAAAACCGTAGAAAGGATCTGATCACTATGTACGCGTAAATACTGAAATTAAATAAATTAATTTAATTATCTAAGCAAGTTAGATATACCTTGGCGGAGTCCGAACAACCGTTCGAGACGCCGGGGTTCGACGAACTAGCGCTAGGGTCAACGGTAACGCCCGACTCGAACCGGCGAGTCAAGTCTTCAACCGATTGTGAAGACGGGGCCTCAGGCACCACGAGCGGGTTCATCTCATGAACCGGTGGTGGTGGTGGTAACGAAACCATGCCATGTATCATGGCATTCTAGTCAAACGGTTCCACCGTGCTTGACGACGAATCCGACATAGAGACGATTTCGTTCATCGCGCATGGAGGCGGCGGAGGAAGTGGCGTGACGGCGGTGGCATACAATGGCGCCGGCCACTTAGGGTTTTCATCCGGTTTGACGGTGGTGGCACGAGACGGTTCGAATAACGGTCTCGGTGGCGCGGGTAAAGCGAGAACCACCTTGCGGTGGTCCTCGCCAAAGAGGTCGGCGGCGACGACGGAACGGGCCGCAGCGGCGGTGGATCTCTCGGCGGCAGCGGCTCAGGCGGCGGCTCGGGCGGCGGCGGCGGTGATCTCAAGTTTCAATGCGGCGGCATTCAAACGTGGGTCACGTTTCACCATCGTATTCCTCGAAAAAGCGACGGAGGGTGGTGGTTATGGTGCGCTGGAAACGAGAGGATGAGAGGGGGAGGGATCGGCGATGGCAAAGAGGGGGGCGGGAGAGGGAGAGTGGTTTGCGATTAGGATTCTCCTAATCCCCTCATTTCCTATCCAATCTTTCCGATTAACCCCTTTGGCAAGCAAAGCTCATCTCTCAACCATGGACCACTAAACGAGCCTAATATCATTTAGTCTATTAACCGGTAACGACTAGATAAATCCACGCCACTTATATCGTAAACATTTTACGATAACTATTGTTTCGTTACAATTAAATAAATAACTATTTATTTATAAACCGTTTGAATTAATTAATTAACTATTAATTAATTATTAGTTCGTTGACTCCGGTGTAACCCTTCTGGGTCGAAACCGGGTCGGTTACGATAAGTGTCGGGTTAGGACACCTAGTATCCAACAACATCGTGTAGAGTTTGTTTCCAGATCGAAAGAGGCTTGATATCCATCAAAAATTTATTATGTCGAGTAGTTTTTTTCTAAATTTAAGGATTAATATTCTGAGATATTAACTTTGGTAGCCAAATATGGTCCCCGTAACATCTCACTGTTTGTTTCTTTTGAATTAAAAACATGTCTGATGTTTGTGTTTATAAGATTATATTGGTTTGAACGATTGTTGTTACTATCCTTTTTATATTCATCTTTACATACATATATACTACTCAAAAGATTTCTACCATTCAATATAATTATTACAACTTTCTTTTTAACTTCAACTTATCCTGTATTTTCCCTTTTTTACATAGGCAACTATTTATAATATATTAAATGTTAATTTAAGAGTTTTAAATGTAGTGTGTGTTACAGATGCAGGGCAAGTAAACATGATACTTACACACATACATAGGTTTAGGATATTACAAAACCATATGAGATATAAGTTTAGAGTAGTAAGTATTGGGAAACAAAGACATATCAAACTAAGGTGGTGTTTGTTTTTCCTGAAAAAGCTCTTTTATCCTCTTATGTCTGCATCGCGCAGACCACGCGCAGATATTTAGGTCTGTTGATTGTTGTTTTTTCGAAGACATTTCATTAAATAATGTCTGCGCGGCCTCTTCTTGGTGCAGATGTGGTTCAGTCATTTCTGAATCTTCTAACGTCTGCTAACATTTTCTTTAAACTGTTTTTCATAAACAAACATTTTTTAACATAGTTTTAAAAAAAAACATTTCTAAACAATTTTTTTATAATAAAAACATTTTTGTAAGTTTTTTTCTAAAAAACCTTTTTTAAAAACTTTTTAAATATTTTAAACAGCTTTTAAAAAACTTCTTTAACCAACTTAAAAAAACCTTTTAAAAAGATTGAAAAAAAACGTGTTAAACAATTTTTTTTAAACCTTTTTAAATTGTTTTTAAAAAAAAAACCTTTGTAAACAATTTTTTATAAAAACGTTTTAAACGTTTTTAAAAAGGTTTTATTAAAAAAACATTAGTTTTTTTAAGAACGTTTTTTATAAGGTTTTATTTTTAAACAATGTGTTTTATAAATTTTTATATTTAAAAAATGTTTTTTATAACGTTTTATTTTTTAAAACGTTTTTAACTGTTATTTTCAAAAAAGAATATTTTAAATAGTTTTTAAAAAACTTTTGTATACAATTTCTAAAAAACGCTTTTAAACAGTTTTTTTAAACATTTTTAAACCGTTATCTATAAAAACTTTTTTTAACAGTTATTTTATTAAAAAAAAATTTAAAATTGTTAAAAAAAAGTTTTTTAAAAAGTTTTTATAAAACATCTTTATAACTTTATTTAAACGAAAACTGTTTAAAAATTAAGTATTTGTTAAAATATACAGAAGGAAAATCAAAAGGTTTGAATAGTAATTATCTATAAGTTCTAAAAATAGTTTATTTAAATTTTAGTTTATTTAAATTTCAGTTTATTTAAATTTCAGTTTTTTTAGTAGTTTGCAGAAGTTAAAAAACAAACAGTCTTCTTCTTACAGACTGCAGAGGTTTGGTCCACCTCTTCTTCTACAGATGTCTGCAGATGTGGTCCGCAAACTGCAGACATTTTACTTATTAAAAAACAAACAGCACCTAAGTACATATTATATATGCTGGTTAGCAGAGAACGTGTCTCAAGAAAAAATGTTTTGAAAAGTTACCATGTTAGAAATAAATAATTCTGATTTACCCTAAGAATGATGTACATAGTATGTAAATTAGATTATAACCTAAGATTAGAATAATAAGAACGAACGGTTGCTGTAACCATTCGTGCCCCTCGACACCTATAAATACCCGATGTAAACCGTCATTTGTAATGGTCCGAACTCTAGGTTCGCCAGGAGTTTGGACCACAGCAAACTTGCTTGTCTCCGTCTTGTATTTGATACTTCACATGACGATCAAGAACCATGTATCAACAAACTCCCCCTCGGCATGTGCAGTATCATCTTCCTTCTAAAACTTGAAGTGGTGATGACCTCTTTCCACTTAGAAACCTGCCAACATAAATAATCTTGGCACAAAACGTCTCTTTGAAAAACTTTATATCAAAACACACCTAAAATCGTTTTGGTATTTTCTGACAAGAAATGTAAATGCATTACAGAATCAGACACTATTTTTATCTTTTACGAGAAAGATCACGACTTGGGATCATATTGGTCATAACATGCTGAACTGTACTTCAATTTCGATTAGTGTAGCACATAAGCTATGTCGATTGCAGATATAATTTGTCCAACTTTAAACTCAGGCAAAATCATACTCATAACATCTGGATATGTTAAGGTATTAATTAGATTTGCATTGACTAGTGTACCCCACACTATCAGACATACTCAGATATGTTTTCACTTATCACATTTTTGTGATTTCATTTATGATTTATCACATAATGATTATATTCATGATATAGTCAACTGTGTTCCATGCAAAAAGAGATAAGAATGTTAAATCGTCTACCTTAAGGTCGATCTTTCGATACACAGATAAGGCCTCGGATTTAACCAAATAAGAAAATAAAACAAGTTGAAATTGTATAACTCAACAACAATCAGGCCGGTCTTGTGGACACGTAAAGAAAGTCCGATGAGTTATACGAAACACCAAAGAAAATAAAGCAGAATGTCAAACGAACAACAATCAGGTCGGCCTTGTGAGCACGTAGAGAAAGTCCGATCGTTTGACAAAATAAAGAAAATCAAACAAGTTTAAATCTTTGCAAAATGAACATATGTATACAAAATGACTTCTCATTTTATTTTTCACGTATCTTTTCCTTGATATATCGTGAGATATGCATCAAGATGTTGTCCACTAGGTCAAGCCTCAGATTTAGTGTATATCACATTCGTATACTTTCTAATTTGTCGAGTCTACCTTACACATCGATCAAATGGTCTTATGGCTTTTTCACCTACTTTATCCATGAGTCAGACAATATCAGCCAATGTACCATCATTTCCCAGTCATGTCAGATACAATTTCTCATTTTTCCATGTTTTTGGCTTTTTGCATTTTTCAGTGTTTTTGTCTTTTTAAAGTTCTCCCCCTAAAAATGACAACTCTATTTATAGATTTTCATTTTTACCATTTTGAAAAGCAACACACTTGTTGGTCCATAAAATCTACCAAAACACGATATTGATATCACAAACGAGTGCGGAATCCTCGTAAGTGATTGATTCAAGAAGAAAGTAGAAGAAATAGATTTGATGAAATGATAAACAACAAAGATCAAATCTTGAATGATGAATAATACTTTCTTGAGCTAATGAAACCGATCGGAAATACAAAGAGAAATCTGAAAATCGTAAATCCCAAAAGCTACCTAATCATAAACACTATGAGGGTTTATATAGTACCCTCTACAAAACCCTAAGCCCAATCATAAACATAAGAAGACCGACCCACAAGCTCTAAATCGTGAACTCCTTAAGCCCCATAATCGTAAATAAGCCCAATTACAAGTTAAGCCCATATCTAATGTTCATGCCTCAAATATATAGCCCAACAATCTTCCCCTAGGCATGAACCATTAGACCGCCTATGGCAGCAGCAGATCAAATCTGAAAGTATTCTGCACATTGCTCGACCACCATTCATTTGCTACGATCTGGTTTGCTGTTCCATGGAAGATCCCCACCCGTATAGCATTGTCCAGATCATTCTCATCACCGAGAATAGGTTAGGAGGCGAGGAGCTTGATATCTCTTTCACCAAACCTCAGCAGGTCAACCGGATCATAGAAGCGGAACTGTCTCATCTTCTTGCAAAGCACCACCACCTCATGCGTCGTCGGATCATAAAACCAACAGTCAAAGTGTTTGACCAAGGTACCATCTTCAATTTCATCCAACATGTTTATTACTCTTGTGCGTTTGGTGGGTGGTCGCCTCGCTTCACCTATTGGATCACCAGTTACTAGGTCAGTTCCAGTTTCAACCCATCTTATCTGCTTCAGATCAAAGTTCACAAAATTTTCCGCCAAGTGGCTCATCAAATTGTTCCGAACTAGATCTCCTTCTGTGCTCCTCCATCTGTTTATGTATGGAGCTCTTAACAGACTTCTAATCTCAGGCTCAGTCCAGGAGTGAAATTGGGCTCGTGTTTTGTAATATTCCACTGGACTGTAGCCATCATGGATTACAGCAAAAAGCTTCTTCTCGGTATCATAGTGCCAGCACAGAATTTCTTCATGGCTTCCCCTTTTGTCGATTGAGCACCAACATCAATTGTGTATTGAGTGGGGGCTGGTCCTTGAAAGAACTCCTTGAACCAGTTGTCGTGACCTTCTGGTGCCTAAGAGATGACTCCTCCACTTCGAGCATAGTCTGACATCTCAATTGTGTCAACTCCTTCATCTTCATTCACAGATTCTGTACCTTGCCCACCCCGTGATGAGATTTGACCTGGGTCACCTGAAGCATTTGACACCACAGCGCCTTTCAACTCATTATACTTCTTCTTCAGATCCATCAATGCCTCATACAAAAACTTAAACCTATTCTTGTCAGCCATCTCCTTGTCTTTCAGTTTTCTGTTCTCAACCTTGAGTGCTTTCATCTCATTCTCTCTAATTCTGTTTTGAGACATCAAAAAATTAATGTGAGGGTCAGCACTTAACCTCATCTCAATAGGGAGATCAGATGCTCCCACAGCGGCTTGAAAAGGCCGGAAGCTGGGAACAACCGGGGGCTGGCTTGCTGCAGTTGAAAGATTAATCCTCACAGGACTTGGCTCTAAAATCATGCTGTCTACATCAAAGGATTGCCTTTCATCATGAACTGGGCTATGTTCATTCCGAATAGGACTTTCAGTCTGCAAGGGAGTTGATTCTGGTACATCAATCTGATGATCAGCCTGGGGTGTGCTCTCTTCATTGGTAGGTGCATTGACTTGTGTAGGTTCAAATACCATCAGGCTCGAGGTAGTTTTCTGAAATTTAAACCTGATGGACCTGGGATCTGACTTCTTCCTTGGTGATGGCTCACGCATAGGCATTGGCTCTGTTTGAACATCCTCCACATCAAATTGAGCATCCAACTCTTGTGGAACTGACCCACTGCTAGACGAGGAGTTTAAGTCATTTCTTGTTCTCTAGAGGCTAATGGGCTCCAGATCCCCATATATGTCGTCATCCTGATTTTCATGCACTGGGAAAATGTCGTCTATCACGTTCTCTTCATCAGAAGGTATAATGCCAGCTTCTTCTAGAATATTCACAGCCGGAGTTGCTGTTATATCATGGTCTTCTGCCAGAGATGCATTGACTGGATGCACCTCTGGTTCAGCATCAGATTTTTCTTCAACTTGTTCTCTTGCAACTTCAGGAAAGGCACCTCTTTTGGTCCATTCAATCCTTCCTTGAAAGCTGCTCTTTCCTTTTCTGTCTTGGGTTTGCAACCCGAAAACTCCATTATCCATGAACTTGATATCCAGCTTTGAAAATGCGTGAGCATCGGATCGTCTACTCGATCTAGCTAATCGGATATCGAAACGTAATTAACCGATTGTTTTATTGATCAACGAAGAACAATTACAATCAGTAAACACTCAGAAATAGACACAGAGAAAACACACTCAGAAACACACACTTAAGATATCTTTCACGCTCAGAACTCAAAAAATACAAAGACCAATCACATATATATACCCACTGGTCCGAGCTTCGGCCGAACCTCAGGTTCGGCCAGTCCGAACTTCAGGTTCGGACCTAGTTCGGCCAGACCTAGTTTGACATGATCTTGATCTTGTTTGATACTTCACACGACGCACATATCAGGTATCAACAAACTCCCCCTCGTCGTGTGCAGTATCTCTTCTATCTTTTCAACATCATCAAATCTGTATCTTCAATCAAGCTCCCCCTCAAGTATAGAATCCGTTCGTTTAAATCTTCAAACAAACTCCTCCTCAACTCGATCGTAGCTTGATCTCGAATACTTGATGACATTTTAGTGTATCTCTGATCTTTCATCAACATCATCAGAAGACTTGAAGTTGTGATATCTTGCACATAGCAACCTGCTTAAACATTTAAAATAATCTTGGCGCAAAACGTCTCTTCGAGACTCCAAGATATGAATTTGAAAATGATTTGTATCACGTGTTGATCAGATCGGAAATAAAGCAGAAACAAAATCTTTTTGGTTTTTCAAAGTTTATGCTAAAACACATCAAAAATCTTTTTGTCCTTTTCTGAAATGAAATGAAATTTCAATACAAAATCAAACACTATTTTTTTGTATGAGAAAGATCACTATATGGGATCATATTGAACATATCGCACTGAACTCCACTTCAATTTCAATTAATCGAAGTACATAAGTCATGCTGATTGTGACAACTGCAACTTCCCAAGTTAACCCCGTTAACTTTTCCCGTTAGTTCCGTTAGATCCGTTAGCAAAACCCATGGCCCGTGATTCAAATAATTGTATGTGGTTCATATTTATTTGCTATCTAATTTTAATGACTTGATTCGTGAAATCATTTCATGACTTTATGTGTTACTTGCAAAATTCACGTTTTCGGGTGAAATCGGATTTCGTGCGTAAATTGAAATTTTTATGTGTAAATGATATTCATACTAGTCCCGACTAAACATTACATGTTAAATGAGTTTAAAGACAATTAGAAACATTTTGGAAGTTTTACTTTTCAAGTTTTAGTTAAAAACCCATTTAAAATGTGTTATGTGTTAAAGGTGTTTAAGATGGAAGTTGAGGGACCATTTGTGTAATTACCCTCAACTTAAAATCTGCCTAAAGACCACCCCTCCCCTCATTTTGAACGCCACTTTCTCTTCTTCCCTTCCTCCCTCACGGCTCTCACACCCAACACACACACACACATCTTCAATTGTTTGAAGTTTCTTAAAATCAAGCAAGATTCAAGGCTTCCCAAGTCTATACAAGCTTCAAGAAGTGTACGGAAGGCTTTAGTTTCAGCTCATCTTCCTCAAAAATCTGTCATCTCGCCCCAAGATGTAAGCCCTAGAAATCATTTCTTGAAATTTGTTGAATGCAAGTGTTAATCTTGTGTTTATGTGTTGTTTGGAGTGTGAAACCACTCATGAATCATGTTTTATGTTAGAACAAGTAGGGTTATGATTTTGGACAGATTTGAGATGTTATAGTGGCTGTGATTTTCATGTGGTTAGATGGTTAGATGTGTTCTTGAAGAATTTGGGTGTATGAGTACTTGAAAGTGAAGAATATATGCTTATATGCTAGTGGTATACTTGATTTTTTCTATGATTGTTGTATGATCGTTATGACAACTAGGAATGCATGAAAATATGATATCTAATGCGTTACAAGTCTTTACACGAAGTTAAACGAGCAAAAGATTGACCAAAACCGCGAAAATGTAATTTATACAACTACAAATTTTGGACAGATTCGGCCAGATTTTTAGGCCAACTTACAGAGGTCATAACTTGCTCAATTTTGCTCGAAACTGATTGATTATTTTTCCCTAGTAAAGTAGGATGTCTTAGCTTTACAACGGCTACTCGCACACTTTCTAAAACCTCCGTTTGGTCACCCAAATCACTGCTGCAAGTTGGGTGCGCAAAGCTGTCAAGTTCAGTGAAAAGTAGACTTTTCAAATTTGTTAGGCATGCTAATCTTGTTATATTGACGAGTTTAAAATTTGTAAATGAGGTTTATATATTAAAACTAAGATCTGGAGGTTTTGGTAAACAAACTCCAAGCTTTGATCAAATTATGGATTAATCAAATTCAATTTGCCTACTTTGACCTTCTACAACAAAACTGATTATTGGTCAACTTTCAATAGCCATAACTTGCTCATTTTTGATCGAACATGATTGATTCTTGTTGGGTGATAAATTAGGATGTCTTAGCTTTAAAACGGCTATTTATACGCCTTCTAAAACCTTCTTTTGGTCACCCAAACTGCTGCTGCAAAACAGGTACTCAAAGCTGTTTGGAATTTTAAAAAGTAGACTTTTCTAACGGGTCGGACATGTAAACCTTATTATGTTGGGGTGTTTGCTATTTGAAATTGATGTACACATATTAAATATAGGATCTGGAGCATTTGAGGTTTAAAACCCAAAACTTGAGTGAGTTATGCCAATTTCAAATTTTCATGAACTAGTTAACTATGTGCCAAATGGGTCAACTTGCAATGTGCATAACTTCTTCGTTATTTGATGTTTTCGATTGATTCTTTTTGCAACAAGTCATGTTTAACAATTAGTTTAAGCCTGCAAAATTTAAGATCCAAACTCCTAAGTATGTAGATTTTGACTATGCCACTAGTTTGAGTGTTGAAGTTGACTTTCTGAGTCAACTTTAACCAAAATGGCAATTCTTTGAATTTCTCTCAATCTGAAACTTTTGTATGCATTGTATGACTTGTGTGACTACATGAAACATGTTTAGGTGCTAAGATTGCTATTTTCGTCCTCGCGACACCTCCTAACCCGTTTAGGCCATATTTACCCAAACAGGTTGATTGTGACCGACTTATTGAATTTTTTGCTGTGTATCAGTGCCCCCTAAGGTGAGTTCACTCTCTTTATTGTTATGTCCAGTTAGGGACGATAACGCGCAAGTGGTTGCATCCGGTAAAGGATGGTAACCCGCAACGGTAAGGTATTTCTTACTGAGTAAATTTCCGACCAATATCATATGTGACACTAAGTTGCTTTTAAACTAAAAAGTCCTTACATTCGGACCGTTAATATAGAATAGCGAGGTGATGTTGAGTAGTACTACTGGGGATTGACACCCCCGCTCAGCGGTGCACGGGATGCACCCTCCGACTGGCGGTCGGACTGAGATCAATGTTAGCCTACCCTCCGTGGTCTTTCAAGACACGGGAAGGCAAAATCCATAGGTAACCCCTATACATTGTCACCTTCGGTTGCGAACGATTCAAGTGTGCATAACTTAGGCTAGCTACCTACGATATGGAAATTTTACTGGTCTTATGATATTGATTGTGTTGTACCTGTCTTTATTCATAAACTTTAGGTCTACCTGTGACGGGTAGACTGCTTTAGTGAACTCACCAGCCATGGCTGACACCTGATTGTTGAATGCTTTTCAGGTTAGCTTGGAGGATCATGGATGGCACGGGCAGCGGCAGTACTTGTCCTTTGTAAAACCCTTTTGGAAATTGTATTTCAGATGCTTTAGTAATCACTTTTACTAAACTACAACCTTGTAAACTTTTAATGCTTCCGCTGATTTTTGTAAAATGTAAACTCTGATTTATTTAATGTAATACATGACTGTTTACCCATTTAACTATGGCTTGGTTGTAACTAAAGACTTGGATTCTGGTCTGGATCACACCCCACACGGTTATACTCCGTTAGTGGAAATTGGGGGTGTGACAGATTGGTATCAGAGCCCTTGGTTACAGCGAACCAGAAAATTTTTAGAAAAGTAAAAATTTCTGAACTGTAACTGTTTTGAAAACTTTGATTACAACACTTCCCGAAAGTACTGCTCCGCGTGCCAAAGGTGATCCTCATTAAAAATTCCTGCCTCGTGTTAGTATGAGAACTTGATTTGTGGTAGAAATTTTTCATTCCCGAGACTTAGGCATTTTGGAAAATTTTTGAGTTAGAAAAATTTTACTAAGTATAAAGCTTAGCGTACTTGTTACATTTCTTCTTAGCGAACTTCATTTTGCCTTTAGCGGACTTGAACTCTTCTTAGCGAACTTCTGTTAGCGAACCTGAAGCTTTTACTCTTAGCGAACTTGTGTTGGTCTTAGCGGACTTCTATCTAGCGAACTTGATTTTGTTCCTAGCGCACTTGTTAGCCTTAGCGAACTTTATGATGCATTTAGCGTACTTGTTTTATGCTTAGCGAACTTGATATATCCTTAGCGGATCTGTTTAACCCTTAACAACATTGTTTATTCTTAACAACCTTGGTAGGATTACTTTCAGGCCTAGATCATGGTAATCTAGACTCTAAGACAATGATCCAACATATTCTCAGCTTAACTGGTCATACTCTCTTATAACATAAACAGGAGTCGTAGTAGACCCTCTTCGGGTAAGACACCCATTAACACATACCGAGAGTACCTTTATCGTAGTGCGTTAGTAAAGAACGCTGTTTAGCCTCGTATAGGGCAACATTGTATGAAACCAGATGATTTCTCATGGGATGCTTGTGACTGTGATTGTTACCCTAGAATACCGACACCCCTTTTTCCTTGGTCAGTTTAGACCTTGCATTTTAATCGCATAGCTGTTGTGTGATAGTTCCGTGAGAATGTGATATTCTCCCTCTTTGTATATATGCATATGTGTGAAAGCTTTAGGTTAAGTTGGGACGTTGTAGCGTGCCTTATCCAAACTCCTGTTAAACCATTTGCTTACCCAATCGTACCAACGGAAAATTTTGGAATTGAGTGAGTCGTTTACCCTCACAACCTGTCTCCTTGGAAAATCCCTGTCAGTTACCTTTGATTTAAATGACCACATTCTTGATGCTTACCCCTTTGAAACCATGTACTACCCCATCGAACCTGGTGGCTAAAGTAAGAGGAACCGGCGTGACCATACAAGGTAAATTACCGTTACGGGTGCACACGTAAATGTAATTTGTAGTGTATGGAAGCCCTGGGGAATTCTACTCGGCAAACCATCAGTTGTAAGGACTCGACCTTTCATTTCAAAACTCTCATGACATCAAATTTTCAAGCTTATGGTCTTCGACCGTATTCATTACGCTATCACATCTATTCACATTTCTTCTATATATGGTTACCAACCTATCGAAATCCTTTAAAAATGCTTGTGCAAATGATAACCCCGGTAAGACACCGTATTACTCATCTTATCCGATGACAAGATCTCCCCTCGCTGCGAGCGATCCTAACTCACAACTGAGCCTGATTCATCAGTAGCCCTAATCCTACCCCTATGACGTTAACCGCCATAACCATTCTCCAAGCTCCCACAGTTGCGCAACAACTTCATAAATGCAAACCCGATGAAACCCGACGATTATGCTTCGAACATTGGAACCAACCTTTCAGCAGGAAAATCTTGTGGAGTTTTCCTCTCTTGACTAGCAACCCCTGATACGTCTGAACGAGTCAAATTTGCTGATTGTGGCCTCGTCGCGATCTCACGCACTCTATACCCTACTACAAATATGATTTCACTCGACGGAGCAGCATTGGTCGAGAACCTTCTGAACCCGTACAATCCACTTCAGTTTCAACACTCATTTTATTTGTGAACTTGATTTTCAGCGAATCTTCTTCTCTCTTACCTGGTGTGGCTTGGATGATCTTCAAGCCAGGAGCCGTCGCGGCTAGCTAACCTCATCGATGACACTTCCATGCCCCTTATTGTTTTCAAGCGCCCCCGTACGACAAACTTTGACACCCGACACTCGGCAACAGTGTGCTAGGAAAGTCTGCAATATTGTATATTGATACCCATTGTTCATATTCCTTGTCTCCAGAAAACTTACATTGGTAACCCCCGCTCTATAGTGACCGAGCGAATAACTGACCCGAACCTTGTAATTGGATGAAGACATGTTTGAATCAACCCTATGTGCGTCGAGCTACGCAAGGATCACTAAGTACCCGATATTTTCACATTTTACACACAACATGACTTTTCGATACGCAGTAGACCTCGCGAAACCTTAACTACAATTCGTATATACACTCATTGAAAGCCAGGTAGTATTTAAATTCGTCGGCACTTGGTGTTTCGGAAACCCACTCTTATTACTCGTTTACACCTTTACTTACTCTTGAGGGCCGACACAAACTGATTTCTTACATGAAACTTATCCTACTGTACGGTACAACCGTTGACACACTCGCGTTTATATCGGTCGACCCAAATCGTTTTCTCCGGGTTCGCGTCAATTGTGCCGGATGACTCTCTTCGAAACGTATAGTTGCAACTACCCTACACTAGCTACCTCGCCCTTCATCCTGAATCTGTATTCCCATACTTGGTATCATTCATGCTTCTGCAGGGAACCTTTCGGTCATTAGAACGTCACCCTTATTTTGAATCCTTACCGGATGGTAATATGCGTAACGATTTATCCCATGTGGGCGAACCCCATTTTAAGCCTAAACGTGAAAGACTACCTTATCTTTTGAATCCACTTTAGAAACTCAAATCGTATTCACGTTGCGTCCGCTAAACCCTTAATAATCCTCACCATAGACGAAGACCCCACCGATCGAAACGTGGAAAAACCTTTTTGTTGCAAAATTCAAAATTTTCACATGATTGCATGGTTTCAAATCTTTATCTCCCAGTCAACTCAAAGGCATTGGGGAAAAACATAAGATACCTTATTTTCAATTATATTATCTAACAAGATTTGTCAAATAGCCAGGAATGGCAAGGAAACTGGTGCACCCTCAACGTGCTGATAGTGTGGTGGGTTAGCTGCGGTACACCCTATACATAAGCACTGTCGGCATGTGGGAGGTGAGATCAGTGCTGAACCACAGATTTACCTTGTAAGCATAGACAAAAAAACCTTATTTTGAGAAACTTCGTTTAATGGGACAGTGCCCACAATAAAGCAAAATTTATGTTACTCCATTGTAATTTCACATGTCCCTCATACATATTTTTCACTAGAAGAGACATGCACAATTTAATCCAATAAAACCTATTGTTTTCCAACTCTCTAGGTTGAGAGAAAATCTCCTGATATAAATTGCTTACTAAGGGTCAAATGTAGGTTAATACCTAGAGCAACAAAACAACGTTTTCACAACTCAAGCTTTGTATTATAAAAGACAAATCACATGTTCTTTGGAACAACCCTGTGACTTTTTCAAGACCCTTATCAACGTTTACTCGTCCCAGATCCACACTCGTCTTGGTTCACCATGGAAATTGGTGAAGTGTTTCAATCGGCCCTCTAGTTATTGCATTTCTGACATACCACTACTCGTTGACCTCACGTACGCCTAAATTGTCACCGGCTTGGTGAAGCAGAGCACTTCTTTATGAGATTACCACATTCACTCGCGATGCTATTGGTACCGTGATGCCCTGTAGCATCATCTGTCTATACCCTTCTTGCGAACTGTAAGAATCACCCAACCTTAGCCAAATTCAAAGATGCATATCCACCCTCCAGATATGTTAACGTTCGAACCTTTTAGCAACACTTCTTGCCTCTACCGTGTCATTTGACACAATACTTTCTGTTATCTTATTGGATACTATAGCTGAAGACTACTCGGACATATGGTCAATTCGTCATATGAAATACTTCGATTTCGGATACGGTGTCATCGTGACACTTGTTAAACCTAACCATGCGATGCGATTCAACTCACTCATGAAAACGTTCATTATAGAAAATCACTCTTCATACGATTATGCGAAATGTTCATTCGATGCTTTTTAATTATATATATATCCGTTAAACGGTTAGCACTGCGACAATTTTCGGGACGAAAATTCTTTAACATGGGGAGGTTGTGACAACTGCAACTTCCCAAGTTAACCCCGTTAACTTTTCCCGTTAGTTCCGTTAGATCCGTTAGCAAAACCCATGGCCCGTGATTCAAATAATTGTATGTGGTTCATATTTATTTGCTATCTAATTTTAATGACTTGATTCGTGAAATCATTTCATGACTTTATGTGTTACTTGCAAAATTCACGTTTTCGGGTGAAATCGGATTTCGTGCGTAAATTGAAATTTTTATGTGTAAATGATATTCATACTAGTCCCGACTAAACATTACATGTTAAATGAGTTTAAAGACAATTAGAAACATGTTGGAAGTTTTACTTTTCAAGTTTTAGTTAAAAACCCATTTAAAATGTGTTATGTGTTAAAGGTGTTTAAGATGGAAGTTGAGGGACCATTTGTGTAATTACCCTCAACTTAAAATCTGCCTAAAGACCACCCCTCCCCTCATTTTGAACGCCACTTTCTCTTCTTCCCTTCCTCCCTCACGGCTCTCACACCCAACACACACACACACATCTTCAATTTGTTTGAAGTTTCTTAAAATCAAGCAAGATTCAAGGCTTCCCAAGTCTATACAAGCTTCAAGAAGTGTACGGAAGGCTTTAGTTTCAGCTCATCTTCCTCAAAAATCTGTCATCTCGCCCCAAGATGTAAGCCCTAGAAATCATTTCTTGAAATTTGTTGAATGCAAGTGTTAATCTTGTGTTTATGTGTTGTTTGGAGTGTGAAACCACTCATGAATCATGTTTTATGTTAGAACAAGTAGGGTTATGATTTTGGACAGATTTGAGATGTTATAGTGGCTGTGATTTTCATGTGGTTAGGTGGTTAGATGTGTTCTTGAAGAATTTGGGTGTATGAGTACTTGAAAGTGAAGAATATATGCTTATATGCTAGTGGTATACTTTATTTTTTCTATGATTGTTGTATGATCGTTATGACAACTTGGAATGCATGACAATATGATATCTAATGCGTTACAAGTCTTTACACGAAGTTAAACGAGCAAAAGATTGACCAAAACCGCGAAAATGTAATTTATACAACTACAAATTTTGGACAGATTCGGCCAGATTTTTAGGCCAACTTGCAGAGGTCATAACTTGCTCAATTTTGCTCGAAACTGATTGATTATATTTCCCTAGTAAAGTAGGATGCCTTAGCTTTACAACGGCTACTCGCACACTTTCTAAAACCTCCGTTTGGTCACCCAAATCACTGCTGCAAGTTGGGTGCGCAAAGCTGTCAAGTTCAGTGAAAAGTAGACTTTTCAAATTTGTTAGGCATGCTAATCTTGTTATATTGACGAGTTTAAAATTTGTAAATGAGGTTTATATATTAAAACTAAGATCTGGAGGTTTTGGTAAACAAACTCCAAGCTTTGATCAAATTATGGATTAATCAAATTCAATTTGCCTACTTTGACCTTCTACAACAAAACTGATTATTGGTCAACTTTCAATAGCCATAACTTGCTCATTTTTGATCGAACATGATTTATTCTTGTTGGGTGATAAACTAGGATGTCTTAGCTTTAAAACGGCTATTTATACGCCTTCTAAAACCTTCTTTTGGTCACCCAAACTGCTGCTGCAAAACAGGTACTCAAAGCTGTTTGGAATTTTAAAAAGTAGACTTTTCTAACGGGTCGGACATGTAAACCTTATTATGTTGGGGTGTTTGCTATTTGAAATTGATGTACACATATTAAATATAGGATCTGGAGCATTTGAGGTTTAAAACCCAAAACTTGAGTGAGTTATGCCAATTTCAAATTTTCATGAACTAGTTAACTATGTGCCAAATGGGTCAACTTGCAATGTGCATAACTTCTTCGTTATTTGATGTTTTCGATTGATTCTTTTTGCAACAAGTCATGTTTAACAATTAGTTTAAGCCTGCAAAATTTAAGATCCAAACTCCTAAGTATGTAGATTTTGACTATGCCACTAGTTTGAGTGTTGAAGTTGACTTTCTGAGTCAACTTTAACCAAAATGGCAATTCTTTGAATTTCTCTCAATCTGAAACTTTTGTATGCATTATATGACTTGTGTGACTACATGAAACATGTTTAGGTGCTAAGATTGCTATTTTCGTCCTCGCGACACCTCCTAACCCGTTTAGGCCATATTTACCCAAACAGGTTGATTGTGACCGACTTGTTGAATTTTTTGCTGTGTATCAGTGCCCCCTAAGGTGAGTTCACTCTCTTTATTGTTATGTCCAGTTAGGGACGATAACGCGCAAGTGGTTGCATCCGGTAAAGGATGGTAACCCGCAACGGTAAGGTATTTCTTACTGAGTAAATTTCCGACCAATATCATATGTGACACTAAGTTGCTTTTAAACTAAAAAGTCCTTACATTCGGACCGTTAATATAGAATAGCGAGGTGATGTTGAGTAGTACTACTGGGGATTGACACCCCCGCTCAGCGGTGCACGGGATGCACCCTCCGACTGGCGGTCGGACTGAGATCAATGTTAGCCTACCCTCCGTGGTCTTTCAAGACACGGGAAGGCAAAATCCATAGGTAACCCCTATACATTGTCAGCTTCGGTTGCGAACGATTCAAGTGTGCATAACTTAGGCTAGCTACCTACGATATGGAAATTTTACTGGTCTTATGATATTGATTGTGTTGTACCTGTCTTTATTCATAAACTTTAGGTCTACCTGTGACGGGTAGACTGCTTTAGTGAACTCACCAGCCATGGCTGACACTTGATTGTTGAATGCTTTTCAGGTTAGCTTGGAGGATCATGGATGGCACGGGCAGCGGCAGTACTTGTCCTTTGTAAAACCCTTTTGGAAATTGTATTTCAGATGCTTTAGTAATCACTTTTACTAAACTACAACCTTGTAAACTTTTAATGCTTCCGCTGATTTTTGTAAAATGTAAACTCTGATTTATTTAATGTAATACATGACTGTTTACCCATTTAACTATGGCTTGGTTGTAACTAAAGACTTGGATCCTGGTCTGGATCACACCCCACACGGTTATACTCCGTTAGTGGAAATTGGGGGTGTGACACTGATTGCTGGTATAATTTGTCCAACTTAAACTCAGGCAGAATCATACTCATAACATCTGGATATGTTAAGGTGTTGATTAGATTTGCATTGACCAGTGTACCCCACACTATCAGACATAAACAGACATTTTCAGCTTTTCTTTTTCTTTTTCCTTTTGTGTGACAGCACTTGTGATTTTTCACAATGCATAATATTTTCATGATATAGTCAACTGTGTTCCATACAAAAAGAAATAAGAACGTTAAATCGTCTACCTTAAGGTCGATCTTTCGATACGCAGATAAGGCCTCGGATTTAACAAAATAAGAAAATAAAACAAGTTGAGATTGTATAACCCAACAACAATCAGGTCGGTACTTCCGTACACGCAGAGAAAGTCCGATGAGTTATACGAAACACCAAAGAAAATAAAGCAGAACGTTAAACGAATAACGATCAGGTCGATCTTTCGATACGCAGAGAAAGTCCGATCGTTTGACAAAATAAAGAAAATCAAACAAGTTTAAATCTTTGCAAAATGAACACATGTATACACAGTGACTTCTCATTTTGAAATTTCACACTTATTGTTCTTTTTGTGTCATGAAATATGCATCAAGATGTTATCCACATGGTCAAGCATTAGTATTTAGTGTATATCACATCTGAATACTTTCTGATTTGCCGAGCCTACCAAGCATATCAATCAATGATCTTATGACCCTTTCACCTACTCTATCCATGAGTCAGATACGTAAGCCAATGTACCATCATTTCCCAATGATCAATTTCTCACAATTTATATTTTTGGCATGTATTCACCTTCCTTCACTATATATTTGGCATGTATTCACCTTCTCCCCATAACATGCATTTTCTCAAATACTCCCCCTTACTTACAATTCTCCCCCTTAAAATGAAAACTCTATTCTTGGATTTTCATTTTACACAAAAACAAGACTCTATTTTTGGGTTTTTGAAAAAAAACATGTAAGCAAAGAAAATTGATCAATCAACACGGATATTTTTCTGTTTTAGAAATCAAAAATCGCAGATTAGAAAGATGTTTCAGGAAATTTAAATTAAGCAGAATACTCCTCCATCAACAACTTTGCAATCATCGATAGATCTTCTAGAAGTACCTGCACACTGGACAAACTAATTAGTTCACAAACGACCCGAAGCGAATCGCTTCTGGTCGACCAGTGTCCTGGTTTTGTTTAGAAACCACCTTAGGTTTCCATTGTTGTTGTTTTGATAATTCAGTTTTTGATGAAACAATCACAGATGACTGTGATGAAGAACCTACATTTTGAACCTTTGAAAACATTGGAACAAAACGTTTTTGTTTATGAAAGAATGTAGGTTTAATTTCATCAAAAACTCAGCCTTGTTCATCAAAGAACTTTGGTGCGGCAGGTTTACCAAAAACTGATTTCTTGTAAAATCTTTGGGGTGAATCAGCAGATGATGGACAATCTTTTGCCATATGCCCTGGACGACGGCAAATATAACAGATTCTTGTCGTTTTGTCCCATCTATGATGTACCTACGAAGAACACACATGAATATCTCTAACATGATCAGAATGAGAATCATATACCTGATGCCTATGATCATGTACCCATTTAGATGTAGGACTTAGAGATTGAGAACTTTCAGAAGAAATGGTAGCTTTCACAAAAACCTCAGCAATTTTCTGAGCATCAACACAATGAAGTGGAAATTCTTTGTCAGAAAATAATTGATCCGAACCCTTGAGTTTGTAAAATCGCTCGGGTTGAATTTTATCAGCTTGAAAAACTTCCTTCTTCACTTGTTTCAACTTCAATTTCTTCAAATCATGAGATGAAGATGCTGGAACCTTCTCAATTTTGTTTTGCATCTAGTGAAAACCCAAACCTTCACGCTTTCCAGAAATCTTCTCCTCAGATGAATAATGTCCATTCTTAGCTAATCGAGAAAATTCAGCTTTTACTTCTGTTACATTCTTTTGATCATAAAAGATCTTTTCATCAAACTCAAGTTGAGTCTGGATCTTGTTACTAGAAGTAGTCGACTTCTCATTATCAATAGAAGATGAACCATTTACAAACTTCGGTGCAGGAGAAATCTCAGATTTCATGTTCTTTTTCTTGTTCTTCTTGCTTTTCTTCTTCTTAACAACCTTTACTTCTTCAGAAGTAGAAGATGAAACCTTTGAATAATCCAAATCGTCAACCTGTTCCTTTACTTCTTTAAAAGCTTCTTTGATATATGCCGGGGGTGATGCAGTTTTATCAAACATCTTTTCAAAATTGACATCATTAGCTAAGAAACTTGTGAAAACTTGAGAATTAGAAACATTGTTGAGCAACCTATTAGCATCAAGAACTTGAACTTTGAGATCAGAAATTTGCTGTTGAGCTTCTGCAAATTCCTTTTCTTTAGCAATCAAACGCTTTGCAACTTTGTGAGTTTCACACTTTTGCATGCGAAGATTGTCAAGTCCTTCATGTAGTTCCTTCTTCAATTTATCCTCATTTCTCTTTTGAACATTGAATTTGCAGCTTGAACTTTATTAACACTTACCAACTCACGCTTCTCATCCAACAACTTTTCCATATCAACTTGATATGCTTCAATTGTAGCATTTGATTCTTCCACATTCCTTGTTAGCAGATCAAGTTTGATTTTGGACTTGTCAAACAAATTCTGAAAATCATTAGCTGTATCCTCTGCTTCAGCCTTCCATTTCTTAACTTCTTGTACCAACTCATCCTTTTCTTCATAAAACTTTGCTCTAGCATCTTCAACATCCCTTTTGTATTGTTTAGAACTTTTCAAAATTTCATTCAACATTTTGATCTGAGTAACCAAACACTCATTCTTCAATATCAACTCCTTTTCATGTTCTTTAGAAATCTTCAACTCTGAATTAATCACATCAAATGCCTCAGTCAGTTGTTGAACTTGATTTATCAACAAGGCATTTTCTTTCATCAGACTCTCCACGTTCTCAGCAGATTCATAAGAACTTGGAATTGAACTAGTATCGGAACTAGTATCTGAATATGAATCATCTGACTGAACATGAGTGACAATCAAAGCTGATGAATCATAACCAAATTGCTGACCCCAATCATAAACACCATCATGTTGTGCTGTCAAAGCTGTAGACTTGCTAGTGTTACTAGTAGATGGTTGACTAAAACCAGGCTTTGGTGATTGAGAAATACCAGACTTATTTGCATGTGCTTGTTGACAATCTTTAGCAAAATGTCCAAGCTGTGAACACTTATAACATTTTAATTTTGACTTGTCAAAACCCAGTTTATCACCAGAAAGATTCCTTCCATGTTTCTTAAAGAATCTCTTAGATCTTTGACATAACATAGCATATTTACAAGATATATCCAATTCAGTTAGTTGATCATCATCAAGAGCATCAAGATCCTCACTGGTTAACTTTGAATCAGCAACATTTTTGAGAATTAATCCAAAGGATGATGAAATCAATGCAGAAATCATTTTAGCACAATCATCTGTTGATTCAGCTGAAAAAGCATTTTGATTTGAAAAATTTGGAATTGTGAAATTGCAATCCCTTGAAGAATTATTATTAGAATTCCTGAAACTCCAGCTATAAAAGCAACACTTGGTGCTGTATTCTGATTTGGATTCAGATTTGGCTTAGACTTTGCACTCATGCTTGCACTATTCTCACCATGATACAGTCCAGGATTTTGCAAAGGAGCACCCAGTGCTGGTGCAACATAAGCAGGATTTGCCAAATGACCAATCAGGCGTTTAAACTTTGGCTTCAATTCAGGTGCCATCTTCTGATAAGATGCTAAAGCACCAACACTAGCTTCCGTCATATGTTTCAAAACCATCTTTTGGTTCTCATTCTTCACCAAATTCGGATACAAATCATTCAAGATCATCTGAATGAATCTTGGATAAATGGCTGCTTTCTTCTGCCTCTGAGTAAGATTATCTCTCATGTAATGAAAAATCATCCCAGAAACGTTGTAAGGACGATTCATCACCAAGGCATTCAGCAAAGAGATAGTTATCTGAGGAACTTCATCAAATCCAGAAATCCTGTGTCCCAGACACACCAGCAACACATGCACCAAATATTTGTAAGGTACGCTCAGTGATGACTTGTAAACCCATTCTTTACTTGGATCATCAGAATACCAAATCCGCTTCAGAAACGCTACATTATCTTCATGCGGAAATGTTAACGGTGCATTGATTGTATCAGACTCCAATTGTAAAACCCTTCTAATATCAGCTTCAGTAAATTCTACTGTCTGAGCTTGAACTGTTGCTGAAATTCTGATTGGATCATCAGTAATCGTTCGTGCATTGCTCCAGAATTCCAAGATAATATCCCGATATACATCACAAGTTGCTGTTATAGCATGATGAATCCTTGAACGTCTCAGGAAATCAAAAATTCCATTGCCTCCGAATTGATCAAGCTTTGATATACCAACACCAAGATGTGCACACACATTGTGTTTATCACCGACTTTCAAATTCACAGCCATATCTGAAAACACATAACATGAAATGTTCATTAAATGTCATATTATTAACAGATATAATCACCAAATTCGTCAAATCATTATCATTTGCATAAAACAACAACTTTTTGACACAAAAATTTCATTTGGCCGAACTCTGTCCGAGCCTGCTCCGAACCACTAGTTCGGAGCCTCTGAACCCCGGGTTCGGAGCTCAAACGTCTCCGACGATTTTGAATTTAGGAATTAACGATTCTGGCCAAATCAAGTCAAACAAACAAACACCCATGGTCGGTTTTTAGTGACAAACACAAATATGTTAATTTTTCTCATTTAAACACCTGTTTACATTGGTTAATTTCAGATCTGAGTTACGATTAACAGTTGGAACGTTTTTAAACACAAATTGCAGAATTTAGTGAACAAAAACCAACAGAGATTACACCCCAGTACTCGGAAACACAATGTCTACCTTAATCTGATCTCAAATCGCTCAAACAAACAAGATTTTTGAAAATTGAAAAATTTGGCAGCCGTTCGGTACACGTTCGGAGTAAACAGAAAGTTATGACCTCTGAACTTCAGAATCAGAGTATTTATAGGATAACACGTTCGGACCCTCCGAACTTCCTCCGAACATCTCGTTCGGACCAGAGATCTCACCGAACTTCCTCTGAACATCTCGTTCGGACCAGAGATCTCACCGAACTATGTCCGAACTCCTACCTCGGACCCCCCCGAACTTCAGCCTTCGGACCTCCGAACTCCAAGTTCGGACCTCCGAACTTCAAGTTAGGTCATTTCCAAAAATTTTCAAATTAAATCTTAATGTTGATGAATCTTCAAATTGAACTCCAAAGTTTTTAAAATTTTAACCATTTGTCACTAACTTGTCCAATTTAATGATGAGACTTCTGAAATCAAATCTTTTTGGTTGTTTCCGGCATAATTGATAATCTTTCACTAACGGTTGATCGAAAATAAAACAGAATTAAAATCTTTTTTATTTTTATAAACTTTCAAACACACCAAAATTTTTTTTTTTTAATTTTTCTAAGATTATGCTAAAACACACCTAAAATCTTTTTGATATTTGTCAGATATTCAAGGAAACAAACAAACAGGACTAAAATGAAATAACTAAAACTGATATAACTTAAATATTTTTGTGAGAAAGATCCAGACGCGAGATCATATCGGTCAAATATGTATCAGACACACTTCAATTTCATCTATAATCAGCATGCAAGTCAAGTTGGCAGCAAATACAACTTTTCAGTTTATTTCAGCTTGGGTAGATCAATTTTTATAGCTTTCTGATATGTTAAGATGAATTAAGCAAGCATTGATAATATGAAAACCCACGCAATCAGAAATATCGGTAATCTGGCTTATTCTTACTATTTTTGTATTTTCTACAGAATTTAATTTTCACAGAGATTTATCGTTCATGGTGTTTCATGCAAAAATAACGCAGAACCCTAAACAAACAACAATCAGGTCGGCTGGTAGGCACGCAGAGAAAGTCCGATTGTTTAGGAAGATAAGAAATGTAAAATAAAGCAGAAATTGTATAACCCAACAACAATCAGGTCGGTGCTCCCGCACACGCAGAGAAAGTCCGATGAGTTATACGAAATGTGACACTTCGATTAATCCATATGTATTTTACCCGACCCGTTTTCGGATTCGGATTGTAATCATGATCATGATTCAGTGAGCATTTTTTTAGAACCGTACTAACTTAAGATATAAATAAATAAGAATGTTAATGATCTCATTGGAGTAATTAAAATCTTTGTTGTTATATTTCAGCAAGCTTATTTGAGTTATGAAAAATATTTCGTTAACAAACGTTGGTGACAAATCAAGTTATGATCAACCCGGTATCCGTCTAAAAGATATAGTGTACTATAAAAATAACAGGTAAATCAAGTATGACAAAAATTAATTTGGATTATACCATTGCGAGCGTAATTAAATTTCATTAATTTTCATGTAATTACTTTTATGTTTCGGGTCGAAAAATTTACCTGTTATACCCCGATTTACCAGTATTATACCTGTTAATCACCTAATACTACAATATATATATAGGTGGCATAACACTTGTCTCGATCCTGCTCTTCAAATGCCACCCTTACTTGTAAGCTTTCCATGTAATAAGGTCTAGTAAATAGGTCATGATTACCTATATACATACACATATATATATATAACATGACAACACACACCCACTTCACTCTCTCATCTCTCCCTCCTTCTTTCGACCGTAACCCCGCCTCTCTTCCTCTTGTTCGAAAATTTCACCACACACACACAATCATCATCTTCTACATGCAACAAGAGATTTGAAGATCAAGCACTCAAGGATCCAAACTTTAGAGTGTTGCCATCCATTTCCCTTCCTAAAATCTTCAAGTATGAAGCTTTCTCTCTCTACTCTCTCTCTAGAATTTGGAAGCTTGAACTTGAACTTTGATCCTCCAAAGCTTAAATGATAATGATTCTTACAAGATAAAGAGCTTGAATCCTTAAAACAAATAGATTGATTTACATATATGGGGTTAGATCAATGGGTAATATTGATTTGATGAACACATGATGTTATTCTAAAAACCCCACAAGAATTCTTAATATTTTGAAGTTAAATCTTGATTATGGTTGAAGATTTTGTAAAATGATGAAGAAATGATAAAAAGGATATGCATATGTATGTGTCGAAATGTATATATATATATATCTATACTACTATATAATACATATTGGTCCTGAGGGGTATTTTCGTAATAAAATTCCTTAATTTTAAGACGCGTACAAACAGGTATGCACCATGTACAAGGGTTTAAAGCATCAAAATTAAACCCTTCAAAATCTGAAAGCTATCTAACCATAAAGAATTAGGGTACTTTAGTCCTTTACTCCATCACCTTGAAACTCTAAACCTGAATGGATATGGGCGGCCAAAACCCACCTTGGAACTCTAAACCTGAAAATATGGGCGGCCAAACATCTACGAGACTATGACCAACTCTCCCCCAAATTCAAAATTTGACAGCGCCTTCTCTCTCTCTCAAAGCAGTTGTATCGTATTCTTCCTCGCCGGCCCATTGTGGTTTCTTATACCTAGGTCTAACAGGTATTATTCAATCGTTTTAGGGGTTTGATTTCTTGTTTCGATTATCCGCTCATGACATTGGTTTCCATCGTTTTTAGGGTTTTCATTTTTGCTTTCAATCGTTTTTAGGGTTTTGACATCGTCTTTACAGACCCGTTTTCTCCTTACCCAGGTACCATCGATCCGACCACCATCTTTCATTCTTCTTTCTTGCTTCGTTATTCACAGATCTGCACCTCATTTTGTTACTGAATGGATTTTGTTATTTGTTGTCTATTCACAGTTTCTGATGTTGTAGGATTAGGCGTTTCAAATGTTCCAAGATGTGATGATGTTGCTGGTTCTACATAAATATAAGTCATTGGTTGTCCATTCACATGATGTTTTGTTAATTTGGTAGAATTGCTCATAATTTGAGGTTCATTTGTCCAATACTCATGTGTAGTTGTTATTTTGTTTAGAAATCATGTGAGTGAATATGATTTTTATTATTCGTTTATATACTAAATTTGACTACTCACGTAAAGAAAAATTTAGATTTTTAATATTATTTTCTTGAGAATTTTAGTTCTTGGTCACTTCTAAATCTGTTGTTTTGTTAACTTGATGAGTTTTCTATCTATTTAATTTAGAAGGTGAGAAATATCAAAGTACTATCATTGATTCATTGGAGAAAGTTAAGCAGAGGTACACACATGTCCTTCTTTTCTGTCATCCCAACGCATGGTTTGAACTTGAGGAATAAGGTCTATATGGGATACATCGCTTCACCAGTTAACCATGTTTCGTTGCTGACCCGGTTGATTTTTTCCTACAATTTGCTCTCACTTATGACACCTTTTTTTATACTTTTACTGGGTCTAATTTATAATAATAATAATGCAGGATACAGGAGGACCTGATGATGAAGAACTGAGATTTGGAATTACACAGTGTGTGTCTTCATTAACAGGTCAGAAGCACCCATGCGGTTTATGTTCCACAATAGGTAGCTCTTAAGTCTCACCATTCTGAATCAGTGTGCTCTTAACAGGTTCAAAACAAGTCATATTGAAGCTATATAGGATAGATTGCTACATTTTTGTAATGGGTCATAAACAGGTGAGATTCATGCTTCTTAGTACCTGTATATATGTGTGCACTAATCATTATTAAATTAAATCGCTTTTAAAAAATGAAAAACAATTTTTTTTATGTATCTGCTACAAGAGTTTGATCTGGACGGGTTGAATAGCAGATTAAATTTCTTCAATCAAAACTCAAGCATAAGGAGGAATATATTTCCACAGATAGAAATTGCGGGGTCACAAGGGAGGAGGTAAATTCAAGTCACAGTGGGACAAGAGTTCTCAGGGTAGAATGGTTTTTTATAACATTTAGCTCTTATCTTGGTTATATTCATGAGTCATAATCGCATTCCTTTTGGGTTGTTTTAAGCAGGTTTTTCTTAACTGTGGTCATTTAGCAGACAGGGGCCTGAAAGGTTTTGATGCGTGTACTGGAGTAGCATGGTATCTTCTGCGTGACATCTTCTTAGGTCTATTTGGTTTAGCTAAGTCAGCTTATTTGGTTTAGTTAAGTCAAATATTATTAAAATAGTATTTTAGTAAATGGTTGTTAGTTTTGATGCTGGTTAGCAATAATAAATTTACAACTTATGTATGATTTATCAATAATAATTTTGATTTTTGCAGAGCTGTAACAACCGTCCAAGTAAATCACAAATCAAAGGCTTTGACAATTTCGTGGTATGTTCAAAATTCTTAATCAAATAATTAATATTTTCCGCATCTTCTCTGACCTTTCACTAATGTTTCACACACTTCATATTGTTTTGCTCTTAGTAAAGTCTATTGCCTTAATTTATGCACCTTTTTTAATAACTTTTCATTCATATAACCTACAATGTTTTATCAAAATGCACAGGTATAACTTACTCATGCTACTCCACAACTTGACTTCAGGAATGAATCAGCACATCAAAAGCAGGTACCACTCAAGTAACCTAACTCGCCGTAGCATTCGTATTTTTATCTCCAAATAAATTTGTTCAACATATGTTACAATTTATATATTTAATAACTTTGTCTCCAAGTAAATCCGAAGAAAAGTCAAACTCATATAGGGATGCAAATAAAATTAGTTTTGCACATTTAAAACTTCAGATTATATCTTTTTTTCATTTGTCAACATATGTGAGCCCTCTACCAAATGGTCAAGTTGTTGAGCAGTTCTCTGCATTTAATGCCGTACTGTACAAGTGTTTAAGCTTTTTTTTCATTGCATATATAGGATATGTTTGCGTGTCATATGATGTCTGTTATGTTTGTGTGCCATCTCTAAATGTCAAATTATGGCGTCAACCTGTAGCTTGGATTTCATTTGTGACAGGTGGTAAACGGTCAGATTGCAATTGGTAAGGTCAAGAGTCAGATTGAAACAATCATATTTTGTTTGTGTACACCTCTAGCTGTATATCAAATATGTGGGCCATGGGTTAATGGTTATGGAGTATTTTGAACTGTATATCTATGCATGACCTTACTCAACATTTTTTATTTTCCTGAAGGGCTTATTATAAATTTACATTTCCATTAAAGATGTTTAGAGATCATACTCGATACGAAGCAGAAAAATAACTTACCTAACTTTCACTTTGACCTGGACTCGCAGATAATTTCAAGGTGGCATTGATCTGCCTTCCCAATTTCATGGGAAGCATTCACCGGGTAGCTCTCTCTAAACCTTTTTAGTTTTCCATGAATTGGAATAGAAGATCATCATAACTATATACATAAGATTTGTCACAACCTAGGCTATCTATATAAATAAGATTTGTCACAACCTAGGCTGAAAGATATGGATAATATTGTGTTATGGATCAGATCTAAACTAACTGCTTGCTTGAACTCAGTTTTGTAGTTGTTTCTTGCTAACTTTTTGTTTGGATATGTGATACTGTTTCTGGTGTTTTGTTTAGATATGGAAGTTGAAGACAATGTAAGTTGCTAAGCCTATGCCTCCTGGAGCTAGGTCAAACACTGTAAATATATCAAACACCTTGAATCATCCGCACTTGTCATTCTCTGATTCTTCTTTGATTCTCTTCATGTAGGTTAAAGTCGAGAGCATTGTGCTTCTTGGTTGCATCACTTCACATTGTAAGTTCTTTGCATGCTATCTATTAAGGTTTATGACCTTTGAACTATCTGTTTTTTGCATGGTGTAATGTACAATTTGTTTGTTCGAGTTGTTTTTAGCATTCTTGGTTTCGTTAGCATTTGTAACCAGCATGAGAATTGCCTACATTTTTTATATTGTCCCCTACTTCACTTTATGGCGTTCTGTTAAGTTTTACGGTGCACCTTCTTTTTGTTGCACACTATAACTTGCAAGTTATTTGTTTCAGTTGTTTAAGCATTCCAGGTCTTCGTATATGGAATCAGACCGGGAGAAGGGATCTTGATAATCTTACAATTGGCCCAGTTCTTACAGTGAGGTATTAAATGATGAGGCTTAAAGGTTAAAAGTTTTGAAAATAAGATTATATTTTTCCAACTGATTGCTTCATTTCATGTTTGTTTAGGTTACAACAGAAGCTTAGTTGTTGGTACATTCATAGTTACATGTATTAGATATATGTAATCTTAACAACAACAAGAACAGTGACCTTAGAATATTGTTGGTACCATGAAGGTTAACTGGATTAAGAAGAGTGTTTGTTTAGTTGCTCATCAAGTGAGTTTTTCTGTTTGGTACAAGTATTATTGCAAAGCAGTTTACATTTGAGAAACATGTAAAGTAAAAAAAATTCATTGAAGTTGTCACCATGTTTTCTATAGCAGTTCCCCATTCAATGTAAGGACCCAGATTCGAAATTATTTCGGCTTGTTTTCTTTTCAGTATATTTTTGTTGTTAAAATACATTTCGTTTGGGTGTTTATAAAGATTTGGTTTTCTTTGCAGATATCAAACCTTAGAAACAAGAGTTTCATACTTTCATCTTAAGTTTGTTGCGTACCAATCAAAGTTGTGTTAGTGCACTTATAATAGAATATGATCAGGTAATCTAAATCTCTACATGTACAATACTTAATGGGTAGTCAAAAGTATAGGTATCAGTAGAAGGACTTCAATTTTGCTCATTTATTGCTTTACAAATAGCTGTCTAAAGGATTTGTTTAGTTGAAAAATGTTATTTTTTTAGACATTCCATCAATTTGATTTTTTACCCTCATGGCCAGAGGTTGTAGTTTCTTTAAAATATTGGGTACTTCCATATGACATGAGATATACATAGAAATTTTTTTCACACCTTATGCTTCACAGATTTTCAGTTAATTAGATGTTAGTGAGTTTCAAATAAAAAAAAGAACTTTAGAATCCAGGTTCTGGATCACTACTCTGAATAACACAATTTACTTCTCCATTTCAACCTACCAAACCATATTCTCGAGTAACAGCCTCTTTGTGAATTTGATTATATCCATCTTGCATGTTTTACGATTATTTTAATTATAGTATGTATATAGTAATGTCATAATTTTTTACACATGTACGGGAGTTATAAAACCCCTTTATGGGATGTCTAAATAGCACGAGTCTTAATTTTTTTTTTTTTGTCAAAGTCCATTTATTTATATATCCAAATGAGAGTGTGTATGCACATGAAGTGTCTTTATTATTACTTCATAAAGCCAGTGTGATTGTCGTCGTCGCTGCATCACGCGGATAGATTTTGTGTAACTTTTGTATATTGTCTCCGCCACTCCATCGCGCTGATAGAAAAATGAGTACCGCGTTGTAAAGTGTCACCGTTGCCGCATCACGCACACTGAAAACAAGTATCGCGTTGTAAATTGTCGTCGCACTGCATCACACTAACAGACACAAACACCACGTTGTAAATTGTCGCTCCATCATAACTTGTGAACAAAAGACGAATAACATGCTATAAACTGTCGCCGCCGCAACGCGCGGGTACCCGGCTAGTATATATATATATACATGCATGCATTCGTGAGTATATATATATATATATGTGGGTATGCATGTCTTATGTGCATATACATGTATGTATGATGATATATGTGCATGAAAGTAAAGATAATGATAAAATTTTTACTAAAATATAAAAACTTTGTATTTTATATAAATATAAGTGTTTTTGCAACTTTACATAAAATAATGGGAACATTTTTATGAACTTTTAGAAAACTTATGAAATATATATATATATATATATATATATATATATGTATATAAATATATTATTATATATTTGAAAATATACCCATATATATATACTTCTCTTTCAAGGAAGACTAATAAGACAATATATGTATTTATCAAAAATGATAAATATATTTTATTTTAACTAACAAATTTAATTACCAAAAACATAGAATCATGACATCATCCTGTATTTATTTCGATCGCTCTTATCGTTAGGTTAATCCCAGAGATTTTCATCGCTCTTGTGGTCTTTTGTACGCTCTATACTCATCAATCAGGTGAGTACTCATACCCCTTTTTAATACTGTGGGATGTTATGCGATATAAACTCTTGTTATTATTAAGAAGGGTGATTCCTTCACGTAATGACTTGAGTAGTGAGTATTAATAACCACTTTTTCTTTCATTTTGGGGTGCAACATGTATATCCTATATCAAAATCTTAAATCTTTATTCCTTATTCGAACTCAATGCGATTCTATGATGTTAAGTGTGTATTCTTTATTATGTGCATCTATGTTAAATATATAGTATGTGGAAATCGTGAATCATATCTATAAATCGTGAATCAAATCTATATCATATCTAAAATCTTTTGTGTACCATTAACCATTTCGCCGTGGAACAATGATAGATGAATATCTATTGGTTGACAACCCACCTAGGATATTGAGACGTAATCTTGTCTTCAAATAGGTGATTGCTTCCTTATAGTCTAGGGTTGGTTACACAACATCTATATCTATGAATGATTAGTTATTTTAATTATCTATATCATATCTAAAATCTTTTGTGTACCATTAACCATTTCGCCGTGGAACAATGATAGATGAATATCTATTGGTTGACAACCCACCTAGGATATTGAGACGTAATCTTGTCTTCAAATAGGTGATTGCTTCCTTATAGTCTAGGGTTGGTTACACAACATCTATGTCTATGAATGATTAGTTATTTTATATTCTTCATATGGTCCTTATGACTAAGTACTTAATTGCATTAATCGTTGGCTTTTTATCTAGATATATATAAAATTCTATGTGTACCCACCAACTACTTTTGTAGTTGACACTCTTTATTTTATACATGTTGCAGGACGACTACTTGGATTATTTGACTGATCACGATAGGATTGCGGACCTAGATAAAGACATTAATCAATGCTTTCATGTTTATATTTATTGTTGTACGGATCTTTGTATATATATAAAAGTTGCATGTTTAAGTATTTGGTAACTATTACTAGTTGTCATGTGCATCTGGACAGTCGTCTCACCCCGACATATTCCGCCGTCGGTTGGGGTGTGACACGAAACACCAAAGAAAATAAAGCAGAACGTCAAACGAACAACAATCAGGTCGATCTTTCGATACGCATAGAAAGTCCGATCGTTTGACAAAATAAAGAAAATCAAACAAGTTTAAATCTTTGCAAAATGAAAACATGCGTACACCAGAACATCTCTTATTCTGTTTTTGCCTTTTTCATATATATTTTTTTAATGCCAAGATTACACAATACTCATCATGATGTGTCTCACAATTAACCAAGCAATTTTTTATATTTATATCATACTTGCATATATCAGATTTACCCTAACGCATTCAACTAACCAAACAAGCACCTACAGCCTTTAATTTTACTTTATCCGTGGTTGATAACACATGCCGATGTATTATCATTTCTCGCTTGGTCTGATCAATTTCTCAATTTTCATTTTTTTTATTTTTTTTATTTATCTTTTTGCATTTTTCTTTTTTTCTTTTTTTTTAATCTTTTCTGATTTTCTCCCCCTAAAAAATACAAAGACGCTATTTTTGGATTTTTATAACAAGGAAAGAAACAAACAAAAGAAAAAATAACAAAGAAAATTGATCAACCGTAGTTACTCAACTTGGTAACTTTTGAATGCCGTTAATTTGCAAAAGATAACGGAAACGGGTTTTATCAAAAGCTTTTGTAAAAAGATCCGCTTTTTGAAAATCAGTGTGAATCTTTTGCAAATCAATCAAGTGTTTTTCAAAGCAATCTCGGATGAAATGATAACGGATTTCAATGTGTTTGGTTTTAGAGTGATGAACGGGGTTTTTGGTTATGCAAATCGCAGCCGAATTATCTATGTAAATTGGTGTAGTAAGAAACTTCAAACCGTAATCCCGCATTTGCTGTTGAATCCATAGAACCTGTGAGCAGCAACTAGCAGCCGCTATATATTCAGCTTCAGCCGTGGATGTGGCAACAGAAGTTTGCTTCTTACACTGCCAAGACACCAACCTATCACCAAGAAATTGACATCCAGCCGTGGTTGACTTGAAATTAATCTTACAACCGCCGTAGTCAGAATCTGTATACGCCGATAAGTCGAACTTATCATCATGAGGGTACCAGATCCCGAGATCTTAATTACCCTTCAGATAAGCTAGAATCCGTAACACTGCATTCATATGCGAAACCCGAGGAGCTGCCTGATACCTGGAACACAAACAAACAGCAAACATTATGTCAGGTCGACTCGCTGTCAAATACATCAATGAACCTATTATCGCCCTGTAACGCGTGACATCAACTTTATCACCGTCTTCATCAGGACATAAGCCATGTGACAACTGAATCGGAGTTCCCGGAATGCGAACATCTTCCACTTTGAACCGAGTCAGAACATCTTTCACATACTTTGTCTGATGTATGAAGATACCCTGATCTGATTGTTGAACTTGTAGACCGAGGAAGAACGACATTTCACCCATGGAACTCATTTCAAACTTTGTTTGCATTAACTTCTCGAAATCTCTCGAAAGTTGTTCGTTTGAACATCCAAAAATAATATCATCAACGTAGATCTGTACCAGTAGCAAATCCTCCCCCGTTTTTTGACAAAAAAGAGTAGGATCAACCAACCCACGCTTGAACCCGTTGTCAAGTAAATAAGTAGACAATGTCTCATACCAAGCTCGAGGAGCCTGATGGAGACCGTACAAAGCTTTGTCTAACTTATAAACCTTCTCCGGATAATCAGGATCGAAAAATCCCGGAGGTTGTTTGACATACACCTCTTCCTTAACTTTTCCATACAAAAATGCACTCTTGACATCCATTTGAAACACTTTAAACCCGCGATGTGCAGCAAACGCCAAAAATATTCTGATAGCTTCAATTCTGGCAACAGGTGCATACACTTCATTAAAATCAATTCCTTCCTCTTGCGAAAAACCTTGAACAACTAACCGAGCTTTATTTCGGACAATGATTTCGCGATCATCCCGTTTCCACTTGTAAACCCACCGTGTCCCACACGGTTCTTTACTACCTTCAGGTAAATCTTCCAGATGCCACACACCCAACTTTTTGAATTGTAATAATTCTTCTTGCATTGCTTCAACCCACGAACCGTCTAACAATGCTTCATGAACATTTGTCGGCTCAGTTTGTGAGATAAAGCATGAATGAAATGCTTCTTCCTGAACACCAGATTCCAAGATTGAAAGCAAAGCACTATTCTCAATTTGATGTCTTGTGCGAACTCCTTCATTTAAATCACCAATGATGTTATCTTGTGGATGAATGGTGTTTATCCGGAGTGTTTGATTAATAGGAACTACCACTGTTTCAGGCAAATCAGGAACAGGATCTTCCTCAACCACCACAGTATCAGTTACATTAACATCAACTTCATTAGAAGTAGATTCAACTGGTGGATCAGGTTGCTGAACAGGAATTTCCACCTGATGTGACACGGCTTCGTGAAATTCACTTTCATCTTCAGAAGACATTTCATCAGCAGCAATAGTCGTATCATTTGATGTCTCAGTCAAATACTCATCAGCGACAGGCACTATTGGAGTTGGCAGAGTTTGAATGTTTAGAACCGGTGTATCATCTTGCAGTTCAATGAAAACCCTTGTAAGTTGTTCATCAGATACATCTGGTATCGATTTAAGATTTTCAAACAAGGTCTGATAATCAAATAACCAATCCGGTCCAACGCCTCTGGGTGGTAATGTATATGATTGATAAATCAACATGCAGATATTCCCCTACCATACCAGTCTGCTTATTGAAAACACGTTTCTTCTGATTTGAATAACCAACAAACAGTCCTTCAAAGACTTTGTCATCAAATTTTCCTGCAGCAACCAATACAGTACAAGGACACCCAAACGGCTCTAAATAGTTAAGATTCGGCTTACGATTCTTCAGCAGTTCATAACATGTCTTACCAAGCCGCTTCACGGTAAGCACTCGATTAAGCACATAACACGCAGTGTTGACAGCTTCTGTCCAAAAAGGAACAGGTAATTGAGCATCAGCCAACATAGTACGCGCTGTTTCAATAATTGTGCGATTCTTTCTTTCCGCCACGCCGTTCTGCTGAGGTGTGTATGGTGTGCTGAATTCATGCACAATTCCTTTTTCCATACAAAAAGTCCTCACGGCTATATTCTTAAACTCTGTGCCATTATCACTCCGAATTCTCCTCACCTTCAATTTATACAATGATTCAAGTGTGGTAATCAAATTGAGAAGAATTCTTGATGTTTCATCCTTGGAGACCAGAAAGTCAACCCATGAATATCTTGAATATTCATCCGTAACCACCAGACAATACCAATTTCCCGAGATACTTTCACGATTTACAGGACCAAACAAATCCATATGAAGTAACTCTAATGGGACATCTATTGAATGATGTTTCTTTAGTGGATGGGATTTTCTTTTCTGTTTACCCTTCTTGCAACTCACGCATATATCATTAAACACAAACTGTTGCTTCGGAACACCTTCAACAAGCCCCCTCCGCACTAGTTCGTTCATCTTTCTGTAATGAATATGACCCATGCGACGATGCCACAGAACAGAATCTCTTTCGGATGCCTTAGACAAGAAACATTGACCTGCGACCGTTGCCTTTGCTGAATTCATGTCAAGCATGTACAAATTTGAAAATCTTGGTGCCCGCATCATCACAAACTCATCAGGAATCTTGAATTCAGGCTTCAGAATTAAGCATTCACTCCCTGTGAAAGCTGTTGTGAACTGCTTATCACAAATCTGGGAGACGCTTAGAAGATTATATTCTAACTCTTGCACATACTCAAAGTTGTCAAATGTGACAGCACCATTTGAAAGTTTACCAATACCGGTTACTTGACCTCCTTTGTTTCCAGCAAACGTTACTTTACCTCCATCGAATTGTTTAACATCATGCAACAAAGAAATGTCTCCGGTCATGTGCCGAGATGCTCCGCTATCAACAACCCAGATGTTATTCATCAGTTGTCGCGAAGATCCCTGCATAAATTAAGCCAAAAGATTAGTTTCGGGACGTACCCAAGCCTGAAGCTTTGGGTCGACCGTCATCTTCAACAAAATCTTTCCCTGCCATGGACTTAGGTTTTTGTCCATCAGTTACAACACCCTTGGAGCTTGAAGCAGAATTTTTCAAAATCGATTTTGTCTTAGAAAATTCTTTTTCCGATTTCTTTTCATTTTTATGAAAATCTGAGGATTTTACATTAGAATGAATTCTGCCTTGCTCATCCACAAATCTGACCTTTTTCTTAGTATCAGTTTGATAACCTTCAGACATGTCGTCAGACTTTTCTGTGTCAGATTTAGTGGATTTGGGTTTCTTCAACGGGCAAGTCCGATATGTATGACCGCGAATTTTGCATTTAAAACATTTTCGTTTATCAATAATGACCTTTTCATTCGCGTCATCATCCACCTCGGACTCAACCACCCGGTTTTGAAATTTGGATTTAACAACCTTCTTTGTAACATAACGATGTCCAAATTCATCGTTACGTCCTGAATCATACCCAGACACATTCCCCGAAAACTCATCATAAAAATGATGATCTCTGAAATTCTGAGATCTATTCCTATACCCACCAAACCGTGAATTATATGCATTTTGACCTTCAAAATCAACCCTTTTTGAAATTCTTCTAAAACCAGACTGATTTGGTCCACAACCAAACTCATCATAAAACCCTTCATCATTATAGAATTGAGACCTTTTAACAAATGGACCAGGTTTTTTGAAATTTGATTGTTTTTTATCATAAAAAACCTTCGGTGGTGGTGTTTGAACATTTGAAATTTTCTTGTTCTTCACACTATTTACCAACCCAGACTCAGACTCAGATTGAAATGTGTCCATTGCATTAGCACCACTGCTATTTCCCTTCCTAATGGGCACATTTCTCACTTTGGGATCATATGCTGGATCATATTTACATGAGAAAATTTGATCGATTAAATTTGGGTTCACCATATCTAATGGAAAATCTTTGTCACTATAAACTCTATTAGAACCCTTTAACCGATATGTTACCCATGGTTCACCCTTGTCACAGTCGGTGTCCAGAGTAGAATTGTGAACCTTGGCATTTGTAGGTTTCAAAATTTTTGGAGAAAAACCTTTTTCAACAGTGTTAGATTTAGCCGAGGACTCAAATCCGACTCCACCGTACTTAGACTTCTTACCTGTAACAGACTTGCTCCGAGCAATCTGCTTTTGTTCGTAGGTACTCAGTTTTGAAAGCTCAGATTTAATTGTTGGAAAATCATGTTTGGAGATTAAATTTTTATGATCTGGCTTACCAACTTTAGACTGAGTATATACCGAACTTTCAACATCAGTCTCCGACACTAAGTCATCGACTTTGTCAAAATCAGAAACATCATAAAAAAGTTCATCAACTGTTGAATCCAAAATGGATTTTCAGTTGACACTTTATCTGAATTGCTTTGTTTAGCTTGATTAACAACATTTGTCTTATCTTCAGATGAAGGACCCAGTGTGATATTCACCGGAGATGGGACTTTACTAAGCTTGCCAAAAACATCTTCTTTTTCAGTTTTATACAAAAAGTTTGTGAAAGAAGATGAAATTTGAACAGAATCTAATTTTTGTTTTAACTCAAAAACCTCGATTTTCAAATCAGCGACAAGTTTGTTACTAGCAGCTTATCAGCAATTTCAAGAGCATTCTGTTGTGCTTTTTCATATCTCTCTTTCAGCGGAAGACTCTTCTGATAAAGATTTTCAAAATCATTTGCTGCATCAATTGCTTCGGCTTTTGCTGCATCAAATTCTCGAATCAATGCCTCCTTCTCATCAGTCAGAAGTTTAATTTGCTTTTCTAACAAAAGAATTGCATCAGATTCGATCTTTTCAGACACATCAGCCATAAATGCAAATTTTTCTTCATTCACAGACTTATGATCAATCCTAAAATGCAAAACTTCATCACCATCAGCCATTCCATCAAAAGTTTCCTCAGTTTTCTCATCATGTATTTCTTCCTCATTGTCAGTTGATTCAGTCAGAGTTTCTTCATCCTGCACATGAGTAACAATTAAAGCAGAAGAATCAGCAAATTGATTTCCCCAATTATATGTTTTATCAACTTGAGAAACAAGAGCTTTTGTGGATTCAGATTTGGAACTAGAAGTACTCCCTGAACTCGATGAAGTGTTAGATCCAGAAACATTTGATTTTGGAGTAAATTTCTGATATTCTTGTTTCTTAGGTTGCGGACATTCACGAGCAAAATGACCAAAATTGGAACAATTGTAGCATCTGACTTTGGATTTATCAAATCCAATCCTGCCACCAGAATTCAAATCTTTTCATCCAGTTTTCTTCAAAAACCTTTTCACTCGTCTCGCCAACATAGCAAACTGCCAATTTATGTCCATTAACTACAAATCATTAGGATCTACCTGATCATAGTCTTCTTCAGTCAACTCAGCATTACTGACATTTCCAGTTATTAAACCATAATACCATGACACTAATGCAGAAACAAGAGCCATGTAATCTTCAGTAGTAGATACCGACATAGCCATTTTTCCCGTGTTCACCAAATTACTTGCTGGAATTGACGTACTACTAATTCCAGGACTATAATTGTAATCAGTACTTTGTGAACCTGACCCAGTTCCCGAATTTGAAACATATCCTAGTAAATTTCCATCCACAAATGCTGTAGCAGGTGCGGAACTAGTTACCTTTGCTGATTTCCCAGAAATAGTTGCTGCATTTGACCCATAATAGACATCTGGATTCTGAACTGCTGCTGGTGTAGTGTTAACATTCTTCATTTCTAAATCACGAGCTTGCAGTTTACCCAAAAGCTTCACAAAAGTCAACTCAGCATAGTCTTTGTCATTCATGATCATCAAAACATACGACTCCCATTTTGATGGCAAACCTTCCAACAATTTTTCCTTCAGCTCTTCGTCATCTTTCTTAATTTGGACATTATCCATTTCAGACAGTAAATGACAATATCTCGAAATTAGCTTAGGAACGCCCTCACCCTCAAAATGTTTGAAGTTGTCGAATTCTTTATTAAGCACCTTCTTTTTGCTTTTCTTATACTGTTCATTGCCCTCACACCTCTCTTTCAGAGTTGTCCATAACTCATGAGAGTGTTTGCAACTTTTGAATTGATGTAATAATTCCTTTGGCAAAGCTTGAGTGATTAAACCATACGCTTTCTGTTCACGAACAAAATCAGCTTTCTGTGTGAGATCCAAATTGTGACATCCGTCACTTTAATTTTTAGATTAATTATAAAAAATCTAGGATTTATTAGGATTTATTTGGAAATAATTGTGATTACGTGAATTATTTGAATATTGAAAGCCGTCACTGCGGACCGACCAACGAAACGAATAAAATATTTCGTTTGATTTAAACTATGAGTTTAAATAAGATAAAGACTTTAGAAAAAGTCTTATGATCGGTTAGTGACGAATTAGAGAAAATTACGCAATAATGAGTTCGGATCGTATAAAAACGTCACTACTTTTGGTCTCCGACCAAGTGTGACGAAACTGAAAAATAATTATACGGTCCTGAGCGTAATTTAATTTTATGAATTTTGATATAAATATTGGAATTTATTAGATTCATAAAATTACCCGCGAAACACGACATACACTGTGTATAACTAGAAGTTTATAAAAATTTAAAAGATATGTGTGTATGCATGCATGTGTTTCGTATATATATATGTATATATATATAACAAGTGTGTAATACAAGTCAACATTAATAAAGAGTTGAAATGTTATAAGACTTGATAGGTTATGATTACCAATTTAAATTATAACCTACACACACACAACCACTTAAACATTTTATAAAAAAAAATTTGTAATCTCTCTCCCTCCTCTATATGGTTCGGCCGAGAACACCCCCACACCCCCACTTCACTTTCATTTCTACTTCTACTCACTCTCTCTCTAAAAACCTATACACTTGAATCTTCAAATCTTCATCATCCATCTTCATATCTTCATCATATTTCAAGAACACCCACTTGAATCTTCAACCGTCTTCAAGAACCAAGAACACCAACACACTCTCTAGCTTCAAAGTAAGCTACTTTCATCTATTCTTCTTCTTAAATTTCGAAACCCATCATCAAAATCCAAGAACCAACATCATTTCTTGATTTGTTTGGTGGATTTGATGGATATAAGCTCCAACACATGAAGATTCATGTGAAGAACAACACTCACACACACACACAAATCGTGATGTGTGTTAGTGTGTTTGTGTGTGATGAGCTTAGGGTTCAAGTTTGATCATCAAGAAACCTCCATGCATGTTGAATCTAGATCAAAAACTTGAAGTTTTATGAAGGAATTCATGAATATTTAAGATAAAACACAAAGTTTTTGAAAGAAATCATCAATCTAAGAGTTAGATGATACATGCATGAAGAAAAAGTTATGATTTTATGTGAATACATGAAAGTTAAAGTAGTTGTTTATGCTTGATCTTGGTAAATTGATGATGATATACATAAAATCAAGTCATGAAACCCTTGGATTTTTAATAAAAATCCGAAAATTATATAAATATACATATATTTATGTAACTACTTGAAGATGTAACAAAAATGATAAATAAAAACAATATTTAGTGTTACAATTGTGGTAAATCCGCCTCATGGCCGTCAATGACGCCTACACGGTCGGTAACGATTGTCACTAAACTAAACCCCGTGACTATTTCTCATGGTAATTCCGCCTATAATGGTCGGTTATGAGGAAACACGAGCGGTACGCCATAAATATGTAATATTTGGAAAAATTATGAAGTTAAATATGTGGGTATTATATAAAATAGTTAAGAAATATAAAAACTAAATTGAGATCAGAAACATTTATGATAAAAATCACCAAATCTAGTCATAAAAACCTAGAGTATAAAAGTAGAGATAAAAGCAATGATTAAAGATATGACTTTTAAAGCTTTAAATGCCTTAAATGTGTGAAAAATGAGAAAATGGGACAAAAATCCGAAAAATCTGGTTTGGTCAGTAGGAAGACTCTAGTTATCAGTGTTGGACTCGGTCTGCCCAAGACACATACTAGATTGATGTGGCTAGTACGTTATGATCCAAGACGGGTCATACCCAATAACGAGCTAGACAAACACCCAATGGATATTTATTTAGATATGATCAATTAAATAAATATCACCTAAAGAAGATATTTAGAAGTGAGTTTCTAAATAATTGCACTTATGATTAAATCATATGGATGATTTAAATTAGAGAAGTATGGTAACAATATTATTTAAGTGGTTAAATAAATTGTCACGCAACATATAATAAGTTATATGTTACATTGTGTTTTAGGACATGTTACATATAAAATAACATGTTACATGGGTCATGTAAGGCATGACCAAAATGTACCTTGAATGAGAACAAGACTAGATGCATAGGAGGGAAGTTCAAATGGTTTCAAACCCCATTTTCCCCCCTTTTTCTCCTTGAGTCCGGCCAACCACTCATAATGAGGTGGTTGGGTGTGTTTTTCCAAGGCTTGCATCTTTAAATGTGCCTCCCATTCATTGCCCTAACTTGTTAGACACACCACTCCTCTCTCTCTCTCTCTAAGATCTTTATGAGAGCTAAACCACTTCTATAGGAAGATACTCCTCTTGGATTGGGATTCAAAAGACATGGAAGAAGAACCTTGAATACGGATTCAAGCAAAAGAAAAAAAAGGTGCATTGGTCTTCAAGAAATCCTAGCAACAAGGGTGGTTGTTGCTTGAGCTCGTGGGTATCATCACTTCATTTGATGAGTCTGATCTTTGGCATACAAGGCTAGGACATGTGAATTATAAGAACATGAACAGAATTGTTAATCTTCATTTAGTAAAGGGTCTTCCTGCTAAACATTTCACTTGTTCTGAGCACTGTGTGCCTTGCCTCAAGGGTAAGCAACACAAGTCTTCGTTCAAGCCAAAAGCTGAAAGTTCTATATCTCAACCCTTAGAGTTGTTGCACATGGATTTATTTGGGCAAACTAGGGTAATGAGTTTGGGAAAAGGTCATACTGTTTTGTAATAATTGACGATTTCACTAGATACACTTGGGGTTTCTTTCTAAAAACAAAAGATGAAACTGCTAAATTGTTGAAAACACTTGTTGTCAAGATAGAAAATCAGTCAATACAATCAGATGTGATAATGGCACTGAATTTAAAAATCATGTTTTACATTAATTTTTGAGGAAAATGGGATTATAAAAAAGTTCAGTACTCTAGAACTCCACAACAAAATGGAGTTGCTAAAAGGAGGAACAGAACTTTGATTGAAGCTGCCAGGGCAATGTTGGCTGACTGTAAGTTACCTGTGATCTTTTGGGCTGAAGCAGTAAACACTGCCTGTTATGTCCAAAACAGAATTTTAATTGTTAAGGGAAAGAATAAAACTCCATATGAGCTTTGGAGAAATAGAAAACCTAACATTTATTTCTTCAAATCTTTTGGGTGCCCAGTTACAATTTTAATAACAAATGAGCTATTACCGAAATTTGCTGAAAAGGCAGATGATGGATATTTTGTTGGATACTATGGTGTCTCAAAAGCATTTAGAGTATACAACAGGAGAACTAAAGTTGTTGAAGAAACACTTAATGTGTTCTCTAATGAGAAATCAAAGAACAACTTTACTTCTCAGCCCACTTGGTTATATGATATTGATGGACTAACCACTGCCTACAACATAAATGTTGAGAAGCCTGTTAGTAATTTTGTGCAGGAACAGGAAATCAAAACTTCAGCTGATGAGCATTGGAGAAACTGTAGAAAGAACTTCTCAGTTGACCCTCCATTCTTCTCATCAATTAGCATGAAGCCATTCAAGTCAACAGTTGTGAACAATACTTATGATGTCATTCAAATTGAAGCAGATGTTGTTCCGGTTCGAAACCAAGCAGAAGAACTTCCGGTTCAAGTTCAAACGGAACCTGCTGAAACTCCGGTCCAAGTTCAACCGGAAAATGACATTTCAGAGTCTTTGGAGAACTCTGACTCTAGGATCACTGAGCCTTCAAATTCAAACGATTTTCAATCAAATGGGCTCAGTTTTGAACATGAATTCTATGGGTTAATGCCTAGTTTCCAAGAGTTGAACCCCATATCAGATCCCATCTCACCCATCGGTAATGTTGAGCTTAATGATGTACCTCCATAACTCAACTTTCCTACCAATGGAAGAAGCCACGAGTTTCCATTATTCTCAGATAGAAGTGTTAGCACCTGTGTTGACAAGAAGCAAATCTGTTGATGCAAACATTCGCTTGCATGCTGCCTTTCTGTCATAAGAGGTTCCTACTAAGGTGAAGGATGCCTTAAAGGACAACATTTGGGTAGAAGTTATGCAGGAAGAACTGTTTCAGATCAACAAACATATAGTTTGGGTACTGGTTGGTTTGCCAAAGGGGGCAGAACCAATCGGTAACACATGGGTGTTCAAAAATAAGAAGGATGACAGACGAATTATGGTGAAAAACAAAGCAAGACTTGTAGTGAAAGGGTATGCTCAGGAGGAAGGAATTGGCTATGATGAAGTGCTTGCTCCCGTAGCAAGACTAGAAGCCATCAGAATCTTTTTAGCTTATGCTGCATTCAAAAACTTTCAAGTATTTCAGATGGATGTCAAGAGTGCCTTTCTCTATGGGCTGTTGGATCAAGAAGTGTATGTCTGTTAACCTCCTGGTTTTGAAGACACACACCATCCCTTGGAAACGGGTATAGGAGAGGAGCAATTGATAAAACATTGTTAATCAAGAAAGTTGGTGAAGACATGTTAATGGTTCAAATTTATGTGGAAGACATCATCTTTGGTTCATCCAATTCTGCTCTTTGCAAGGAGTTTGAGGCTCTTATGCAAGCAAAGTTCGAGATAAGCTCAATGGGAGAACTCAGTTTCTTCTTGGGGCTTCAAGTGAAGAAACAGACTCTAGTATTTTCTTGAACCAATCTAAATACATTCAAGATATGGTTAAACATTTTGACATGCAGTCAGCTTCAAGTACCAAGACTCCCATTTCCACATCCCACAAGCTCACAAGTGACTGTAGTGGTGAACCTGTGGATGAGCATCTCTATAGAGCAATGATTGGATCACTGATGTATCTTAAAGCAAGCAGGTTGGACATTATTTTAGTGGTTGCCTCTGTGCCAGATATCAAGCATCACCAAAAGAGTGCCACATGTTAGCAGTTAAAAGGATATTCAGATATTTGAAGGGTCAACCTAAACTAGGCTTGTGGTACCCTTAGAATTATGATTTCACCTTCAAAGCATTCACTGATAATGATTATGGAGGTTGCAATTTGGCCAAGAAATCAACTTCAGGCGGATGTCAGTTTTGGGGGGAGAGACTTGTCTCATGGAAATGCAAGAAGCAAACCTGTGTTTCTACTTCTACTGCTGAAGCTGAGTACATTGCTGCTTCAAGCTGTTGTGGTCAAGTTCTATGGATTCAAAATCAAATGCTAGATTATGGAATTACATTCATGGATACTCCTAACTTTGCAGACAACAACAATGCCATTTATATCACCAACAACCCTATGAAGCACTCCAAAACAAAGCACATTGATATCAGGTTCCATTTTATTAAGGATTGTGCTGAAAAGAATTTGATTAAACTGCTCAAAGTTCATACTGATGACCAATTATGTCACACCCCCCTCCGCCGCCCCCTGCCAGGTGCGGGGGAGGGTGTGGGACCGGCTGTCCGTATCAGTTCCCGAGGCACCAACTAAGAACAAACACACAAGCATTCAAAACGGACATCCAGTCCTCACAGTGAAACCCTAGGCTGACTCTGACTGAGGATGCACAGAGCACCTCTTAGCCGACCTAATAGAATCGATAGCCACCGGATATGACTCAGGACTGAACAAACAAGAGATAAATTATTACAAGGGAAACATAGTCATAACAGGTCTTCAGAAACAAACATCATTCGTTTATTATACAGAGCCCTATCCATAGTGACAACAACCATCAGAATATTCCAAGCTCAGATTAGGTCCACACCTACACTTGCTTACCTGCAACATAAGTCAATCACAAAGTCAACAACATACGTTGTTGGTGAGTCGTAACTACCAGATTATGAATTTATCATGCCGCACCCAAGGTCAACACTCAGATACTCTACGGGCACGTTGCGCGTAGCCGTACGCCCTCTACGAGTAGTTTTTAAGTTCAACATATAAGTACATATTCCCCCTAGTAACTTAATACTAGAGGATCCGGGTGAATATGGATCGTTCAACTATATCGGCCGCTATAATCCCTTATATGTCTAGTGGTCTCAACCTTAATGACCAGAAAGTCTCTAATGACCCACACAGGGCATTCTGACTCACAGTGTTCGACAAGATAAGCATAACAGATATAACAGATACATCAGAGCAAACATGTGATCTCAAACAGTTAACTAATGAAGGAAGTCAGAGGACTCACAGCAATGAAGTCAGAAACAGTATGCTAGATGGAAATCCGGGATTCAACTAGGATACCTTATCTTCGGTTTCTAGCGACCTATCAGAATTATCATATATATACATGTCATATATAATGCTATTGTGTCCCATAACAGTTTCAGGTTCAAAGTATCACTAATTACAGACACTAGATCAACCGGTTAAGTTTTTGGTTCACTTAAAATCGACCAAACATTCTGTCATTTTTCTTCATAGGCGTACTGCCTGGAAATTTACATGTCTGGGCGGTACGCGCCAAACTGTAATCCGAATTCCTGATTTTAAATCCGGGCGTACCGCCCTGAATAATCATAAGTTGGGCGGTACGCTGTAATCTGTTGGTTCTGGCTCCTGTTTTATTTTTCTGGGCGTACCGCTCTGCATGCAGAGATTTTGGGCGGTACGCCCCTGTCTGGCCCGACTATTTTGTCTTTTAGTGTCATTTTTACATTTTGTCGTTTTTGGGCCAGAATCATTTGGGGAATCCATAGTATACCATATTGGAGCTGTTCAGCAGTTTGTTAGTGGTCTATAGTCCTAATCAAAACATAATCCCAACTTCCTGAGCTTTCCATTTATGGTAAGTTTCATCAATTCGAACCCCGTTTCATACAAATATCATTAGGGACAGAACTCTTATGTTTCAATGGCCATTTCCCCTTTTGACACACTGACCAAATCTGGTCTTATGTTATCTTAGCTCATAAAGTTTCTATTTATAGAAAAATCAATATGCATGCATAAATGGATTGTACCTTTTGGAGATTCCCTTGTACAATCAAGCTTCCAGATTTCCTTGCTCCCTCAGGTCTTCAATCGAGCTCTTAAGGACAGATTTGGGGCTGCATGTATGATCCATGATCATATTATGAGAGTATGGTCATAAAGAAACCTTAAATAACTTCCTTAACCCAAAATCAAGATATCCTTACCTTGATTATTCTTGGATTCAGTTTCTACACACCTCAATCATCTCCCAAGTATGCTCACATCACTGAGTTAATGAGTAATCAAACAATAGGTGAGGGTTACATCAATTTCATATAGCCTTGATATGGAAATGGTGATTAGAAAAGTTTACCTTTGATGATCAAACCTTCCACAATGCTCCTAAGGCTGGAAAGTGGTGGCAACAGAGCTCTGGGACAGCAATGAGGAGGTTCTGGTCGGATATGCAGAGAATCACAAGTGTGTAATGGCTATAAAGGCCAAATTCCTAGTTTTTAACGAACTGGAATCGAGGCGTACCGCCCCAAAATACTTAATTTGGGGCGTATCGCCCGGATTTTTAGGTAGCGGGTATGCGAGGATCCGATGGGTGCCGCAACCCGACCCGTTTACCAAGCGGGTCGTGTACCGCCTAGGATTTCCTAATCCTAGGCGTACCGCCTCAAATTGTGATTCAGAAATTTTTGAATATTTCTCATTTGAAAATTCCAGCTCGGATCATGTTTTAGGTACAAAGGTTACATTCTCTCCCCCTTAAAGGAATTCCGTCCCGGAATTCGTTAGGCACTAATTGAATAGTTGGGGGTATTTTCTCCTCATGTCTACTTCGGATTCCCACGTATATTCGGGACCGCGTCTAGCATCCCACTTGACTTTCACCATTGGAATCCTTTTCTTACGTAACTTCTTTGTGATCCGTTCCATTATTTCAATGGGCTGTTCTGTGTAGTTCAGATTTTTATCAATTTTGATTTCTTTTAACGGAACCGCGAGAGCTTCATCTACCATACATTTCCGTAGGTTCGATACGTGAAACACGTCGTGGACTCCGCTAAGCTCTTCTAGTAATTCTAACTGATAAGCCACTTCTCCGGCTCTTGATATTATCTTGAAAGGTCCAATATATCGTGGACTCAATTTTCCTCTTTTGCCAAAACGAATTATACCCTTCCAAGGTGATATTTTCAACATCACCATGTCTCCCTCTGCAAACTTAAGTGGTCTCCTACACCGATCTGCGTAACTCTTTTGTCGGTTCTGAGCGGTTTTAAGCCTTTTACGGATCTCTCTAATCTTTTCTGTAGTTTCCATGATCATCTCAGGTCATGTAAGTTGGCCCTCTCCCACTTCAGACCAGCACACTGGTGTTCGGCATATCCTACCATATAATGCCTCAAACGGAGACATTTGAATACTGGTATGGTAGCTATTATTATATGAAAATTCGACTAGTGGAAGATGATCATCCCAACTACCTCCAAATTCTATAACACAAGATCTTAGCATATCTTCCAGTGTTTGAATTGTTCTCTCGCTCTGTCCATCGGTTTGGGGATGATAGGCTGTACTAAATTTCAATTTGGTCCCCATTGCTTCTCGAAAACTTCGCCAAAAGTGAGAGGTGAATCTGATATCTCTATCCGAGATTTTGGACTTTCGGACTCCATGCTTCGATATGATCTCGTTTACGAATAGCTTTGACAGTTGCTTTCCATTATAAGTTTCAGCCATTGGTAAGAAATGGGTAGATTTTGTCAAACGGTCCACGACTACCCAAATGGCATCGTTTCCGCTTCTAGTCTTTGGAAGCTTTGTCACGAAATCCATAGTAATTTCTTCCCATTTCCATTCAGAGAGTTCTATTCGCTGAAGATACCCGGCAGGCTTCTGATGTTCAGCTTTTACTTGCAAGCAAGTTGGGCACTTTTTGACATAGGCAGCAATTGCCTTTTTCATTCCTGGCCACCAATAATTAGCTCTCAAATTCTGGTACATTTTGTCGCCTCCTGGATGAAGCATGTACATAGACTTGTGAGCTTCTCGAACGATTACATCACGTAGACCTCCTTCCTTAGGCACCCATATGCGTCTTCCTAATCTGAGGATGCCATCCGCTTCTTTTGTCAATTTTCTTACAACAGTCATCATCTCATCTCGTTCAACGTTGGAGTCAGCCATCTGTTTCTTTTGTGCTTCAATGATTTCTCCAATTAAATCCACGCTTACGTCTAATCTTAAGGCTCGAACTCTTAGTGGCTTAACTCTTTCCTTCCTGCTTATAGCATCTGCCACTACATTGGCCTTGCCTGGGTGGTATTTGATCTCGCAATCATAGTCACTCAGCACTTCCATCCAGCGTCGTTGTCGCATATTTAACTCTTTTTTACTGAACAAATGTTGTAAACTTTTGTGATCGGAGTATACTACAAAGTTGGCTCCATATAGGTAGTGTCTCCAAATTTTAAGAGCGAAGACTATTGCTCCTAACTCCAAATCGTGAGTGGTGTAATTCTTTTCATGCTTTTTGAGTTATCTGGATGCATATGCGATTACCTTATCTTTCTGCATCAGAACACATCCAAGCCCATTAATAGAGGCATCACAGTATACCACAAAGTCTTCAGTACCTTCTGGTAATGAAAGTATAGGAGCAGAGCTTAATTTCTGTTTAAGCAATTCAAAAGCGTTGGTGTGCTTAGGCTTCCAATCAAACTTCACATTCTTCTGAGTAAGGGAAGTCAATGGTGTGGCTATCTTTGAGAAATCTTGAATAAATCTTCGATAATAACCAGCCAGTCCTAAGAAATGCCGAATTTCGGTAGGACTCTTTGGTTGCTCCCACTTTGCAATAGCTTCCACTTTTGTTGGGTCTACTTGAATTCCGGTTTTGCTGACAATGTGACACAGAAATTGCACCTCTCTTAACCAAAAGTCGCATTTAGAAAATTTTTCATAAAATTTCTCGGATCGCAATAACTCTAATATCTTTCTCGGATGTTCACCATGTTCTTCTCGGGTGCGAGAATAAATCAGAATGTCATCGATAAACACAATCACAAACTTGTCGAGGTATGGTTTGCACACCCGGTTCATTAAATCCATGAATATTGCTGGCGCATTAGTTAATCCAAAAGGCATAACCGTAAATTCATAATGGCCATATCTTGTTCTGAATGCCGTTCTCGGAACGTCTTCTTCACGAACTCTAACTTGATGATATCCGGATCTCAAATCGATTTTTGAAAAATAACTGGCCCCTTGCAATTGATCAAACAAGTCATCAATTATAGGAAAAGGGTATTTATTTTTGATAGTTACACGATTTAGGTCACGATAATCAATGCACATCCGCATCGTGCCATCCTTCTTTTTCACAAAAAGAACCAGCGCTCCCCAAGGTGAAGAGTTGGGCTTAATGAAACCCTTATCTAGAAGTTCCTGAAGTTGACTCTTTAATTCTTGCATTTCTGAAGGTGCGAGTCGGTACGGTGCTTTTGCTATCGGAGATGTTCCGGGTGCAAGCTCGATTTGAAACTCCAATTGTCGTTTTGGAGGCAATCCTGGTAGTTCATCTGGAAACACATCAGGATATTCTGAGACTATAGGTACCTCTTCCAGTTTCCTTTTTGAGGTACCTCGACCAGATTTGCTAAGTAAGCTTGATCTCCTTTGCGAATACACTTTCCTGCTTTCAGTCTGGATATTATCCTCATTGGTTTTTTTTTCCTATCTCCAATGATTGTGTGAATCTTATCATCTGCAGACTTCAACTCCAAAACTTTTTCGGCACAACGAATCTTTGCTTGATATCGCGTGAGCCAATCCATTCCGAGCACGATGTCGAATTCACTTAGATCCATGGGAAGGAGTTCTAAATCGAAAGTGGTATTCTCATGTTCTAAATGATAATCTCTAATTACTTTGGAGATACTAATCTTTTGGCCATTAGCAGTTTCTACAACATAGGGTATATTTAACTTATGTGTCGTACATTTTAGTCTAGGTACACAAGCAGAGGATATAAAACTTCTATTGGCACCAGAATCAAATAGAATGCTAACAATCATGTTATTAACAGAAAACATACCGGAGAACACGTCATCATTCACACGTGCCTCTTCGGCTGTCATGATATAGAGTCGGGGTTTACCTTTCGAAGTTCTAGTTCCTTTATTATCTTTTCCGTTCTTCCTTTGCGGACATTCCAAGCATCTATGTCCTTTCTCTTTGCAGTAGAAGCAGACCACTGGTGCTCTGCACTGCTGATGCGTGTGCCTCGCCTTTCCATAATTTTTACAATTATCTGCCGGTGGTCTCCTGAAATCCCTGTCACCATTTCTTCTTCCTTGGTCATTTCTTCCAAATTTACCTCTCCTATTATCCCGCCCTCTGTCACTGAACTTTCTCTTGTTCCCAGAAGTATCCACTTTAATTCCCACTGTTCTGATCCATTCATCGGCCAAGGTACCCGTTAAGCTTATAGAAGATGCTAAGGTACTAGGGCGTGCTGATCTTACATCCGCCCTTATTTCGGGGCTTAATCCCCATACAAACCTCCTGATTTTGGAAGTCTCTGTCATCTGCCATGTGGGGTACCAAATTCAGCAACTCATTAAATTTATTGATGTAAGTCATGTAGTCAGCTCCATTCATTCTTAGATTAATAAATTCATTCTCTAGTCTTTCTGCTTCATTCTCTGGAATGAATTTTTCCATAACCATTGCGCGAAAAGATTTCCAACTCATACGATAAGCATTATTTTTTCCAAGTCGACTTAACTCCACTTTCCACCAATTCAACGCTGCTCCCTTGAAGGATTGGGATGCAAATTTCACCATATCCTTAGTAGCACAATCACTGATGTCTAAGGCAGCTTCAGTTTCTTCTAACCAATTTAAGGCATCAGTAGCCCCCTTATCTCCTCTGAATATACTGGGTTTACAGGCCATGTATGCCTTATAAGAACATCCTCTCTTCTCCTCCTTTTCTGACCTACGTTCTTTGCTCCTTACTCTCTTTCGGGCGCCCTTCGGACGGCTTTCACGATCATGGTTGCGACTCTGACGAGTCCTACTCTTACTGTGAGCTGATGAGTCAGTTCGAGACTCAACCGTTCGTGACCGAGACCTTGCAGTCCCCTTGGATTCGGAGTTGGCAGTTTTGCTTCTTGGTGATTTGCTAGATCTTTCTGAACCCACGTGCGTCTTTCCTTGCCTTTTCTCCTTAGCAACCAAGGAAGGCAACGCCTTTGAAATTCCCTGAGCTATAAGCTCCTGGAGTCTCTCTTCCTGCTCCCTTTGTCTCAGTTGTTCAGGCGTGAGAGGTTCTCTCATTTTACTATGAACGGAGTGATCATCACGATCATCTTCCTCATCATAATCATCTTCACGAGTTTTGCTCGTTCCTGCTTTCGACATTTTGCTGAAAGCAATACCAGATTGACAGATTAACATACATTTGACTTAGTTGACAGGTATTAGCAATCAGAGTTTATATTCCTTTGCACATTCTAGTGCCATAAGGAACGTGTTCATAACAGAGTTGTTGCATTAGTTTGGGCTTTCCGGATCACCATCCTGTGGTTACCGACATAATTTTACCATGTTATGACTATGATCAGACTGAAATCACATACACACAAGTCCTTAGGGGTGGTCTAATGAACCAAACCTCCTAAAAATCCCTATGTATCCTGACTTAACATTCCTATAATACTCAAATGTTACAGATAACGACAAACAAACATTTATTCCATAACAATAACACAGTCGACTTAGCGGTTCAACCGCTTTACAACACAAAGCACACACACATTCAAACCATACTCAAGCAAAGTTTTACAAAAGGACATACAATACATAACATACTTATTTTTATTAGACACGACACACGAGGTTTCCATCATCACGGTTCACACTAGTTTCCATGCTTCTAATCCTTGCGTCTTCCAAACGACGTCAGACGCTTGATGTGGGATTACACCTTCTTAGCTTCTTCTGCCATTTTCTTTTCCTTCTTCAACTGTTTCTCTAGTCTTTTGGCTAAAGCCTTATTTTCTTCTCTGAGAGCGTTGATTACCGAGGAGTTAGGTCCTAAATGATCCGCATATGGGGTTGGGGCAAAAATTGGGCATGGTCCTGAAAAAGATGATCTTGGTAGATCCTGATATGATCCATATGGAGCATATTGGTAGGCAGAAGGTGAAAAAGGCATATAGGACAGCTGCATAGGTGGAGAAGTCGAGTACTGGTATGGTTGTGGCGGATAAAACGATGGCTGTGGTGGATAATACGGCATACCCATGGCATAAGGTTCCTGAACAGGAGTTGGATACATGATAGGCTGCTGATAGATGGATTGCTACTGAAATCCAGGTGGCTGCTGATATGAAGAACTCTGATGGTGGGCAGGTGGCTGCTGATATGAAGAACTCTGATGGTGGGCAGGTGGCTGCTGATATGCAGATGGTGGTTGACTGTTAGACCTTAGTAACTGGGGAAAACTGTAACGTTCAGACACGGGTTGGCTGCTTTGGCCCTGCATCATTGCAGCTACATACGGGTCTCTAACAGCATTTGCCAAAGCTGCGATAGGATCCTGTATTGGAACATCCACAAAGTTCCCCATTTGAGGAAAAGTTGCAATGGGATCGTGTTGCATAGGAACCGATTCCTCGGGTCCTTCTTCAACATCTGCCGCATAAGCTGGGGAGGCATACACATGCTGGGAGTGATGCTCTGAGTGATAGCTTACCGTGTGACCTGCTGATACTGCAATTACTACCTGTGGAATGGTCTCGTAAGCATCTTCTTCGGGCTCCTCCTCTGGTTCTTCTTGGTCCGTCCCTACATCGCGAGTATTCCATTCCGATGGTGCAATGTGAATGGTATGACTTGGGCGCACTGAGATCCTGGGTTTGGTACTTCTTTTCTTAGGAGGTTTTGGTACGTCCGTAGTCGACGCTGCCGGTGATGGAGTCTTCTTTTGAGTAGGTGCGGTAAAGTATCCTGAAAAGTCAGGACTCATTGGTGGTACGGGCTGACTTGGTCCACCTTCCTCTTTCTTGTTCCTGCTACTTTTGCTGCTTCCACTGTTCTTGCTGCCGGATTTTGAAGATTTTGCAAAGTTCCACATCTTTCACGGACGTACCTGTGAATATAATTTTAATATACAATAGAATATATATATATATTTACACAAATATTTCGTGCACTCCTAGATTTTCATCAACTTATTTCATACTAACTTTTACCCATTGAATTCACTAGTGTACACATAAAATAACCATCGGTATCCACGTGTCTATTAGACTCGTCATATTATGAGGTACCTGTGGGTAACAATGACAGCGTGCACTTTTTGCAATTATTACCGACCTTACATCATGCTACGAGTAACCTAATATACCAGTTTCAACTTAGGTTAACACTTATTGCGGAAGACCATTAGCATCAATGTGTCTATTAGGGTTCACCGAGTCTTAGTGCACCTGTGGGTAGGAATGGCAGTTTGCAAGGCTGTAACTTCTACCGACCTTACACTAAACCTCGATTACGTCTAAAATACAAATTTTCAGCCTAGATCACATATTGGTTCATGCAATACTTAGAGGTCCAACTAGGTTCAAGCTTAGGGGCTCTAAGAACGCCTATTTTCCGGAACCTTTGGCTCTGATACCAACCTGTCACACCCCCCCTCCGCCACCCCCTGCCAGGTGCGGGGGAGGGTGTGGGACCGGCTGTCCGTATCAGTTCCCGAGACACCAACTAAAAACAAACACACAAGCATTCAAAACGGACATCCAGTCCTCACAGTGAAACCCTAGGCCGACTCTGACTGAGGATGCACAGAGCACCTCTTAGCCGAACTGATAGAATCGATAGCCACCGGATATGACTCAGGACTGAACAAACAAGAGATACATTATTACAAGGGAAACATAGTCATAACAGGTCTTCGGAAACAAACATCATTCGTTTATTATACAGAGCCCTATCCATAGTGACAACAACCATCAGAATATTCCAAGTTCAGATTAGGTCCACACCTACACTTGCTTACCTACAACATAAGTCAATCACAAAGTCAACAACATACGTTGTTGGTGAGTCGTAACTACCATCATCACTAACAGTTTTCAACACATACAGATTATGAATTTATCATGCCGCACCCAAGGTAAACACTCAGATACTCTACGGGCACATTAAACGTAGCCGTACGCCCTCTATGAGTAGTTTTTAAGTTCAATATATAAGTACATATTCCCCCTAGTAACTTAATACTAGAGGATCCGGGTGAATATGGATCGTTCAACTATATCGGCCGCTATAATCCCTTATATGTCTAGTGGTCTCAACCTTAATGACCAGAAAGTCTCTAATGACCCACACAGGGCATTCTGACTCACAGTGTTCGACAAGATAAGCATAACAGATATAACAGATACATCAGAGCAAATATGTGATCTCAAATAGTTAACTGATGAAGGAAGTCAGAGGACTCACAACAATGAAGTCAGAAACAGTATGCTAGACGGAAATCCAGGATTCAACTAGGATACCTTATCTTCGGTTTCTAGCGACCTATCAGAATTATCATGTATATACGTGTCATATATAATGCTATTGTGTCCCATAACAGTTTCAGGTTCAAAGTATCACTAATTACAGTCACTAGATCAATCGGTTAAGTTTTTGGTTCACTTAAAATCGACCAAACATTCTGTCATTTTCCTTCATAGGCGTACTGCGTGGAAATTTACATTTCTGAGCGGTACGCGCCAAACTGTAATCCGAATTACTGATTTTATATCCGGGCGTACCGACCTGAATAATCAGAAGTTGGGCGGTACGCTATAATCTGTTGGTTCTGGCTCCTGTTTTATTTTTCTGGGCGTACCGCTCTGCATGCAGAGATTTTGGGCGGTACGCCCCTGTCTGGCCCGACTATTTTGTCTTTTAGTGTCATTTTTACATTTTTCATTTTTGGGCCAGAATCATTTGGGGAATCCATAGTATACCATATTGGAGTTGTTCAGCAGTTTGTTGGTGGTCTATAGTCCTAATCAAAACATAATCCCAACTTCCCGAGCTTTCCATTTATGGTAAGTTTCATCAATTCGAATCCCGTTTCATACAAATATCATTAGGGACAGAACTCTTATGTTTCAATGGCCATTTCCTCTTTTGACACACTGACCAAATCTGGTCTTATGTTATCTTAGCTCATAAAGTTTCTATTTATAGAAAAATCAACATGCATGCATATATGGATTGTACCTTGTGGAGATTCCCTTGTACAATCAAGCTTCCAGATTTCCTTGCTCCATTAGGTCTTCAATCGAGCTCTTAATGACAGATTTGGGGCTGCATGTATGATCCATGATCATATTATGAGAGTATGATCATAAGGAAACCTTAAATAACTTCCTTAACCCAAAATCAAGATATCCTTACCTTGATTATTCTTGGATTCAGTTTCTACACACCTCAATCATCTCCCAAGTATGCTCACACCACTGAGTTAATGAGTAATCAAGCAATAGGTGAGGGTTACATCAATTTCATATAACCTTGATATGGAAATGGTGATTAGAAAAGTTTACCTTTGATGATCAAACCTTCCACAATGCTCCTAAGGCTGGAAAGTGGTGGCAACAGAGCTCTGGGACAGCAATGAGGAGGTTCTGGTTGGATATGCAGAGAATCTAAAGTGTGTAATGGCTATAAAGGCCAAATTCCTAGTTTTTAACGAACTGGAATCGAGGCGTACCGCCCCAAAATACTTTATTTGGGGTGTACCGCCCGGATTTTTAGGTAGCGGGTATGCGAGGATCCGATGGGTGCCGCAACCTGACCCGTTTACCAAGCGGGTCGTGTACCGCCTAGGATTTCCTAATCCTAGGCGTACAGCCTCAAATTGTGATTCAGAAATTTTTGAATATTTCTCATTTGAAAATTCCAGCTCGGATCATGTTTTAGGTACAAAGGTTACAAATTAGCTGACTTATTCACTAAGGCTTTTGATGAGGCAAGATTTTTCTACCTTATCACAGTAATTGGTATGATGAACTTCGATTAAAAATGTCTTTCATAAACCTTTAATAAAAGAAACCTTTGTGTCAAAGAGTCTGTCTCTTGATACAAAAAGAAAAAGAAAATCTTTGTGTTAATTAGAAATCATTTCAGTTCATAGTCAGTAACTTCTGTCAAACTAGGAAAAATTAACACAAGTCATTTTCAAAATTCATGTGTTTTAGTTTCCGTTTCAAGTTCCGTTTCAAACTGTGAGAAAACACATTTTGAAAATCTCAGGGTGCACTTCAACCGGAAAATTGCTTTGTAATAATCATGGACAGTGATTTTGAAAACAATTCTTCCAAGCGGAAAAATCCTCCGCTTGAAGTTCAAACGGAAGGAATATAGATTTTAAAATAAAGGAGAAAGTGGGGCCTGCTTGAACTTCCAGGTCAACAAGTCCAAGTTACTTTACATTTAATTACCCGGAAGGCACAACTTTTTAAGCGGATACACATTAAGTTACCCATTAAATTTTAACCATTAAATATCCGAGGTTTCAGTAAATATCCTTTTGGATAAGGGCATGCTTTAATGGGTTGACCGTATAAACCGATAAGCACAAGTCAAATCAGTTACTGTATGGTTACGTTAAGCCTCTCTCCTCCACGTCACTTCCGAAAAGGGTAAAAAGCCCTAGATTACCGTCATTTCCTCATTTCTTACAAACCCCACACTCAATTTCTCTTCAAAATCTCCATAACCTCCAACAGACCGTAAAATTTTCTCTCCAAATCCAGTAATCGATGGCTCCCAAGGTGAGCACGAGTGGCAAGAAGCCTGCCAGTGATTCCAGGTTTCCCGTGGAACACAATCTGGTGGCATATCTCGAAGTACCTAGTAAAACAGATATTTACAACGGCATGATCGAGTTCGTGAAAAGCTCCCACCTTTATCACGCGCTATCAGTTGAAGCGGTGATTTTCATGATGAAATTATGTAGGAATTCTAGACAAATGCCAAGGTAGTTGAAGATAGTGATGGTGGTGAAACAATCGTGTCAACTATACAGGGCACAACGATGGAAATTGATGAGGCAAAAATTAGAAAAGTGTTGAAACTAAAGGATCAAAATGGTTATATCATGGTGGATTCTAAATTGTACCTGCCGCTGTTTAGAACCATTGGCTATGGCGGCTCACCAACGAGCAAAACGATCAAAAAGGGGCAACTTCCATACAAATGGAGATTTCTTGCCCACATCATCTTGGTGTGCCTCACTCCAAAGAAAGGAGGCTTCGATGAACTAGCCGCTGAACAAGCTTCTGCATTCTACGCAATGGTAAAGGGTGAAAAGTTCAATTTTTCTAAACTTATTTTTCATGTCCTAAAAGTGAATGCCACACCATCTTACTTTTACATATATCCTAGGTTTTTTACTTGAATTCTTAGGGAAGAATGCCCTAAAATAATTTTGGGTGGTTTAATTTTGCATCCTAACTTCTCAATGAGAAAACTTTTTCTAACTTGGCTTTGAATAAATAAGCATCTCTCGGAAGGGATACAGACCATCCCCTTCGAATTCTGATGCAGATTCCTGATGAAGCTGCACAAGCTGAGGTTCAAACATAAACTGTTGCTGCACTTGAGCAACATGCTCATGATGACAGGACTACAAACCCAATAGTTTCTGAGCCCCATCAGTCCCCACTTCCTCTACACTATAAACTTACCAATCCAAAAAGGAAGTCCACTGCTAAAACTACCACCCCTACCACTTCATCATCTGAATCCCCAACTGTCATCTTCAAAAGACAAAGAAATGTGGTTGCTAGGTCTCCTCCACCTATGCCCACTAACCATCCCGAAGCTTCCAACCCCGCTAAAGGCAAAAAGCCCAATCAGAAACTGACCAAATTGGGATTATCTCTTAGGGATGAACCTTATTTTGAGGGGGAGTTATTAGACAAGGATGCACAATCCCCATCCGACAGATTTTCGCCCTTACATCCACTTTTACCTAGGAGTGACAATGTACTCAATCCTGATCCAAATGAGGGTGTTATTAACTAACCCACCTCATTACATAAGAACATACTGATGGATATGGACCCTGTTACATTGAGCCCCCACTCTCTATCGGAGGTGAATCTCAGGAATGATGAAGAGATTCACACAGAACGGGCTAATGCTGCCCAAGAGTCCCCACTGGACCTTAGTGCTAGTAATAACATACATAAGACCCAATCTGTGGAAATCTTCTCTGAATCAGCACCTGAGGGTCCTTCATTCGAACTAAGGGTTGTTGAAACAGATGAGGAGAATCCCAGGTGCCAAGAATGTCACACCCCCAATTTACCACCAACGGAGTTTTACCGTGTGGGGTGTAAGAACAGACCAGGACCCGAGTCAATGATTGCAACAACCCATTCTATCCATAATTATAATGAAATAAATGCATCAAACATACATAAGAAAACCATAATTTAAGTTTGTAACGCAGCGGAAAGTAATATACGCAAAATGTTTGTCTCCCAAAAATAAAAGCCTGAAATCGAAAGCCAAGTGATAACCCGCCACACCTACCAATAACAGAATGAACTCCTAGCGACCTGTAAAAAGTTTGGTAAAACCAAGTGTCAGCTAATGTTGGTGAGTTCACTAAAAGTAGTATAATACATATACTAAGTATATAGATACAAATAATAAGCGTTAATAAGAATTGAATACTATCGTAGGTAGCTAGCCTAGTTGTCATGTTCATTACGAAGTTCGCAACCGAATCTGACTAAATGCATGTAGGGAATACCTACACGTTTTGCCTCCCATGTGTCCATCTGTACACAGTAGTTTTGGCTGACATTAACTCCGTCCGACCTCCAGTCAAGTGGGCATCCCGTGCACCACAGAGCGAGGGTTGTCAATCCTTAGTAGTACTACTAAACGTCACCATGCTATTTACACTATATCAACGGTTCGATTATGCGAGGGCTTTAATAGATGGGCTATCCTATGACATGTGATAGTTTACTTATTCAAATTTATTAACGTGTGTTTTGTAAGTTACCAAATAACTCGTAAGAAAAGCGGATCTCTACCCAAACGGGGTGTGATCTAATTTTGAATGTGAACTCACCTTAGAGGGCGCTGCTACAAAGAATCCACACTCGGGCCAAGTGCTTCACGTTTCGAATTGAAAGTAAGACCTAAGAGTGAGGTATAGGAATAAGTCATGTCTCAGGGACAAGGATGTTGTGTGTGTACAAACGGAAAAACAAGACTGCATATGACTTAACATAAAGCAGTTAGACTGACCGACCGGACAGTTGACTTTGACTAGGCATGCTGACCCGTGACTCACTGGTTGATCAAGTTAAGAAGCATACAAGGGAGAGAGAGAGATTGGATTCAAGGAAGTCGTACGAGTTTCAGTGTCCTAGCATCATGTTACTATAGTGGTGAAAACGGAACGTATCAGGTAGCTAGGACTATGAGAGTTACTACACCCGTACGGCACAAGGTAAACTAGTGAACCTTATGCAGTGTTGCCATTCCCACGAGGTGGGGACCTAGGACCTGTAGCGTAGGGGTTTACACCAACCCATCACATATGCACATTTTGAAGGGTTTCGAACGGGTTTATCAAAGTCATATTAACCACTTAATATGTAAAACACAGCGGAATAAATTTTCGTTCGTGAAGTTATGTTATGTTAAAACCGATTTTAACATGCAAAATAAAACCCGGACACAAGGAGGATCCAAATATAGAGTGTATGCTATCAAACTAAAACACAACCATAGTGGGTTTTAGGTATACCTTTCTTCAAGCAAGTGAACAAGAAGAGGATGAGGAAGTTGAATGACGAGCTCCGAAAACCAAAGCCTCAAGCTTGTATACCCATGAGCTTCCAACACACACCTTGGTTGCTAGGATTTTTCTTGAAGGTTCTTGCTTTCCTCTTGGACCGATCCAAGCAAGCAAGAACACTAGAAAGCACTCTAAAGTTTCGGTTCTTTCTTGAGAACTACTTGCAAGAGAGTATATTACTTGTTATCTCTCACAAACTAATCAAGTGGGTGGTTTAAACATGCATGGGCCGAATTTTTTGCCTTAGGAATAGGAGAGAGAAACACCTTTTGTGTCTTATAAGTCTCCTACATGCAAAGTAATGATTACTTCTTTCTCCCAATGTCTTACCTCATTTAATATATTAAAAACATATTAAATGTTCATCTATTTTATAAAAGAAGTATCATTACTTCAAATATAAAATACCCACTAAGTTATTTAACCATTAAATAACTTCATGATTATACTCTCCAAATAAATTATTCATATGAGTTATTTATTTTTTAAGTTCCATAATTAGAAACCCATTTTCTAAATATATTTTCAAGAGATAATATTTATTTATTTGATCATATTATGAATAAATATCATGGGTGTTTGTCTAGCTCGTTATTGGGTATGACCCGACTTGGATCATAACGTACTAGCCACATCAATCTAATATGTGTCTTGGGCAGAACGAGTCCAACAATCTCCCACTTGCACAAGATTCATAGAAGATTGACGCAAGTAGTAAATACCGCCTAACAACGGTTTACTACCCCTAATACGTATGACGAAGTGTCATTCAATAACATCATCTCCCTCAAGTCCCTTACTTGAAAATGTTTTAGGTGAATCAATCATTTATCCTTTTGTCACAGATGTCATGTTAAATCCTGGAGACACAGAGTGATCATTCTCCGCTGATTTAACTTTATTACAGGCCTTAGACATCTAACTCTCAACGAATAAGAGGGACAAATCCCATCTCGACTACATACGTCTCTCACAATCACCTAGTACTACACTTGAGCTTAGCCTTATGTACTGCCATGTTTCAGGACAGCGAAGAACTAAGTCAAAGTACAATATTCAGTGAATATCAAGACCCAATATGTATCTCAGGTCAGAGGATACTATGATATTCGCCTTTACTCAAGATTACTTATGATCGATCACAAAGATTCCATGTAGTAAGTCTTAAGAGCGGGTCAGTCCAATATTTGTATCCCACAAATATCTATGAACTTTGGCAGCATCCAATCCCTTTATATTCATACCGTATGAATATCCACCAATCCAAGTTCATAATAGTCTTACATTCATATTTGTTCCCACAAATATGACCGACTACGGACGTTTAGAATAATCAACTTATTCATGGATTTAAACATGCTAAAATGGAACATTACACAATTTAAATGAAAATACCATAATCATATAAATGTGTCAAAATAACAATCGTTCCGATATCCAAATACAAAACTAGACTAATTCCAATCACTAGAATTTCGAAGTCCCATGGCATAAGTGTGACGCTCATGCTTTGGCCTTTCTAGGAGCTTCGTGAGTGGATCCGCAATGTTTTGATCGGTGTGAACTTTGCGAATACATATCTTTCCCTTTTTAACTTCATCCCTTATGTAGTTAAATTTCCGCTCAATATGCCTAGTCTTTTGATGATCATGGGGCTCCTTGATTTGAGCAATCGCACCCGTGTTATCACAAAGAATCTCTAGGGGTTCTTGAATGGTAGGAACAACCCCTATCTCGGCAATAAATTTCTTCAACCAAGCGGCTTCTTGCGCGGCCAGAGAAGCGGCGATGTATTCTGATTCCGTAGTGGACAATGCAAGCACCTCTTGCTTTGAACTCTTCCAAGAGACGGCTCCTCCATTCATAATGATGATGTACCCTGATTGTGATCGAGAATCATCTCGATCCGTTTGGAAACTCGCATCCGTGTAACCCTTTACAACGAGTTCCTCCTCACCAGATCCATATATTAGAAACATATCCTTAGTCCTCCTAAGATACTTTAATATGCTCTTGACAGCCATCCAATGACTATCACCTAGATTTTGCTGGTATATGCTTGTCATGCTTAAAGCACGTGACACGTCCGGTCTAGTGCACATCATAGCATACATGATGGATCCTATTGCGGATGCATATGGGACTCCACTCATTCTACGTTTCTTATCCCTTGAGCTTGGACATTGGGACGTGGTCAATATAGTCCCTCTCTGAATAGGTACCAAACCTCTCTTAGAGTTTTCTATCTTGAACCTTTTCAAGATCTTATCTATGTATGCACTTTGACTCAAACCTATCAAGCGCCTTGATCTATCCCTATAGATCTTTATTCCCAAAATATAGGCGGCTTCACCTAGATCCTTAATAGAAAAGCAACTTCCAAGCCAGGCTTTTGCACCTTCCATGGTTGGAATGTCATTTCCAAATAATAGAATGTCATCGACATATAACACTAGAAAAGTGATAATGGTCCCACTAGCCTTCTTGTACACACAAGCTTCATCAGCGTTCTTGATGAATCCAAATTTCTTAATTTCTTCATCAAAACGGTGATTCCAACTCCTTGATGCTTGTTTCAATCCATAGATTGATTTCTTTAACTTGCACACTTTATTAGGATGTTTTGGATCCACAAAAACTTCAGGCTGAGCCATATAGACATCTTCCTCAAGATACCCATTTAGGAAAGCCGTTTTGACATCCATTTTCCATATCTCATAATCATAGTATGCGGCTATGGCAAACATTATCCTAATCGACTTTAGCATTGCCACTGGGGGGAAATTTTCATCATAATCAACCCCTTGAGTTTGAGTGAAACCTTTTGCCACAAGTCGAGCTTTATAAGTGTCCAAGTTACCATGCATGTCGGTCTTTCTTTTGAAAACCCATTTATTTCCAACTACTTTGGAATTAGGAGGTGGCACAACCAAGTCCCAAACTTGGTTGTCATACATGGATTGCATCTTAACGTTCATGGCTTCCAACCATTATCCGAATCAGATTCGGACATTGCATCATGGTATGTGGTTGGTTCATCAGAATCTACCACATAGCATCCTTCCACAAAAAATCCATATCTTTCAGGTGGATTACTAGTTCTACCAGATCTACGAACGTTACGTGTGTTTTGATCAACCATTTGATCATGTTCAACAACCATTTGTTGTGGATTAGTATCAACCAAACGTGTATCGGCTTGTGGTTCTTGATCCTCATCAAGTTCCACCGTTCTAACACTAGTAGTTCTTCCATAAGGAACTTAGTTTTCAAGAATTCAGCCTTTCTAGCAATAAATACTTTTTGCTCTGTTGGATTGTAGAAGTAATATCTTATAGAATCCCTAGGATATCCTACAAATATACACTTAGTGGATCGGGGTTCTAATTTGTTTAAAGCATCATGTTTACATATGCTTCACAACCCCATACCCTTAGATATGATAAAGATGTAACTCTTCCATGCCATAATTCAAAGGGTGTCCTTTCCACTTTCTTGGTTGGGGCCATATTAAAAATACGGGTCGCTGAGAGCAAGGCATAACCCCAAAATGATAAAGGTAGTGAACTTCTACTCATCATAGATCGAACCATATCCAATAGGGTTCGATTCCTCCTTTCCGGCACACCATTATGTTGTGGTGTTCGAGGTGGAGTGAGTTGTGAGACAATCCCACAACTCCTATGATAACTTTAAAATTCATCACTTAGATATTCACCTCCTCTATCTGAACGAACGATTTTTATTGTTTTGTTGAAGTGATTCTCTACTTCATTCTTAAAGATTTTGAACATTTCAAAAGCTTCATACTTGCGTGCCAACAAATACACATACCCATAGCGACTATAGTCATCGGTAAAGGTGATGAAGTATCTTTCACCATTCCTAGCCATTGGCTTAAAAGGTCCACATACATCCGAATGTATGATCCCTAGAAAATATTTTGCCCTTTTGGTGGTCCCACTAAAAAGTGCCTTAGTCATTTTACCTTGTAAACAAGATTCGCATACATCAAATGAATCATGTTCGTTTGTTTCCAAAAGACCATTCTTTTGTAATGCTAGTATGCGATTCTTATTTATATGGCCAAGGCGGCAATGCCAAATGTAGGTGTTACTCAAATCTCTTTTGAGTTTCTTGGTGCTAGTTTGGTACATTGAGCTATCATATGATGTGTTTTCAAGTACTAATTCATAAATACCATTTATAGGCATAGCTTTGAAATAAAACACATCATTCAAGGAAACATGGATATCATTGTTAACAACTTTAAAATCATATCCAAGATGTCTTAAACGGAAAACAGAAATTATGTTCCTAGTCAAACTAGGAGCATACAATACATTATTCAAAATTACTTCCAAACCATTTGGAAGCTTCAAAAGATAGTCTCCTTGGGCCTCAACAAGAACTTTAGCTCCGTTGCCCATGAAGAGACTAATGTCTCCCGTTTTCACTTGTCTATTTCTTTTGAACCCCTGCAACAAATTACAAATATGAGTTCCACATCCGGTATCTAATACCCATGTGTTTGAAGAAATAGCATTAAGCTCAATATTAATCATGAAGATCGTACCAGAGGTTTGACCGGCATCCCTCTTTGCCTTCAACTCCTTGAGATAGCTAGGACAATTCCTCTTCCAATGTCCTACCTCACCACACTCAAAGCATGGATCATTCGTAGCAACCTTTTGCTTCTTTTCCTTTGGTTCAGGGGTTTCTTTTGTTCCCTTTCCCTTCCCATTGACGTGCCCCTTCCCTTTGGCAACATTTTCCTTGGGGCTAGAGCGAGGCCTTGTTGGAACTAAAATCTATGTGACTGACGCCATCAAATCCGTTTACCGAAGCATTCGACTGAAGAATCCATGTGAATTGATTCAGAGACGCGGGTTGTGATGATCGAGGCTTGCAAATTGGACCGAAGACCGTTTTCTGGAAAAGTCAACCGTTCGGGTTAACGGTCAACGTAAAAGTCAACGGAAGATCGGTTCGAGCGAGTCAAGCTTCATATTAATAAAATCAACTTTGATTTTAGTAATAATTTATTTTAGTTGTTTATTTGTAATAAGCTCATTTTATTTGTGTTTTGCTAGTTAGTGGGCTAGTGAGCACATGGGCTCTCACTATATATAGAGTGTGATGCCCTCATTTGTAAGAGATGATTCTTAGAGTGAGTGAGCACCATTCTAGAGAGAGAGTCTCACATTGGGTTTGAGCTCAACCCAATGTGACCGTGGATTTCCTATGACGAGTTTGTAATCATTCGGTTCGTTGTAATCATTAAGTAATACTCAATGAATCGTTTGATTTATCATTTTCGTTATAGATGTTCTTAGATTATCATCATCCCGTCTCCTCATCTAATCTTTGTTCTTGATCAACGTCGAGATTCTTGATGTGAAATCGGTCTTGACAAATGGTATAGAGCGGGTACCGATCAGATTCATCTCAGCGTGAATCTGGTCACTCGAATCTGTGATTTTGAGCTTGAATATGGGTGAAGATGATGAAAACCCACTTTTGAGACTTTTTCTTCTATTTTTCTTATTTTGGAGCTGTTGGATGATTTCTGGATGAATCTGATGATAGATGCATATTGTTGGCTTCGTCTAGATGTGATTTCATGCTCCAAAGGTTCAAATCAGTTGAAGAAATGAAGATCCGAGCAGAAAATTCGTAATTGTGGAGTTTTCCCGTTTTTAGGGGTTTTTGAAAATTTTGAGACTTGATTCTGCGTTTTCTGGGTTATCCTTCATGGATTCGGATGAAGTGAGGTATGAATCTTGATGGAAAACGTATTCCGGATCCATTGGAAGCATCTGTTTTGTCTGAATCTTAACCGTTTGGGCAGATCTGGAAAAACACACACTAGTAGTGTGTGTTTCATGGTGTTCTTCGTGTTCTTGAAGATTTCCAGAATTATGGAGACTGATTTGATCTGAGTTGCTGCTGTTTATGTGTTATTGGTGGCCACAACAATGTCGTGAATGGTTTATTATCATATCTCGTGCATCATAACGGGTTTTCCTTTCGTTTCTAGACAGATTATAAGTTCACCAAGTAAGTGTTCTTCGTGTTCATCGTTTTCCAGATTTCTCTAAGTGTTCTTGAAGCTTTGAAGATTGTCCTAGCGGATTTTTACTGTTCCTAGCGGACTTGATGTCGTTTTAGCGGACTTGAACTTTATCTTAGTGGAATTGTTTAAGTCTTAGCGGACTTGAGTCCTTAGCGAACTTCAGGAGTGTCCTAGCGAACTTCCAGGCCCTCTAGGGAACTTGAAATAAATTTAGCGAACTTCTCAGTATGTTTAGCAAACTTGTGGTTGCTAGAAGACTTGAAAGAAGGCTAGCGGACTTGTTACTAGGTTTTCGTTCGAGACTTTTTTGATGGATTCTAAGATCACAGGTTTGTAGAGAACTGAAATACGAGTTCAGGGGTATAAGATTCGTCGAATTTGGTTGAGTATCATGAAAGATATAGGCCAAATACACTTTTCCGGTGAACACGTATTTCCGGCGAGTTTTCTCCGACAATATTAGGGTTTCTGGTGGTTGGCACGATGGATGAAGAGAGACGATGACGTGGCGGCTCACGATTGGTCACTAGAGAATTTGTTTCTCTCACCTTGTCGGTCAAAGCCGACATTCCTTTCTGGTTGTCGAAACGTGATTGGAGGAAAAGAGAGGCAGGGGGCCCGCCGGCTGAATAAAGAGCCGTTGAAAGTCTTTGAGCTGCTCGTTTCTGATTGGCTGAATACCCCTTCACTCGGATCATGCCTGCCGACCGTGAGATCAGTTTAATCACTGCCGTTGGATCTCTTTTTTGTGTTTCCTCAGGTGATTTTTGATTGGCTAGCCGCCATAGCACAGGGATCACGATCTGCAGCCCTTGGATCCATTATTTTCCAGTCGTTCGATTGTTTTTAGGCTGAAATCTGATTGGCTGGTTATTTAAGACATGGATTATGGTTTTCTTGAAGGATTTTAATTCCATTAATTATTTTAGCATTATTTCGTTAAATGCGGGTTTTTTCTTTTTTCTTGTCGGTTTTTAACAAGATTAACGGAAATAACGCCGCAACGGAATTGCAGAAAATTTTTATTGGTCATGGATTTATTCCATTTTATATATTGGGGTTCTCGTTTATTGACGTCACGCGCACGTTGGCTATCGACCACTGACGGTTAGCTTTATTATCCGGTTAATTATGGAGCTTTTCCCGTTATGTCTCACGGTTTTTATTTTTAGCTAATGCAGAGCGGATGTCAACTAACTGGATTAACTGGAATCTCAGTTAATTTTGGAATTTTTCCAATTAAATCTCTCGAGGAGCCGTCTCTTAACGAAAATTGATGAAATTTTCCAGATTGAGCCGTTTTCACCCGTTTGACTCAGAAATCTTCACGGAATTTATTTCCGAGCTCATTTTTCTTCGCCCAAAATTACGAAGACTCCGGTTATGATTATTTTCGCTCGGGATCTCAAATTTTCACAGATTTGACACTTTATTTAATTTTCACATCCAACCTCAGTCGCGCAGATCATTCACAACTGTCAGCATCCGACTTTTGGTTTTTGCGAGATTGTCCGATTTCAAGATTTTTTATCTGGTTTCTCTAGGCAACCGATCATGAAGGTTCGACTCTCTGCATCTGATTTTTCGCTTCCGCATCGGATGTTTTTCAGAGAGATTTAGAGATATAGGACGAATTATTATGGAACTGGATTATCGGGTCGATTATCTGAAGTTAGAGCATGTTCGATGATTGATTGGTTTATCTGATTCAGTTTGTTGCGGTTATGACTCCGATGTTCAGCATTTTCTCAGTATTGTACCCGACCACGTGAACCGAGTGACTGCAACACTTGGCTCTCAACTGGAGCAACGAGAACAGAAGAAGCTTATTCAGAAGGGGAACTTCTACGACATAAAGTCTCGGGTTTATCAGTTATTCATTGAAGATGTATGACAGAGCGTTTCTTCAGCAGTTGAACAGATTTGAAAGCATCAGTCAAGGGGGAATATGTTGGAACTAAAATCTATGTGATTGACGCCATCAAATCTGTTTACCGAAGCATTCGACTGAAGATTCCATGTGAATTGATTCAGAGACGCGGGTTGTGATGATCGAGGCTTGCAAATTGGACCGAAGACCGTTTTCTAGAAAAGTCAACCGTTCGGGTTAATGGTCAACGTAAAAGTCAACGGAAGATTGGTTCGAGCGAGTCAAGCTTCATATTAATAAAATCAACTTTAATTTTATTAATAATTTATTTTAGTTGTTTATTTGTAATAAGCTCATTTTATTTGTGTTTTGCTAGTTAGTGGGCTAGTGAGCACATGGGTTCTCACTATATATAGAGTGTGATGCCGTCATTTGTAAGAGATGATTCTTAGAGTGAGTGAGCACCATTCTAGAGATAGAGAGTCTCACATTGGGTTTGAGCTCAACCCAATGTGACCGTGGATTTCCTATGACGAGTCTGTAATCATTCCAGTTTGTTGTAATCATTCAGTAATAATCAATGAATCGTTTGATTTATCATTTTTGTTATAGATGTTCTTAGATTCTCATCATCCCGTCTCCTTATATGATCTTCGTTCGAGCTTACGATCAAGATTCTCGTAGTGAAAATCGGTCCTGACAGGCCTCTTCTTGTTGCCACCTTCATTGATCGTTAGAACGGGCAAAACCGTTTTGCTCATCCCTTGCTCGGCCGTTTTGAGCATTCCATGAAGCTCGGGGATGGTCTTGTCCCAACCATTCATGTTGTAGTTTAATACAAAAGTATCAAACCTCTTTGACAAAGAGTTGAGGATCAAATCCGTAGCCAACTCTTGTGAAACGGGATAATTAAGCCTCTCGAGACGATCAATGTGGTTCTTCATCTTAAGCACATAGGATGAAACCGATTGGGACTCATCCATATGACATGCATGGAGTGCTCGAACAGTTTCGAAGCGCTCAACCCTTGCCTTTTGTTAAGACATTTCCTTCAACTGGGTTATCATCTCATATGCCCCGTGATTCTCAAAGTCCTTTTGGAGTTCGGGGATCATGCTCGCTAGCATGAGGCAAGAAACTTGCACTGAGTCCTCGGTGTATTTCACCCAATCGGCGTAGGCCTCAACGTCTTCCTCATCGGGTTCATCGGGAATGGGATCGTCCAACACATAAGACTTCTTTTCTTGCTTGAGAACAATTCTCAAGTTGCGGTGCCAATCCACAAAGTTATCTTGGTTGAGACGATTTTTGTCTAGTATGGATCTTAACGATAGGTGGTGGAGGGGTGGGGGGTTTGCGTCATTATTATTGGCCATCTACAAAATTTAACAAAGTTCAAGTCTTAGTATTTTCGATATGAATATTAATCTTAAATTTAATAATGCCCTTTTATGTCGCATAGACAATTAATAATTTAAAATCTAGAATCCAACGGTGCATTTACATAATCGGTTAGGTGACCTTTATCCCGACTATTAAATCAACAAGGTAGTCAACGTTTGACAATTGCAACCACTTTGCAACTTCTAGAAGTATAGGATCGGTTAAACATCATATATTTAGTTGGCATGTTTAATCCCATCAACGTCTTTGGTCCGCCATGCTTCGGTGACCCTAATCACATGGTTTCCAAATCAAGTTCGTCCTACTTACACGCACGTGTGAGTTTATTCATACAAGTGGTTAGGTGACCTTTATCCCACAAATATGGTAAACTCACCTCAACTACACAAGTTCCCTCAATGTGGTTAGGTGACCTTTATCCCATAAAGAGTTCACAAGTATGTTGAGTATCGTATCAAAGGATGATGTTAAAACTTGTTTTAAAAAAGGGACTTTTAGTTTTTAAAATTCTAGTTTAGAAAACTCTATGTACCATGCAATTCGCATGCATTCAAATGCGTGGTAGTGTTGTGAAATCCATATTTCATGGTTCTTTTAATAAAATCCATTTTTATTATTGAATCATTAACCTTTAATAAAACCCATTTTATTTGCTCCTTGTTAATGACAATTTTAGAACCGATTTTAGCTTGTTTAATGTTTATTAGTTTGTTTGAGCATGCATATCCACATATTATCCAAACAACAAAATAAACAACCACACAAGCATGATAAAGTAGGTGCATAGCCATAGCCAACTATTGACAACACTTGTTGGCCAAAACAAGTGTGTCAAATCTCTCCTAAGGGACAAAATGACACATGTGATGTGTCGGTGAACTCCCACTTGATCCAACATCCGAATGCTTCAAGCGTGTTGCATCCTCGTTTGTGATCCCCGTTGGGCTTCGGTCCTCCATGGTTATTGGGCCTCTAATATGTGGGTTTTGGATAGTGGGCTTGAATCCCAAATTGGCCAGCGAGAGCCTTTGGGCTGTAACCTTGGCCCAACCGAAAACCCACCTTTATGCATGTTACATTTTACAAGAGTAAAACCAATTACATTTTTCTAGTAAAATAAAATGCTCCTAATCTATTTAATTTACATACCGAATGAAAAATAAATAAATTACATAACCATGAAAACCCTATTTAACTATTACAACCCTTTGAAATAATTAAATACATAACACAAACACAACCATTCGCCACAAAACCGAAAATGTGGGTTTGATGTCCAAAAAACAAATCATCCAAATGACTTAAAATACACTAATCTTTCAAGATAACCATATGCATGTAAGTGAAGTATCTTTGTAAAACCACTAAACGATCTTACTACTGCATGATTCGGTAATCGAGAACACAAACGATGTAAATAAAGCTTGGCTTTATTGATTTCACTAAGAGATTACACAAAGTCTAGAGAGAGAGAGAGTTACACACTCAGTTACACACACTTAGTAGATGTAGAATGTCAGAACTAGTTACTCTCTCTAACCCAAACTATTTATAGTGTTGACATACTAAGTGGCGGACCACCAGCGTACCATTTGGTACGCCCATACCAAATGGCCTGCGAACCATTTGGTCCGGCTACCTCAGCATATTATCACTAAGACACATAAAGATGCTCTAATCTAGATACAATACACGAGACACAATGTAGTATAGGAATATGCTCTAACAAACTCCCCCTTAACGTGTAGTGTATCTATATTCAAACAAAACTTCAGTCTCCAATCTTCAACATTGTTGTGTCTGATCTTCAACTTGAAATCTTGTCAGAATTAGAGCTTGCATGGCTGGATCAATCTTCAACAGTCTTTGAACTTCAAGATCCACTTGTGAAAGATATAACAAACTCCCTCTTTCACCATGCTTGAGTCTTGTCACACAGATAACCTGCAATTTCAGAAAACAGAAACGCGACTTTCTTTTTCTTTTGAAAATTAATTTAATCTTGGCGCAAAACTTCTCTTCGAGAATCCAAGATATAGATTTGAAATTTTAATTTTATATCAAGTATCAATCGGTCGAAAACAAATAAGAAATAAAATCTTTTTGACTTTTTCTAAGTTTATGCTAAAACACACCTAAAATCTTTTTGGACTTTTCAGATATGAAATAGAAATGCAATACAGAAATGAAATACTGAATCACACACTATTTTTGTCTTTTGCGAGAAAGATCACAACCTAGGATCATATTGGTCATAACATGCTGAACTACACTTCAATTTCAATTACTTCAGCACACAAGTCATGTCGATTACTGGTATAATTTGTCCATCTTAAACTCAGGCACACTCATACTCATAACATCTGAATATATTATTGAATTGATTAGATTTGCTTTGACCAGTGTACCCTACACTATCATACATACTCAGATATGTTTTTGCTTTTATATCACACTTTGTGATTTCATTTGTGATTTAATCACATAATGATTGTATTCATCAATCAGTCAACTGTGTTCCATGCAAAAAGAAATAAGAACGTTAAATCGTCTACCTTAAGGTCGATCTTTCGATACGCAGATAAGGCCTCGGATTTAACAAAATAAGAATATAAAACAAGTTGAAATTGTATAACCCAACAACAATCAGGTTGGTACTCCCATACACGCAGAGAAAGTCCGATGAGTTATACGAAACACCAAAGAAAATAAAGTAGAATGTCAAACGAACAACAATCAGGTCGATCTTTCGATACGCAAAGAAAGTCCGATCGTTTGACAAAATAAAGAAAATCAAACAGGTTTAAATCTTTGCAAAATGAACACATGTATACACAGTGACTTCTCATTTTCTCTTTCACATATTTGTTTCTTGATATCATGAGATATGCATCAAGATGTTGTCCACTTGGTCAAGCATTAGTATTTTAATGTTTATCACATCTGAATACTTTCTGATTTAATGCCGAGCCTAGCAAGCACTTTGAACGATGATCTTATGGCTTTTTCATCTAGTTTATCCATGAGCCAGACACGTAAGCCAATGTACCATCATTTCCCAATCATGTCGGATCAATTTCTCATTTTTCAACGTTTTTGCATTTTTCTATTTTTCGATGTTTTTGTATTTTTCCATTTTCTCCCCCTTAAAATGAAAACTCTATTTTTGGATTTTCATTTTAACAAAAACAAAAACATAAAGACACTATTTTTGGTTTTTCAGTTTCTCCCCCTAAACTACAGACGGAATGTAAAAAGAAAGAAAATTGACCAATCGATACTGATACCTGTTAGGTTAAGCCTTTTTAGAAAATCTTTTTAGTTTTAAAATATGAAACATTCAATTTAAGTTAAGCAGGAAACTCCACTATCAGCAACTTCTTGAAGCATGAACTTCACAATTACCAATAGGACTTCTTGAAGAAACCTGCACACTGGTTTAAATGATTAGTATTCAAAAGACCCAATTCACACAGCTTCTGGTCGACCAGTGTCTTCCACAAAATCAGTTGCAGCGTTGCTGACCACCTTAGGTCGCCACTGCATTTTGGCAGGTGCAGTTATTACTGAAACATTATCTTGTGAGGAATCACCAACACCAGAATCACTTTTGAAAACTGATTTACTATTTGATTTAATATGTGATGTTGGTGACTCAGTAAAAATTCTGTCGGATTCATCAATTATCGTGGCAGTTTTTCTAGAAAAATTTCTTTTAACAGTGACAGGGCAATCCTGTGCTAGATGTCCCTTTTGGCGACATTGGTAGCACAAACGATATGATCGTTTAAATTATGGCTTGTCCTGAACCGGATGACATTTATCAGAAAATTCAGACTCGTCAGAAATATCATCAAAAACTTGAAATCGGTTAGAATGTACCCATTTCGATGTAGGACTTTGAGGTGTAACATTAGAACCAGATGAAGAAGATTCTTTCGGAGAGCTTTCAGACGAAACTTTATGCTGTTGCTTTCCCCCAAATCCTTTCTCCATTGTCGAAATGAAAACTTGAGCCAGATGATATATTTGATCCAAGTTTGTATCTTTCTTTGCTTTCGGAACCTTCTTTGGCATGTTCTTTTTCTTTGTAACATTCTTGCCTTCACTTCCCAACCCAGCCTGTTTGTAACTAGGTAACTTGGACAAATCAATCTGAGAACTTGAAGAACCAGATTTAGCAACTTGGTTAAATGAAGCTTTAATGTCTTTTAAATTGTTAGCCTGCACCAACTTTGCAGCAACTTCGGCTTCATTCAACTCTTTTTCATTTTTCTCGAACATCTTGCAAGTTGAAATAACTCCCTCGTCTGACATAAATCCACGAGAAACAAACGATGGTGGTTTTTTATCTACCAGACTTGGTTCTGTTTCTATCACTGCTTTTGATTTCTTTGATGTCTTCAAGTCATAGCTTTCAGCAACCAATTCAGAATAATCTTGCTTTGTAGTCGAAGGACTCAAATCAACAATAGACTCTGTTTGAATTACTGGATTCGGAATTTGATTGAAATCATCGCCTCCAAACACCTTCTTGAAATTATCGTCTTGACACAAGTAACTTGCAAAAGAATGAGAATTCTTCAAGTTATGCAATTGACGAGTTAAATCCAAGACTTCAACATTCAAATCAGCTATGGTCTTTTGAGCTTCAGCAAGAACCTTTTCTGATTGAATCAATTTCTCAGATGTGCTATTGACTAATGATTTTTCTCGTCTCATCCCATCATGAGCAGCTAGCACCTCCTTTGTAATCTTACCCACTCTTTCCTTATAAATCTCAACATTTCTGGTTAATAAGCTTTTGTCTTTCTTCAGAGTAGTGATGGTGTCTTTCAATTCAGATTGAACAATTTGATATTGAGTTCTATCAGCAGTAACTTCATCGAATGCTTTTTGAAGTTCATCATTAGATGCTTTAAGAAATTCCACCCTTGCTGTGGACTTTTGAAATAGATTCTCAAAATCTTCACTCACATCTTTAGCTTGAGACTTATATTCTTCAACTTCCTTGACCAGCTTTACATTGATAGAAGTAAGCTTGACAATTTTTGTCATGAACTCATCATTCTCGTGTTGAAGTTGAGACTTTTGTTGATCATGTTGAATACTCCCTCTGCCAACTGGTTCCGAAGATCTTCTAACTCTTCCAATAATAGACTTTTCTCTTGGAGTAACTTCTCACTCATTTGGAAAATGCCATCAGAAACTTCACAATTCTGTTTATAACTTTCTAACTCTTCTTCGAGCTTCACCCTATCAACTACTAACTTTTCCTTTTCTTGACCCAATTCATGCATCTTTCTATCTTTCTGAGTACAAAATTCACACACGGATTCATAACCACCCATTTCAGAATCAGGATTACTCGATTCAGATTTACTAGTCTCAGATACATATCCACTTGATTCAACCTCAATATTTGTCATCAATGCATAATATTCTGAAGAGTGGACTATAAATGCAGATTCATCTGGAGAATCTTTAGTCCAATCATACTCTTCATTAGTTTGAGATATCATAGCTTTAACGTCTTTATTGTGATCATGATTATCCGAATTACTAGGTTTAGAAGAAGATAGCTTGCATTCTCGAGCAAAATGCCCCAAACTGGAACATTTGTAACATTTTAGTTTAGACTTTTCTAAACTCAGTTTGGTGCCTCTAAATTCACCCATAATAGAATTATTTCCATGTTTGCCTATAAACTGTCTTCCTCTTTCAGCAATCATAGCCAACTGCCAATCCAAATCTAATTTATTTAGCTGATCATCATCCATCTGTTTTAGATCGTCCGGAACCAAACCAGAATTACCAATTTGACTAAATATGGAGCCAGATGAAGATGATACAAAAGCACCCAACAAAGCAGCTAGATCTTCGGTTGCTTGATTAGAAGTAGATTTGCTTGAAGATCTATCAGGAATGGTAAAACTGCAACCCGAAGCATTACCAGTATTTTCAGACTTTCCAGCAAGAAATGCTGTTACTGGTGGATTACTATTTGAAATAGAATATGATTTAGTTTTAGCATGCGCCGTAGTAGAATTCTCTCCAAAATATATTTCAGGATTCTGAACTGTTGGAGTTGCTGACTTTTTCACAAGTAATTCCATTTCCCGAGCTTCTAATTTTCTTAACACTTGATTGAATGACCAACTGGAGTAATTTGGATCATCAGTAAGCATCATAACAAAGTTCATTTCAGGATTCTGAACTGTTGGAGTTGCTGACTTTTTCACAAGTAATTCCATTTCCTGAGCTTCTAATTTTCTTAACACTTGATTGAATGACCAACTGGAGTAATTTGGATCATCAGTAAGCATCATAACAAAGTTCTCCCACTTTTCGGGTAGAGATTCCAGAAAAAAAAATTTCAATTCCTCTTTTTCTTTCTTAACTCCAACAACCTCAAGTTCATTGATCAGATGTGAAAACCTAGAAATCAAGTCGGCAATACTTTCTTTGTCACAATGTTGAAAATAGTCCAATTCTTTTAACAAAACTTTCTTTCGACTTTTCTTATATTGCTCGTTTCCTGCACACCTATCTTTCAATGCATCCCACAAAGTTTTTGATGTTGTGCAATTTTTGAATTGATGTAGAAGCTCTCTTGGTAGTGCCATTGTGAGATTTCCTTAACATTTCTTTTCTCGGGCATAAACTTTTCTTTGATCTTCATCAAGATCACTTCGTGCAATCGGTTGTCCATTTATCTGAGGATATGTATAATCTTGTTCAATAGAAATCCATAAATCAATGTCAAGAGCATTAATGAACGATTCAAATCGTTGCTTCCAATTCTCATAATCCTCCAACCTAAGGAACTTACGAACTTCCTGATTTGTTCCTATTTCGTTATCATAGTTCAACATGGCTTGCATTTATGATTGAACAGCTGAAAATGCGTGAAACTCGCTCATTTTGAAATTACAATATCGAAAGCAAAAATTTCAAACTGAAAAACGGATGTCTTCCAAGCTGATTTTGGGGGTCAAACTGGGGGGTACAGACCATTAGGTTAGTACACGTCTAGATCTCGGAAAGACGAACGTTTTGACTGGTATTAGCTCCCGTAACTCTTAACGGTTCTCAAGTTACGTAAGTTTTAGTGAACATATGTTTTCTGCCAGCGGACCAATCAATTCTCAGCGGACCATAAGATTTCAGCGTACCAACCTCAGTTACACACACTGAACGATCAGATTATCTCAGCGGACCAAAATATGCTCAGCGGACCAAATGAACTAGCGGACCAGATGCGGATCAGATTATCTCAACGGACCAAATTTGGTACGGCGGACCAGAATATAACCGCCACGGACCAACTTTGAAGATTGCCTTCCGGACCAGTTTCAGCGGACCAGAATACGGATGAAGATTGTCGTGCGGACCAACGGCGGACCAAGTGTTCTTCGAGTGGACCAATGCAGTTCGAACCTGATTCGTCTGATTTTCATGAATTTTGATGTTTTCGACTGGAACTTGCTTTAGAAAGGTGCGAAAACACTCCAGAAACACTCAGAAATCATTTTTTACCTCTTAAACACTCGGAATTGCAAGAATTTTGATGAAAAACGAAGAAAACCCACACTTTCTCACTCTAGAACTCGAAAATGGATCAAATCACAGCAGTAGAGCAACCAATTGCTCTGATACCACTTGTAAAACCACTAAACGATCTTACTACTGCATGATTCGGTAATCGAGAACACAAACGATGTAAATAAAGCTTGTCTTTATTGATTTCACTAAGAGATTACACAAAGTCTAGAGAGAGAGTTACACACTCAGTTACACACACTTAGTAGATGTAGAATGTCAGAACTAGTTACTCTCTCTAACACAAACTATTTATGGTGTTGACATACTAAGTGGTGGACCACCAGCGTACCATTTGGTACGCCCATACCAAATGGCCTGCGGACCATTTGGTCCGGCCACCTTAGCATATTATCATTAAGACACATAAAGATGCTCTAATCTAGATACAATACACGAGACACAATGTAGCATAGGAATATGCTCTAACAATCTTGAAAGACAAAGGAATAACCATATACAAATATTCGGATTTGTGGTATGAGGAACCAAAACCCGAAAGTTTGTGGAGTTAACCAACTAACTCTTTGAAGCATACATCCATATAAGCGGCTCTAGATGCCATTGAAGGGTTTCGAACGGGTTTATCAAAGTCATATTAACCACTTAATATGTAAAACGCAGCGGAATAAATTTTCGTTCGTGAAGTTATGTTATGTTAAAACCGATTTTAACATGCAAAATAAAACCCGGACAAAAGGAGGATCCAAATATAGAGTGTATGCTATCAAACTAAAACACAACCATAGTGGGTTTTAGGTATACCTTTCTTCAAGCAAGTGAACAAGAAGAGGATGAGGAAGTTGAATGACGAGCTCTGAAAACCAAAGCCTCAAGCTTGTATACCCATGAGTTTCCAACACACACCTTGGTTGCTAGGATTTTTCTTGAAGGTTCTTGCTTTCCTCTTGGACCGATCCAAGCAAGGAAGAACACTAGAAAGCACTCTAAAGTTTCGGTTCTTTCTTGAGAACTACTTGCAAGAGAGTATGTTACTTGTTATCTCTCACAAACTAATTAAGTGGGTGGTTTAAACATGCATGGGCCGAATTTTTTGCCTTAGGAATAGGAGAGAGAAACACCTTTTGTGTCTTATAAGTCTCCTCCATGCAAAGTAATGATTACTTCTTTCTTCCAATGTCTTACCTCATTTAATATATTAAAAACATATTAAATGTTCATCTATTTTATAAAAGAAGTATCATTACTTCAAATATAAAATACCCACTAAGTTATTAACCATTAAATAACTTCATGATTATACTCTCCAAATAAATCATCCATATGAGTTATTTATTTTTTAAGTGCCATAATTAGAAACCCATTTTCTAAATATATTTTCAAGAGATAATATTTATTTATTTGATCATATCATGAATAAATATCATGGGTGTTTGTCTAGCTCGTTATTGGGTATGACCCGACTTGGATCATAATGTACTAGCCACATCAATCTAATATGTGTCTTGGGCAGACCTCGTCCAACACATTTGAAAGTAGCACACATTACACATTACACAATACCTACACATTCGTTATAATTGCGAGACAGTTGCGCACTGACTTGGTATTACCGAATTCAGTGGGCTATCGAGCGAAAGGGGCTCTCAACTACTGCCATTGGGAAGGAGACTCATTAAAGTTTACTTGGCAAAAAGAATCACCTCAAACGGGTGAGCGATGAATGAGTTATGAGCTCTTACAGTTCACCAAAATCTACTAGGCAGATTCTGCCTAGTGTTTGACATATGAGTCAAGTTCGGTTTATAGCTTGTTCTCCTTTTCGACTTAGATTCTGAAATTTTCTAGAATTGACCCTTGTTATAAAACAAAAAACTTGCATTTTTTTACCAAGTTAAATAGGCCATGTTATCTTAGTTGAAAACCTCACACATGTGTGTGAGTCCCCTTTACATTTGGGACCTTAGAGGTACCAAACGAACCTCTTTCCCCGAGAGATTAGTGTCACAAGAAATCTAACACATAGACCTAAGACTAGGAAGAAGAATCATGCAATTTGGTTCACATATTAGGAAGTTATGCCATCTTGAAGTTGACTAAAGTTTTCAGAAGCAGTAACAGTCACTAGTAATAAATGCCGACTTCCCGACTTAATATCTTGACCAATTCTTAGAATTAGCTCACCAAATTTTCCAGCTTATAATTTAAACATATCTACCACAACTTTCATGTTTTACCTTGCACGAAATTCCCAAGTTAGCATGCCCAAAATTTTGACACTAGACAGTAACTCGAGTTTTCGACAGTTCTGTGCACTAAACTTGTAGTACACGGATGGATGACTAAATCAGACTCATTTATCGTGAAATCGGTGCCAAAAGAAAGGTAAGAGTTTTCATTTGCCACAGAATCAGGTCCATTGGAATTGTCATTACAAAGTTATGACCTTGACAATATGGCGAAAAATTTAGACAGATTCTATCAAAAACCCTACTTTTAAATTCATTAATTCTCCAAGGTTTTTTAAGATGTCAACGATCATGGATCATCATATTTCAATCCCACACAATAACATGCACCCTAAAAACATCTAATCACAGAAAACACACATAGATAGACCTTACCTTGGATGCAAAGAAACAAAGTAGACGATGAAAAAAACGCGAGAGGGTCTTGATTCCTTGCCTCCAATTGCTTGTACTCGATCAATGGATGAAAGAAAAACGAAAGAGAGGAGGGGAGATGGGGGCTGCCGAATATGGGGTAGGGCTAGGGGCTTTTTTTTATAAGGAGGTGCTTTGTCCTCCAAGTAATGAAATTCTAGGGCCAAGGGCCCATTCTTGTATGGTTTTTGGCCAAGGGTAAGGGAAGGGATAAGCCCGATTTTTAATTAGCAATGATGGACTAAGAAAGATGTAGGATCATTTATGGCTCCGGTTACTAAGTTGCTTATACACTAATTTAACAATAGTAAGACTAATAGCACGCAGAACATTCTAATTTTTACAAATTGTTGCGGTTGAACATGTAATGGCACATAAATATGGAATGTTAATTATTCTTGTTATAATTACTAGTCTCGTGTTTGAATAATTGATCAACCAACGGTCAGGGATAGACTCAATTAATTATGCACACGTGTCATCACATGACACGAATTTATGCACACGTGTCATCACATGACCCGAAAATAAATAGTACACACAGATAGGTCTGATGGGAAGTTTAACGGGGTTAACCTGGGAAAACGGCAGTTGTCACATCCTCCCCTTGTTACAGAAATTTTCGTCCTGAAAATTTGGTCGGTGTAGTCGCGACTTTTGTGAAAGGAAAGGAAAATTTTCAGGGTCTTACATCTTCCCCCTATTATGGAAATTTTCGTCTCAAAAATTTAGGCGTACCTTAACTATGATGATGACGGTTGATCGAACAGGTGCGGGTACTTCTTGCGCATCTGGTCTTCACGTTCCCACGTGAACTCTGGTCCACGATTAGATTGCCATCGTACTTTGACAATTGGGATTCTGCTTCGTTTCAGCATTTTCTCTTCGCGACCCATAATCTTTACGGGCTGTTCAATAAATCAGAGTTGTTCATCGATTTGTAGTTCCTGTAGTGGAACTATCAGAGTGTCATCCACCAGACATTTCTTCAGGTTTGAAACATGGAACACGTTGTGCACTCCTTCCAACTCTGGTGGCAAATCTAGTCGGAAGGCCACCGATCCTATTCTTTCGATGATCTTAAAGGGTCCCACATAGCGAGGATTCAACTTCCCACGCTTACCAAATCTTATCACACCCTTCCAAGGTGAAACTTTTAACAATACCATGTCACCTTCCTCGAACTCTAACGGTTTGCGACGCTTGTCCGTGTAGCTCTTCTGTCGATCCCTGGCAGCCGCTAAGCGATTTCTAATTTGCACAATTTTCTTTGTGGTCTCGTGCACAAGTTCGGGTCCAGTGAGTTGACTCTCACCTACTTCAGCTCAGCATACTGGTGATCTGCATTTTCGTTCGTATAGGGCCTCAAATGCCACAGCCCCAATGCTTGTATGGTAACTATTGTTATAGGAGAACTCGACAAGCGGTAAGTGAGTCTCCCAATTCTTTCCAAAATCCATTACACATGCCCTGAGCATGTCTTTGAGAGTCTGGATCATATGCTCGGTTTGTCCATCCGTTTGAGGATGGTAAGCAGTACTCATATTAATTCGGGTGCCCATGGTCAGCTTGTAACGATCCCCAGAACTTAGAAGCAAAACGGGGATCCCGATCAGAGATGATGGACAGGGGTACACCGTGGAGTATTACTATGTCCTTCAAGTATATCAGTGCGAGTTTATCAGTTTTGTCACTCTCCTTCATAGGTAAGAAGTGGGCGGACTTTGTCAACCTATCGACTATTAACCATATCATATCATTACCCGCTGGAGAATGGGGCAACCCGGTAATGAAGTCCATGGAGATATCCTCCCATTTCCACCCAGGGATCCTTGGTTGTTGAAGTGGCCCTGACGACTTCTGGTACACAACCTTGACCTTTGAGCAGGTCAAACACTTTTTGACATACAAAGCAATGTTTGCCTTCATGTTGGGCCACCAATAGACCAGTTTCAGGTCTTTGCACTTTTTGTCAGATCCGGGGTGAACAGAGTAGCGAGACTTGTGAGCCTCGTCCATAATTAGCTCTCGCAGATTACCGTAACGGGGCACCCAGACCCGATTTTTGTAGTAGCAAAGGCCATCGGCCTTAACCTCTAATTTGCCGCCGATTCCCCGTTGTGATTCATCCTCAACATTGTTCTCCTTTAGGGCCTCTTTATGTGCATCCCAGATTCTATCCGGCAATTCAGTGTGAATGGTCATTTGCAAGGCTCGCACACGCCTTGGCTTTACATGTTCCTTTCTGCTCAACGCATCTGCCACCACATTGGCCTTGCCTTGATGATATTTGATTGCCAGATCATAGTCGTTTAGTAGCTCAACCCACCTACGCTACCTCATGTTCAGATCCTTCTGCTCGAAAATGTGCTGTAAATTCTTGTGATCCGTCTAGATGGTACATTTGGTACCATACAAGTAATGTCGCCAAATCTTCAAGGCAAACACTACTGCTCCCAACTCTATTCATGGGTATTGTAGTTCTTCTCATGCGTTTTTAGTTGTCGTGACCCATATGCGGTGACTTTGTCCCTTTGCATGAGCACGCACCCCATGCCTTGAATGGAGGCATCACAATACACTGAGAAATCATCCACACCCTCACGTAGTGATAGAATCGGTGATGTCCATAAGTTCTCCTTTAATGCTTGGAAAGCAGCTTCTTCCTTTAAGCCCATCGATATTGAACTCCCTTTTGAGTGAGAGCGGTTAAAGGTTGGGCTAGCTGGGAAAAACCTTGGATGAAACGACGACAGTAACCCACCAGACCAAGAAACTGACGGATTTCCATGGGTACTCGCGGCGTCGACCAAACTTTGTAGGGTCCACATGAATTCCTTGCTCGTTCACAATATGCCCGAGAAATTGGACCTCCCTGATCCATAAATCACATTTAAAGAATTTTACGTAAAGCTGCTCTTTGCGCAAAAGTTCCAAATTCAGTCATAGATGCTCCGCATGGTCCTCTTTGGTTTTAGAGTAGATCAAGATGTCATCAATGAAGACGATGACGAACTTATCCAGGTAAGGCTTGCACACCCGGTTCATGAGGTCCATGAACACTGCAGGTGCGTTGGTTAGGCCGAAGGGCATAACTAAGAACTCGTAATGGCCGTACCTGGTTCTGAAGGTTGTCTTTTCAATGTCTTCATCCCGTACCCGTAGCTGATGGTACCCAGACCTCAGGTCGATCTTTGAGTAAAAACTGGATCCTTGCAGTTGGTCAAAGAGGTCGTTGATCCTGGGTAAGGGATAGCGGTTTTTAATTGTAACTTTGTTCAGCTCATGGTAGTCGATGCACATCCTAAAGCTCCCATCCTTCTTCTTAAGTAAAAATATTGGGGCTCCTCAAGGTGACGAACTGGGTCTGATGAAGCCTTTGTCCAATAGCTCTTGGAGTTGATTCGACAGTTCGTTCAATTCACTTACTGCGAGGCGATAGGGCGCCTTAGCAATAGGAGTAGATCCTGGTGCTAGGTCGATTCCAAATTCCACCTGGCGAAATGGAGGTAGGCCAGGTAGGTCTTCGGGAAATACATCTTCGAATTTATTCACCACAGGTAAATCACCTATCGTTTTTTTCTCGCGGCAGTTGTCCGTGACCATCGCCAGAATGGCGACATGCCCTTTACTGAGGCGCTTCTGCGCCTTGGGTAGGATATGATTCCTGACACGGTACCAGCGTTTTCACCCTGAATCGTGAGTACGTTCCCTTCTGACAGAGGTATCTTAATAACCTTTTCCTGACACAACATCTCGGCTTGGTTCTTTGACAACTAATCCATACCTACTATGACATCGAAACTACCGATGGAGAAAGGTAACAAGTCTATCCCTAACTTGTGACCTGATAGTTCTAAGGTACAGTTTTCAACTAAGTTAGTTGTGTCAACTAGTTTGCCATTAGCTAGTTCAATTGTGTACTTAGCACTAAGGGGTGTTTGTTTAGCCTTAATAAATTTGCAAACCTTAAAAGAGATAAAACTACGCCCTGCACCCGAATCAAACAAAACATTGGCGAAGTAGTTGTTGAGTAGAAATTTACCAGTTATGACATTGGTGTCATTCTTGGCTTCTCATGTGTTCATGACGAACGCACGACCACGTCCGTTGTTACCTCCACCATTCCCGCCATTGTTCCCACCGTTTCCGTTGTTGTCGCGGTTATTATTATCACCGCCATTATTGTTTCTCCTTCTCAGCTCGGGGCAATCTTTCTTTATGTGGCTAGGTTTGCCACATTCAAAACAACCACGTGGGGCATCAGCTTGATTGTTGTTGGGATTGACGTTGTTGTTGTTGACATTTGGCCTTCTCATCATTTCGCCCCAACAGTTCTTTGCCTCGTGGTCTGGCTTGCCACAGCTTCCACAGTTTCTCCAAGTTTTGCAACCTCCAGAGTGGTGAGTGTTGCATTTGTTGCAAAACGGGAGTCTTCCCCTGTACCCATTCCGATTATGGCCTCCACCGTTCTGGCCCTGGTTATTGTTACAGTTCTGACTGTAACCTCCATTGTTGTTGTTTCTCTCGTGACCTTGATCCTGTCGCTTGTTAGGGTTTGGGGAGTTTGAGAACCTCCCAGATGAGCTTCCAGCATGATTATTGTGAACGGTCTCATCCTCTCGTTTCCTCTTGTCGTCCAGAGCTACCTTTTCTGTCTTCCTAGGGGGTAGGGTCCCCTGCTCGACGGCCTGGTCAGTCAGCTTGTGCGACAGACGGATCGCCTGTTGCAAGTTGGCAGGGTTAAAGCAGTAACCATGCCCTTGATTTGTGGGACGAGGTCGTCCACGAAATGCTCAATTTTCTTAAAATCAACATCCACCATGGTTGGACACAAAACTGAGTACTCGTGATATCGATCAACGTAGTTTTCAATCTCAGAACCGACCATCTTCAAGTTTTGAAACCCGACCTCCAATCTCTTTACCTGGTCGTGGGGGCAGTATTCCTCCATGATGGCGTCCTTGAATTTATGCCATGTCATCGCATTGACGGCGTCCAGCCCGAGCATCAGGATTTGAGCATTCCACCAGGTAAGGACGGAGTCTTCCAGGGTGCCTGTTGCATACTTCACTCGATTGCCGTTAGGACAGTTGCTCATGGCGAAAACTTTCTCTGACTTTTCCAGCCAACGGAGCAGACCCACTGCCCCTTCAGTGCCCTTGAACATCATGGGTTTTCACCCCATGAATGATTTGAACAAACATTGGTTTTGTCCTGATTTCATTATAAAAATTTACTTTAGAATTTCCACTCTTAGGTTACAAAGTTTTGTTTAGAGGAAAGGAAAAAAAAATATACCCTATATTTATTTCATCGATTCCTTACTTACCATTGTAATTGTTGTTGTTGTTCTGGTTTGCCAGGGCTGCGGCAATCCCCTGGTTGATTAAGTTCTGAATTTGGGCTGGTGTCATCTGCAGAGGGTTGTTCACGTTGTTTCTACGTGGAGGCATGGTTCTGATAACATAAAAAATTATTACTGAATTAATATACCCATTATTATTTTCAATTCATAATAAATGTAAGATGAAATTTAAATTCTTATAATATCCATTATAAAAAAAATTCACACCAAACCATAGTCATCACAAGCATGACCAAAAACATTTATCAAAACACCCAGAGTTGATATGTTTAATTAGTCACAAGTGGAAAAAGAACTATGATAGGATTTTATTGGAGCAGAGATCATGAATATGTAACGTTGGAATCCGAATCCGATTCCCCAGGTGCATCTTCTTCGATGTCTAGGAATTCTTCCTCAGGTTCCTCCTCCGGTTCTTCTTTCGGTTCTTCTTCAGGATCCTCCTCCACTGGAGCAACTTCCTGAACCGGTTGGGCTGCAATAGGAAATCCCACGTGAACATGGAGGGTTGCCATCTCGGCCTGCAGGTGATCTATAGTTGCCTATTGTTGATTTATAGTTGCATGCATCTGGTCGATTGTGGCTTGTTGTGCTTGGTTAGTCTGCCGGTTCTCTATGGAGCATATGCTGATTTCGTGTATGGCCCCCAAATACCCATGCACGTGTTTAGCCAAATCGTTGTGACGGATCCTTGAAACCATATTCTCACGAGCCCTTCCTATGGCATCTTCTATTGCTTCCTCGAACTCAGCAACCTTGTTCATGAGATAGTTATGACCGGCTAGGATCCTTGTCACAGCGTGCCATGGGGAGAAAGGCTGTGTGGGAATACTAGCCGTGGCCATGTGCAGTGCATCGAGTAAGCAGTAAAGCGTTGGAGTCACCCAACGGAAGTCTTTCCTTGCACACGTCTCACGTGTGAAACCTTGGTCCCTCACGTAATCGGCTTCAGTGTAAGGCGTTGGTTCTGACGAAGGTCCTTCCTCGTTTCATGGCCTCTTTCCTCTTGTGTTGTCAGACGGTGCCATCTCTGTTGATTTCCCAGGTAAAAGGTTGCAAAACAAAACAATACAAAACAAGGAAAACACTAAGTAAGTCCTTCTATTCTTGGCAAGTGGGATAAAAAATTTGGCTTTTTGGGAGATCAATAATTTGAAAAGTTGCAATCACGCTCTGTTCGGATTACAGTCTAGAGCAATTTTCTTGTTTTAATAAAATCGGATTGCCTAGTTCGCTATAATCAATGGCTCTGATACCAATCTGTCACACCCGCAATTTACCACCAACGGATTTTTACCATGTAGGGGGTAAGAACAGACAAGGACCCGAGCCAATGATTGCAACAACCCATTTAATCCATAATTATAAAGAAATAAATGCATCAAACATACATAAGAAAACCATAATTTAAGTTTGTAACGCAGCGGAAAGTAATATGCGCAAAACACGCGCCCACTAATTTAAAGTAAGATCAAACCCATGAAATGTTAAGAAAAAAAATGTTTGTCTCCCAAAAATAAAAGCCTGAAATCGAAAGCCAAGTGATAACCCGCCACACCTACCAATAACAGAATGAACTCCTAGCGACCTGTAAAAAGTTTGGTAAAACCAAGTGTCAGCTAATGCTGGTGAGTTCACTAAAAGTAGTATAATACATATACTAAGTATATAGATATAAACAATAAGCGTTAATAAGAATTTAATACTATCGTAGGTAGCTAGCCTAGTTGTCATGTTCATTAGGAAGTTCGCAACCGAAGCTGAGTAAATGCATGTAGGGAATACCTACACATTTTGCCTCCCCTGTGTCCATCTGTACATAGTAGTTTTAGCTGACATTAACTCCATCCGACCTCTGGTCAGGTGGGCATCCCGTGCACTGTAGAACGAGGGTTGTCAATCCTCAGTAGTACTACTAAACGTCACCATGCTATTTACACTATATTAACGGTCTGATTATGCGAAGGCTTTAATAGATGGGCTATCCTATGACATGTGATAGTTTACTTATTCAAATGCATTAACGTGTGTTTTGTAAGTTACCAAATAACTCGTAAGAAAAGCGGATCACTACCCAAACGGGGTATGATCTAATTTGGTGTGTGAAACTCACCTTAGAGGGCGCTGCTACAAAGAATCCGCACTCGGGCCAAGTGCTTCGCGTTTCAAATTGAGAGTATGATCTAAGAGTGAGGTATAGGATTAAGTCATGTCTCAGGGACGGGGATGTTGTGTATGTACAAATGGAAAAACAAGACAGCATATGACTTAACATAAAGCAGTTAGACTGACCGACCAGACAGTTGACTTTGACTAGGCATGCTGACCCGCGACTCACTGGTTGATCAAGTTAAGAAGCATACAAGGGGGAGAGAGAGAGAGAGAGATTGGATTCAAGGAAGTCGTACGAGTGTTAGTGTCCTAGCATCATGTCACTATAGTGGTGAAAACGAAACGTATCAGGTAGCTAGGACTATGAGAGTTACTACACCCGTACGACACAAGGTCAACTAGTGAATCTTATGCAGTCTTGCCATTCCCACGGGGTGGGAACCTAGGATCTGTACTAATGCACGTCTACACAGCCTAGGGGTTTACACCAACCCATCACATATGCACATTTGAAAGTAGCACACATTACACATTACACAATACCTACACATTCGTTATAATTGCGAGACAGCTGCGCACGGACTTGGTATTACCAAAGTCAGTGGGCTATCGTGCGAAAAAGGGCTCTCAACTACTTCCATTAGGAAGCAGACTCATTAAAGTTTACTTGGAAAAAAGAATCACCTCAAACGGGTGAGCGATGAATGAGTTATGAGCTCTTAAAGTTTACCAAAATCTACTAGGCAGATTCTGCCTAGTGTTTGACATATGACTCAAGTTCGGTTTATAGCTTGTTCCCCTTTTCGACTTACATTCCGAAATTTTCCAGAATTGACCCTTATTGTAAAAAAAAACTTTCATGTTTTAACCAAGTTAAATAGTCCATGTTATCTTAGTTGAAAACCTCACACATGTGTGTGAGTTTAATATTTGGCAGAACTGGGTCCCCTTTACATTTGGGACCTTAGAGGTACCAAACGAACCTCTTTCCCCGAGAGACCAGTGTCACAAGAAATCTAACACATAGACCTAAAACTAGGAGGAAGAATCATGCAACTTGGTTCACGTATTAGGAAGTTATGCCATCTTGAAGTTGACTAAAGTTTTCAGAAGCAGTAACAGTCACTAGTAATTAAATGTCGACTTCCCGACTTAATATCTTGACCATTTCTTAGAATTAGCTCACCAAATTTTCCAGCTTATAATTTAAAAATATCTACCACAACTTTCATGTTTTACCTTGCACGAAATTCCCAAGTTAGCATGCCCAAAATTTTGACACTAGACAGTAACTCGAGTTTTCGACAGTTCTGGGCACTAAACTTGTAGTGCACGGATGGATGACCAAATCAGACTCATTTGTCGTGAAATCGGTGCCAAAAGAAAGGTAAGAGTTTTCATTTGCCACAAGAATCAGGTCCATTGGAATTGTCAATACAAAGTTATGACCTTGATAATATGACAAAAAAATTAGACAGATTCCGTCAAAAACCCTACTTTTAAATTCATTAATTCTCCAAGGTTTTTCAACACGTCAACGATCATGGATCATCATATTTTGATCCCACACAATAACATGCACCCTAAAAACATCTAATCACAGAAAATACACATAGATAGACCTTACCTTGGATGCAAAGAAACGAAGTAGACGATGAAGAAAACACGAGAGGGTCTTGATTCCTTGCCTCCAATTTCTTGTACTCTATCAATGGATGAAAGAAAAAAAAGAGGAGGGGAGAGGGGGGCTGTCGAATATGGGGTAGGGCTAGGGTTTTTTCTTATAAGGAGGTTCCTTGTCCTCCAGGTAATGAAATTTAAGTGCCAAGGGCCCATTCTTGTATGGTTTTCGGCCAAGGGTAAGGGAAGGGCTAAGTCCGATTTTTAATTAGCAATGATGGACTAAGGGAGATGTAGGATTGTTTATTGCTCGGGTTACTAAGTTGCTTATACACTAATTTAACAACAGTAAGACTAATAGCACGCAGAACATTCTAAATTTTACAAATTGTTGCGGTTGAACATGTAATGGCACATTAACATGGAATGTTAATTATTCTTGTTATTATTACTAGTCTCGTGTTTGTATAATTGATAAACCAATGGTTAGGGATAGACTTAATGAATTATGCGCAGGTGTCATCATATGACATGAATTATGCACACGTGTCATCACATGACACGAAAATAAATAGTACACACAGATAGGTCTAACAAGAAGTTTAACGAGGTTAACCTGGGAAAACGGCAGTTGTCACAAAGAAGCCATGGGTACGAGGGTTTCATTTAGGGATACAGGTAAAAAACCCAGTTGAGGACAACATGACACTACCAGAATTGAAGGCTATGTACAAATCACTCCAGCAACAGGTTGACAGTCTCAATGTCACTGTTGCATCGTTGGTTAAAGCTCAAGGTGTTCTTATTCAAGCAGAAGCAGTCCTTCGAACCCAGACATGTTTGAAGCGGATACTGTCAAATTGGGGGAGAAACTTGTCTCAACATCCGCTATGGAAGATATTGAAGAACATGAGAGAATTTCGACTGAAGTAAGAGCCACTGGCTTCAGGAAATCTGGTGTTCAACCTTTCTCAGTTAAAGAAAGTTAGGTGAATATAAGGAGCAGCCAACTGATTATTGTCTCACCATTTGAAGATCCCACCCTAACTGAATTGGTGCAGTCTTCCATGCTTGTTGTTGGTGCTCTCCCTGAGCATATAAATATGATTACAAGGCTGCTTAAAGATGTGATCTTTCCGGCTGAAAATGCCTTTGATCAAGCTGAAAATAACAAAGCCTCCACCAGCAAAGCAACAGCAGAAAATGTTGAAGCAGAAGAAAGTACAGGAACTGTAGCTGTAGGAACTGTAACCGAAGGGGTTGATGAGAATGTGTTAGGAGAAGGAGAAGGAACAGAGGTTATAGAGTTGGTTGACAAACAAGCTGAGGTCACCAAACCACAGGTGGTGATAGATGCTCAAGAAGCAACTTAGGTTGAGGTAATTGAAATTGATGAAAATGCACCTGACCCTGTTTTTGCCAACAATCTATCTATTTTTGGGACTAATCAACTCCCAATGATTCAACCGGAAAACCAGTCTAAGGATGACACTGAAGATATCGTTGAGACCCTAGTGGCTATGAGGAGTGAACACCCTATTCAAGCGGAAGAGCTAGTTCAACCTGATGTTGCTTTAACTATCCATCAGGTTGTTCACACTAAGGAATCTGATGCTTTGAATAAATTTGTGGGAGATGCCAGAGCTGCTGCTGAGAATGAAAGGTTAGCGAAAGAATTTCAAGATGAATTGGATTTATTCTCACAGAATTGGGTAGTTGAAATTCTGTTTGAGGAAGCCAAACGGAGATCCATGGAATGGAGGTTGAAAGATTACAACCTTGGAGCAATGGAGGAGGGTGAAAGGCAAAGATTAACTGATTTAGCCTCAAGGATGTCAACCAAATTAGTAATGAATAATGAAAACTATGAACTGCTGAAGAAGGTCAAAAGGGTCCTGATTGTCAGAAATTGGAGATCAGAGTATGAGGTATTTCATATGAAGGTAAAGGAGCTATGCAGCTTGATTGAATTTATTTATCAAGAGCTCAGAGGAGATAGCTTTGCTGTTAATCCAAACCTGGTGCTGCCCCTGCCTTCAGAGCTAATCTCAGGTATGGCAACTAATTTGTTCATTAAACCAAAAATTGGATAACTCTGTAGATATCCTACCTCCACCTTCTTTTATATATGAGCCAAACCCTAACCCTGCAATATTTTCATCATCATCTCATGCCTTAGTTCCATTTAAACCTCCAACCATATCCAAGAAGGTTTCCACCAAGCTCTCCAACCCAAAATACAGAACCGACAACTTTACCCCAATCATCCCTTTCACAAAGAAACCTATTCCTAACTTGGACTTATCTGATATCTTTCCACCATCACCTCCCACTAGCCCAACACCAGAAGCTATTAAACCACCCACTCAAAAACCAAAATCTCTGCACCTCTTTCCATAAGAGAACCTTCATCCACCATTGATCCTACACCTCTAACCAAACCAATTGATGTACCACCTAGTCCCTCTTCTCCCTCATCGAAAGGGAAAGCTCCTATTGATAAAGAATCAGCTGATGAATCTGATGAGGAGGAGAAGAAGAAAAAGAGGAGGCTGATGCATGTTAAAAGAAAGAGAGATCAAAAGCAAAGAAGAAAAGGGCCACCCAGAAAGAACAAAATTGTTGGGTGGACAGCCAATGAAGACAATTTTGATTTCACTTTCTAACTTGCAGATAGCAAATCCAAAGTAGTAAATGCTCATCAGGCTTATAAGCTCCTTTCTGCACGTCAAATGACAGATTTAATTATGAAGCTTAGAGAGATTCTGAGCCCAACAAGAGTAGAGCATCTGTTGAGAATTTGTATAGAACCAACAGTGCTTGAATGTGGGATGCTCTACAGATCACAGGGAGATAGTGATAATAAAGAAGAAGACCCTATTAGTGGGATCAAGTTTATTATTTGGGAAGAGGATGAGAAGCTATTTTATGTGCACAGAGCTGATGGCACTTTCACTGCCCAAGAATCCATCTCTGTTCAAAGTGAATGGGGTGAAAGAGATTGGGAAACTTTCAAACATGTGAAGGTGACCAAAACAAACACGAATGAGCTATCTCAAGATCTGGATGCCAGCATCAGATCCTTGGACAAGTAAGTCAAGGAGGAGAATTTTTGTACAAAGTCAATTTTTGGAAATAGCTTCAAAGATGGAGAAGAATTTGACAGCATCAGCAAAGGGGAAGATTGTAAGGAAATTACTTTGAAGATTACGGGTGAAGTCTAATTTTAAATAGTTCCGGTTGAAGTTGAGTTCGAAAGGAAGTCTTGAGTTCAAGCGGAACAAGCAGTTCAACCGGAAGAAGCAAGTTTTGTCTTATAGTGAATATTCCGGGTGAACTCGATTATCCACCAGATAATGAGTTCAACCGGAATTTTCCTAAGAAGTCTTTCAGTTCTCTAAATCTCTGCAAAGCTTCCTGGTTTCTTCTATATCTATCAAAGCCGCTCTCCCAAAGTAGATTGTTGCTGATCACACGCAAGATGTCGCATCTGTTGAAGATTATTCTTTTGGTAGTAGTATTTTGACTTTTGTAATCAACGGACTAGATGATCGTTTGGAAATCAATGGCTATCATTTATTTCCCTTAGCACTATATATAGCATAGCTCTTCTTCAACCTTGTTCATGGATGTTTGATCCTTATCACTGTGTAATATTCTTGAGTTAATGCAAATAGTGCCGAGTATTATTTACTTCATGTGTTACTATATTCATGCAAACAACTATTATTCACAAGTGTTAGACGTTTAAGTAAAGTGAAGATTAACTTAATTCCGCAAGGTTAATCTTGCAAGTAAATCTTTAACTTAATTAGGTGTTAAGTAATATCGATCCTACATTAACTCATTGAGTTGGGGTTACAATAACAGATCTATTGGTTTCGCAACCCACTTGGCCTGCCTCGCGTGTGGCGCCTTGTGATTGAAAGCCCAAATGTCGAGGGCTGAGTGCGTTGCTATTAAGTGCTTTAATTCATTTCATGTTTATCATATATGTTTACACTTAACTCACTGAATCGCATGTTTCAATTATATATCAGTACGCTACACCTATGTTTACTCACCAACTATACGTAGTTGACCTTTATTTTGTACATGTTGCAGGCTTTGCTATTGATGTTGTTGATCGCATTGATGACACCTTAGGATGCATGTGGACTTAGTGAGACCTAAATTAATCAAGTTAATCCGTGATTTATCATTTGATTGTATCGAATTATCATGTATTATTCTATTTGTTATGGAATGGGCTGATTAAGAATATCGCAACATTTAGTTAGTGTTGTGTGCATCTAGACAATCATCGCGCCCCGATGTACTCTGCCATCGGTTGGGGTGTGACAGAATGGTATCAAAGCCATGGCTATTGGGATCTAGGTTATTAGAACCGGCTTGACCTAAACTTATGACTTAGTTGTCCTGCATGAGTGCCTCATGCGTAGCATTCCTATATAATTTATATGTCCTATAATTGCTTCTTGATCATGCATGTTTCAATTGTTTCTTGTCGTTAGCACACACTGAAACACAAATCACTTGAGACTTCCTAGTCTCCTTCCTTAGTAATGGTGCCTTACGTACCATTTAGGAAAATTAATTTCTCGATTTTACAATCTCGTAAGACATGGGGCCTTAGTGATTGACATGTAGTAATTGGAAGGCCAGAAGCACCGGTAATTGGGGTCACTGACTAGGAAAAGCGTTGCGTACAAATTCGAATTGACGGACCCGGACACTCAACTGGGACGTCTCGATGAGAGTGTCTAAACCTATTAGGCCAAACCATTTCAATCACTAGGATCTTATCTTGATCAGTCACGGTTGTAGTTTCCCATTGGGGAAATGGGTGCCATTATGTACGTTTTTCAAAAATCACTTAACTTTGTGGTTTATGTGTTAATGTGAAAGTTTTCTGATATACGCTTAATTATACATATTTATACATCAAATATTTCTCACATCTCGGGTTATCTGACTAACTATATATTATCAAAACAATATGATATTGTTTCCTTTTTAGTTTTTCAGTGTAATCCAGGTCAAAATCACAAAAGAACTCATTTACATTGAAAGTTGAAGATAAACCGAAGACTTCATGATTTTGAGCCAAGACTCGGGCTTCGCCTCTGCAAAATGGAAAAAATACCCTCATACATCTCTCCCTCAAGTCAAGACAAGGTGGTAACTTTTAAACATAGCCACGACTCAAAGCACAACTGCTGGAAGACAAATATGTGCTCAGAGACCGCATACAAACTTGGCGGAAGCATATCTCAGGCTAGAAAATGAGTTACGGGACCCATAATAGTGAATTTTGAGTATCTTTACGAGAGGAAGAAGATTACGAGGTCAAAAAAAGGCATGTTTACAACATGGCACGGACCATGCCTACCTAGGCGCGACCCGTGCCTCGCTTCCCGCTCATTCTAAAGAGTTGACTTTGCACTCTGACAAACACGGCCCGTGCCCACTGACATCAAGGATTTTGGAAGATTTCCTGACTTGACACGGCCGGTGCCCAGTCAGGATTTTGCCTATAAAAACCGCCCAAAACCTCCATTTTTACTTGCTCATTCTTCCCCTCTCATTCTTTAGCGTAGTTTTATTTTTTTCTCTTTGAGCCACTAGTCGTTTTAAGTCATTTTTAATCAAGTTTGTAAGGATATTAACTTAATTAGATCTTGTTTAAAGTTTGTCTATGAGCTACTCACTTTTTGTTAAGCAAATCTTTTATGGCCATTCATGGCTAAACTCCTACTCTCACTTGGGAGTAAACGAGTCTTTGGTTGGTAAGTAAGATGAGTTTATGTGCTCACCTTATGTGACACCTCGTCCAAAATCCAGGTCCAACCTCTTTACTTTGAATTTAATTAAGTAATTGTGTGCTTTAACTGATCTATTTAAACTATTAAATTACTGAGCTTAACTGAAAACTGATAACTATGATGAATTATGATAATGAAATTCGGTTCAAGCAATGATGCAAACTATGATGAATTATGATAATGAAATTTGAACAAGTCAGAAAGTTCCTAAATTGCTCAAATTGGAAGATTATCATAGTTGGGTTAAACGGTTTGAAGCATATGTGGATATTAATGATATTGATATGTGGTTATCATTCACTGATCAATATGTTTATCCTAGAGATGAAATCGGGGAACCAGTACTTCAAAGAAAGATGTCATCTGAACAAAAGAAAGCATATCAAGCTAAAAAGAAAGCATATGGCACTTTGATGATGGCTTTGCCTAAAGAGTTACTACATCAATTTTCGGGTAACTACACATCACAAAGCTTATGGGATGCGTTGGAAAAGAGATGTGAATGCAATGACCAATATAAGAAAAGTCGTCAGAAGGTTTTGAAGAAGGAATTTGATAGTTTCAAGCATTTTCAAAATGAATCAATTCCAAATCTGATTGCAAGATTTACTCATTTGATGAGTGAAATGCGTTTGGTAAGTCTTACAAAGGAAGAAGCTGATATGAAAGAAAAGATTTTGTAATCATTACCTAAAAATGGGAGAATTATGTGATGATGATGATCACTCATGATAAAGAATATCCGGGATTATCTTTTAATGATCTGATTCAAAGAATTCAAGCGAGGGATATGGAGTTAATGGTTAACAAATCACTTCCTGCACAAGTTCAAAATCCTGCTGTTTATTTTGGAGATAATGATTTTACCATGAATGCTGAGAAATCTAATATTCTTAGTTCCGCACCTCCTATAGTATTTATTGCCGGTAAATCTGAAACTTCTAATTTTTCTACTGTTTCTGTTCCTAGTTCTTCGACTCAGAATGCTTTATCTGCTTAAATTGCCGATGATTATAATGCTTTAATGTCTGCGTTGATATCTTCATATTTCGGGGTTATTACTGGTGCTGTTAGTAATGCTGAGTTGACAAATGAAGAATACGATCAGATAGATTATGATCATTTAGAAGAAATGGATTTGAACTGGTAGTATGCTATGTTAGTTCGAAGAACAAAGAAGTTTTTTAATAGAACTGGCAAGAAAAGATTGAATCAGGATGGAAAAATTGGATTGGACAAGTCAAAGGTTAAGTGTTATAAGTGTTCTGTTTATGGACATTTTGCACGAGAATGTCCAAGTTCAACTGAAAACAAGCTGAAATTTGGTCAACATGCTCATTTGGTTATTCATTCACCAAATGCATCTCCCAAGGATGGAGAGAAATCTGTTTCTTTTGACGAAAAACTGAGAGACACATTTTGGCATCCAGATGAATTTGCCTAGAATGCAGATTCTGAGGCAAAAATTAAACATGCTCCATTTACTATTGCATTGACTGCTCGTCATGATGATGATGATAGTATTCTGACTAATTCTGATTCCAATTCAACAATATTAATGATCAAAGAAGTTAAAGTCGAAGAATCAAAATGTCTTGAATGTATGAAGTTAGGAAAGAAGAATGCAATTCTTATGAAAGATTCTGAGTTATTGTCTGGAGAAATTGTAGTCCTCAAGAAAGAACTGGATGAATTCCAAAAGAAATATTATAAATTGGTTCATGTCCATGAGGATGTTTTGAAAAAAAAGAGTAAGTTGGCAGAAGAATGTGAAAAAGCAAAAGCTGAAGCATTGGATGTAGCTCAAGATTTGAATATTTGTTTGAAAAGAGTTATCTAGTTCAACAAAAGTATGAAAAGGCGAATGCTCTTATTGTTAAGTCTACAGCTACTATTGAGAAACTTCAGAACAAGATTTCTATGCTTCAAGATGAAAATGTTCTTTATCGGGATAAAAATGAAGTTTTGACAAAAGATGTTGAGATTTACAAGAAAAAGAGAGAGAGTGTTCTTGAAGAACTATTTGCTGAATGTGAGATCCGGAAGTTGCAAACGTATGAATATGATGATCTCAATGCAAAATTCATCAAGTCATAAAATGAAGTGTTTGATGCTCAACAGCAAATATCTAAATTGAAGTTGGAAATTTTGGAGTTAAAGAGACAAGTGAAGAATTGCAATTTGTCACCGACATTGTTGAATTTCTTATACAACCAGGATCGGGGTGAAGATAGTTCTAAGAAAGATGATATTCACATGGTTCCTCAACCGGTGAATTTATCTGAGGCTACATTCGCTCGGCTTGATCTAAAGACGAATTGCATGATTATTCGAAGTTTGCCAGTCCATCCAAGAAAAAGAAGTCAAAATCTAAGAAGAAGGAAAAATCTTTGGGTGAAGCTCCGAAGTTTAGCTCAAAGTCTATTTTTCTAGAAAATGAAAAAGTTTTTGATAAAAGTGGTGCAAGTACTTCATCTGCAACTGAAGAAGACAAAGTTTTGGTTGAGAAGAACAAAAAGAAAGACATCAAAGCTAAATTTACTAGAGAAGCTAAGGGGGGAGATTCTTCTAGTTCTTCTTCAAGTTCATCAAAGACTCCAGGTTTCAAACATAAAGGCTTGGGTTATGATGTCAAGGAAGCACCGGTTCAAACTAAGAAGCCAGATAAAGCTAAACAGAATTCCAAAGTTAAAGTTCCAAAGAAATCAGCTCCTCTGAAAGAAAAATCTTATTATTCTGGAAGGTCATCATCTTCAAGGAGTCCATCTCCTGGGTATGACTCTTCTGATGATTTTCTTGATAACTTTGATTCTGAACATTCATCTGGTTTTCAAAATTCAAAGAATTTTTCAAATATTTTTCGAGAAAGACTTTGTTATGCATGTCGTCAACCGGGACATCTTGATGTTTATTGTCCGAAGACTGCATATATCCACAACACTGCTAAATTATAGATAACAAAGGTCAAATATTTGATGAACCATGGTCTCCTCTGCTTAAATCAATTCGTAAGTCGTCTTGGTCTAAATCTAGTATGCCAATTGATACTGATTCTGGTTCTAATCAAAAATCAAAATCTTTCAAAATATGGAAACCAAATATTGTTTCCAAGGCCAACAATGACTATGTAGAAGACACCGGTGTTGGACTCGGTCTGCCCAAGACACATACTAGATTGATGTGGCTAGTACGTTATGATCCAAGACGGGTCATACCCAATAACGAGCTAGACAAACACCCAAATGGATATTTATTTAGATATGATCAATTAAATAAATGTCACTTATAGAAGATAATTAGAAATCGGTTTCTAATTAATTGAACTTATATTAAATCATGTGGATGATTTAAATTATAGAAGCAAGATAAAAATGTTATTTAATTGGTTAAATAACATGCTACAAAACATATAAAAGGTTATATGTTATACTTCATTTTAGTACACAACATGTAATGTGTTACATGACTTAAGCATAGTGTCTAAATGAACAAAGACTAGAAAATGGACTAGGTTCATTGGAGGGTTTTAAAAGATTTTAAAAACCATTTTCCCCCTCCTTTTTCCCCCTCTAGAGCCGGCCTCCCACCCTCTTTATGAGGGTGGTTGAGCCTTTTTATTTAAACAAGACATATGGTCTTGAGATTGGGACTAGTCATTGATAGCATTTTGCCTTCTCCAATACTCAAGTTCTTTCTCTCTCTTCTTCCATTGCAAGAACACTTTTCTTGCTAGAAAATCTGGAAATTGATTCCAAGATCTTGTTGGTTTCGGATTCAACAAGAGAGGAAGGAAGAGTTAGTCTTCAAGAAATCCTAGCAACAAGGGTGGTTGTTGCTTGAGCTCGTGGGTATCATCACTTGAGGCTTTCAAGTAAGATAGCAAGCCGGTTCATCTACATCATCTTCTTCACAATCTTGAGCTTGGAAGAAGGTATATCTAAAACCCCCTATGGTTGGTTTTAGTTTTGATAGCATGCATACATATTTGGATCCTCGGTTTTGGGTTTTATAATCAAGTGTTAAAATCGGTTTTAACATCAACTAATCAAACTATGGTTTTGAATTTCCGCTGCGTTTTACATTTTAAGGAGTTAAAATGGCTTTGATAAGGTTCTTAAAACCCATCAATGGCATCTAGAGCCGCTTATATGGATGCATGCTTCAAAGAGCTAGTTGGTTAGCTCCACAAAACTCTTGGTTTTGGTTCCTCATACCACAAACCGAAAGTTTTGTTCATGGTTTCCCTTTGTCTTTCAAGATGCTTCACTAACATGCATGTGGTTATCTTGAAAGATTAAAACATTTTATCATTTTGTTGTTTTTGTTGTTTGGACAACAAACCCAAGTTTTCGGTTTTGTGTTGGACCGAAAAAAGGAAATGGGTTAAAAGGGAACCATTTGTACATATGGATGTATTTTTAGATATATGTTTGGTGTATAAAGCCTAGCCAAAAGACCTTGTGATTGTTTGTGATGAATGTTTGTGCTTGTTGTAATTATTCAAAAGTTGTAATAATTTCAAGTTCCTTATTTTGGGCATGTAATCTATTTATTTCATTTGGTATGTAATGTAATAGATTAGGTGCATTTTGTTTTACTAGAAAAATGTATTAGGATCCATATTTTGTAAAAAGGAAGAATGCACAAGATGGAGGATCTTGGATGCCCAAAGGAGTCAAGCAAAACACAACCAAAGGAGGTCACTTGAAGCATTTGGATGCGGGGTCAAGTGGGAGTTCACAACACATCACTTGTGTTTTGTCCCTTAGGAGAGAGACCGAGACACTCCTTTTAAATAGCAGGAGTACTTCTGCACCCCTGCTACAGGTAACAGGTGTTGTCCCAGAAACACCCCTGTTACTGCTAAAAGGTGTTGTCCATGACACACTCCTGTTACGGCTAGCAGGTGTTGTCAATAGTTGGCTATGGCTATGCACCTATTTTATTATGCTTGTGTGGTTGTTTATTTTCATGTTTGGATGATATTTGGATATGCATGCTAAAACAAACTAATAAACATTAACAAGCTAAAACTGGTTCTTAAAATATCATTAACAAAGACTAATAAAATGGGTTTTATTAAGTTGATGATGATTTATCAATAAAATGGGTTTTATTAAAAGAACCATGAAATATGGATTTCAAACAACACTAGGGTACCATACATTTGAATGCATGTGAATTGTATGGTACATAGAGTTTTCTACACTAGAATTATGAAAACTAAAAACGACCCTTTTGAAAACAAGTTTAAACGCCATCCTTTTGTACAACACTCAATTTGCTTGTAAACTCTTTATGGGATAAAGGTCACCTAACCGTATTTGAGGGAACTTGTATATTTGAGGTAGGTTTACCATGTATGTGGGATAAAGGTCACCTAACCACTTACATGTGTAAATTTACACGTGTGTATAAGTAGGACAACTTGATTTGGGGACCATGTGAATAGGGTCACCGAAGCATGGGGAACCAAAGGCATTGATGGGATTAAACATGCCAACTAAACATAAGATGTTTAATCAATCCCATACTACTAGAAGTTGCAAAGAGTTGCAATTGTCAAACGTTGACTACCTTGTTAATTTAAGTCATGGGATAAAGGTCACCTAACCACAACTTAAATGTAACGTTGGATTCTAGGTTTTAATTTATTAATTGTCTATGAGACATAAAAGGGTATTAATTAAATTAAAAGGTTAATATTGATATCAAAGATACTTAATAGAACTTTGTTAAATTTTGTAGATGGCCAATAATAACGAAATCATCCCCGCCACAAACGTCCATAACCTATCGCTAAGATCCATCTTAGACAAGAATCGTCTCAACCAAGACAACTTTGTGGATTGGTACCGCAACTTGAGAATTGTTCTCAAACAAGAAAAGAAGTCTTATGTGTTGGACGATCCTATCCCCGACGAACCCGATGTCGAAGACGTTGAGGCTTATGCCGATTGGGTGAAGTACACCGAGGACTCCGTCCAAGTTTCATGCCTCATGCTAGCAAGTATGATCCCCGAGCTACAAAAGGATTTAGAGAATCATGGGGCATACGACATGATATGCCAATTGAAGGAAATGTTCCAACAAAAGGCAAGAACCGAGCGCTTCGAAACGGTTCGAGCACTCCATGCATGTCGTATGGACGAGTCACAAACGGTTTCATCCTATGTTCTTAAGATGAAAAGCCTCATTGATCGTCTTGAAAGGCTCAATTGTCCCGTTTCAAAAGAGTTGGCTACGGATTTGATCCTCAACTCTTTGTCAAAGAAGTTTGACACTTTTGTATTGAATTACAATATGAATGGTTGGGAGAAGACCATTCCCGAGCTTCATGGGATGCTCAAAACGGCCGAGCAAGGGATGGGCAAAAGTGTTGTGCCCGTTCTAACGATCAATGAAGGTAGTAGCAAGAAAAGGTCTCGCTCTACCTCTAGTTCCTCAAAGGCAAAGGTTGCCAAAGGAAAGGGATTCGTCAAGGGGAAGGGCAAGAAAGAAAACCCCAAACCGAAGGAGAAGAAGCAAAAGATTGCTTCAAATGATCCATGCTTTGAGTGTGGTGAGGTAGGACATTGGAAGAGGAATTGTCCAACCTATCTCAAAGGGTTGAAAGAAAAGAAAAATGAAGGTCAAACCTCGGGTAAGACCTTTATGATTTATATTGAGCTTAATGCCATTTCTTCTAACACATGGGTATTGGATACCGGATGTGGAACTCATATATGTAATATGTTGCAGGGGTTCAAAAGAAATAGGCAATTGAAGGCGGGAGAAGTTAGTCTCTTCATGGGCAATGGAGCGAAAGTTCAAGTTGAAGCCCAAGGAGACTACATTTTGGAACTTCCAAGTGGTTTGGAAGTAATTTTGAATAATGTATTATATGCTCCTAGTTTGACTAGGAACATAATTTCCGTTTCCCGTTTAAGACATTTTGGATATGATTTTAAATTTGTTAACAATGATATCCATGTTTCAATGAATGACGTGTTTTATTTTAAAGCTAGCCCTTTAAATGGTATTTATGAATTGGTTCATGAAAACACATCATACAATAGCTCAATGTATCAAACTAACACCAAGAGACTCAAAAGAGATTTGAGTGACACCTACATTTGGCATTGCCGCCTTGGTCACATAAATAAGAACCGCATACTAGCGTTACAAAAGAGTGGTCTTTTGAAAACAAATGATAATGATTCCTATGAAGTATGCGAATCTTGCCTACAAGGCAAGATGACTAAGGCACCTTTTAGTGGCACCACCGAAAGAGCAAAAGATTTTCTAGGGATCATACATTCGGATGTATGTGGACCTTTTAAGCCAACATCTAGGAATGGTGAAAGATACTTCATCACCTTTACCGACGACTATAGTCGCTATGGGTATGTGTACTTGTTAGCACACAAGGATGAAGCTTTTGAAATATTCAAAATCTTCAAGAATGAAGTAGAAAATCAACTCAACAAGACAATAAAGATCCTTCGTTCGGATAGAGGAGGTGAATACCTTAGCAATGAATTTCAAAACTATCTTCGGAGTTGTGGGATTGTCTCACAACTTAGTCCACCTCGAACACCACAACATAATGGTGTATCGGAGAGGAGGAATCGAACCCTATTGGATATGGTTCGATCTATGATGAGTAGAAGTTCCTTACCTCTATCATTTTGGGGTTATGCCCTACTCTCAGCGGCCCGTATTTTGAATATGACCCCAACCAAGAAAGTGGAAAGGACACCTTTAGAGTTATGGCATGGAAGGGTTCCATCCTTATCTTATCTAAAGGTGTGGGGTTGTGAAGCTTATGTAAAGCATGATGCTTCAAACAAGCTAGATCCCCGGTCCACTAAGTGTATATTTGTAGGATATCCTAGAGATTCTATAGGATATTACTTCTACAATCCAACAGAGCAAAAGGTATTTATTGCTAGAAAGGCCGAGTTTTTGGAAACTAAGTTCCTTATGGAAGGAACTAGTGCAAGAACGGTGGAACTTGAGGAGGATCAAGAACCACAAGCTGATACACGTTTGGTTGAAACTAGCCCTCAACAAGAAATTGTTGAAGATGATCAAATGGTTGATCAAAACACAAACAACGTTCGTAAATCCGGTAGAACTAGTAGTCCACCCGAAAGATATGGATTTTTCATGGAGGGATGCTATGTGGTAGATTCGGATGAACCAACCACTTATCGTGATGCAATGTCCGATTCCGAATCAGAAAAATGGTTGGAAGCCATGAACGTTGAGATGCAATCCATGCATGATAACCAAGTATGGGACTTGGTAGAGCGACCTCCTAACTCCAAGGTAGTTGGAAGTAAGTGGGTTTTCAAGAAGAAAACCGACATGCATGGAAACTTAGACACATTTAAAGCTCGACTTGTAGCAAAAGGTTTCACTCAAACTCAAGGGGTTGATTATGATGAAACTTTCTCGCCTGTAGCAATGCTAAAGTCGATAAGGATATTATTTGCCATAGCCGCCCATTATGATTATGAGATATGGCAATTGGATGTCAAAACGGCTTTCCTAAATGGATATCTTGAGGAAGATGTCTATATGGCTCAGCCCGAGGGTTTTGTCGATCCAAAACATCCTAACAAAGTGTGTAAGTTAAAGAAATCAATCTATGGATTGAAACAAGCATCAAGGAGTTGGAATCAGCGTTTTGATGAAGAAATAAAGAAATTTGGCTTCATCAAGAACGAGGATGAGGCTTGTGTGTATAAGAAGGCTAGTGGGAGTATAATAACTTTTCTAGTATTGTATGTAGATGACATACTACTATTTGGGAATGACATTCCAACCTTGGAAGGTGTAAAAGCCTGGCTTGGAAGTTGCTTTTCCATCAAGGATCTTGGTGAAGCCACCTATATTTTGGGAATAAAGATCTATAGGGATAGATCAAGGCGCCTGATAGGTTTGAATCAAAGTGCATACATTGACAAAGTCTTGAAAAGGTTCAAGATGGAGAACTCTAAGAAAGGTTTGGTACCTATTCAAAAGGGGACTATATTGAGTAGGACTCAATGTCCAAGCTCAAAGGTTGAGCAAGACAAAATGAAAGGAATCCCATATGCGTCTGCTATTGGATCGATTATGTATGCTATGATATGCACTAGACCGGACGTGTCATGCGCCTTAAGCATGACAAGTAGATACCAACAGAATCCAGGAAATAGCCATTGGATGGCTGTCAAAAGTATATTAAAATATCTTAGAAGGTCTAAGGATATGTTCTTAATATATGGATCCGATGAGAAGGAACTCGTTGTAAGGGGTTACACGGATGCGAGTTTCCAAACGGATCGAGATGATTCTCGTTCACAATCGGGGTATATCTTCATTATGAATGGAGGGGCGGTCTCTTGGAAAAGCTCAAAGCAAGATGTGGTTGCGTTGTCCACTACGGAATCAGAATACATCGCCGCATCTTTGGCCGCGCAAGAAGCCGCATGGTTGAAGAAATTTATTGCCGAACTAGGGGTTGTTCCTACCATTCAAGGACCCCTAGAGATCCTTTGTGATAACGAGGGAGCGATTGCTCAAATCAAGGAACCTCGTGATCATCAAAAGGTAAGGCACATCGAGCGGAGATTCAACTACATAAGGGATGAAGTTGCAAAGGGAAAGATATGTATTCGCAAAGTTCACACCAATGACAATGTCGCTGATCCACTCACGAAGCTCCTAGAACACCCAAAGCATGAGGGTCATGTTTGTGCCATGGGACTTCGACATTCTAGTGATTGGATATGATTTATGTTTTGTATTTGGATATCGGAACAATTGGTATTTTGACACTTTTATATGAATGTGGGATTTCATTTAAAATTGTGTAGTGTTCCATTTTTGCATGTTTAAATCCGTGAATAAGTTACTTGTTCTAAATGTCCGTAGTCGATCATATTTGTGGGAACAAATCTGAAGGTAAGACTATTATGAACTTGGATTGGTGGATATTCATAAGGTATGAATATGGAGCAATGGGTTGCTACCAAGGTTCATAGATATTTGTGGGAGACAAATATTGGACGACCCGCTCTCAAGTCTTACCCCATGGAATCTTAATTGATTGATCATAAGTAAGCTTGAGTAAAGGAGAATATCATTTGTATCCTCTGACCTGAGATACATATTGGGTCTTGATATTCACCAAGCATTATGCTTTGACTTAGCTCTTCGCTGTTCTGAAACATGGCAGTACATAAGGCTAAGCTCAAGCATAGTACTAGGTGTTTGTGAGAGACGTATGTAGTCAAGATGGAATTTGTCCCTCTTATTCGTTGAGAGTTAAATGTCTAAGGCCTGAATTAAGTTAAATCTAATAGAGAGTGATCACTCTATGTCTCTAGGATTTAACATGACATTTGTGACAAAAGGATAAATGATCGTTTCACCTAAAACATTTCAAGTGGTGACTTGAAGGAGATGATGTTATTGAATGGCACTAAGTCATGCGTATTAGGGGTAACAAACCGTTGTTAGGCGGTATTTGTTGCTTGCATCAATCTTCTATGAATCTTGTGCAAGTGGGAGATTGTTGGACTCGGTCTGCCCAAGACACATACTAGATTGATGTGGCTAGTACGTTATGATCCAAGACGGGTCATACCCAATAACGAGCTAGACAAACACCCAAATGGATATTTATTTAGATATGATCAATTAAATAAATGTCACTTATAGAAGATAATTAGAAATCGGTTTCTAATTAATTGAACTTATATTAAATCATGTGGATGATTTAAATTATAGAAGCAAGATAAAAATGTTATTTAATTGGTTAAATAACATGTTACAAAACATATAAAAGGTTATATGTTATACTTCATTTTAGTACACAACATGTAATGTGTTACATGACTTAAGCATAGTGTCTAAATGAACAAAGACTAGAAAATGGACTAGGTTCATTGGAGGGTTTTAAAAGATTTTAAAAACCATTTTCCCCCTCCTTTTTCCCCCTCTAGAGCCGGCCTCCCACCCTCTTTATGAGGGTGGTTGAGCCTTTTTATTTAAACAAGACATATGGTCTTGAGATTGGGACTAGTCATTGATAGCATTTTGCCTTCTCCAATACTCAAGTTCTTTCTCTCTCTTCTTCCATTGCAAGAACACTTTTCTTGCTAGAAAATCTGGAAATTGATTCCAAGATCTTGTTGGTTTCGGATTCAACAAGAGAGGAAGGAAGAGTTAGTCTTCAAGAAATCCTAGCAACAAGGGTGGTTGTTGCTTGAGCTCGTGGGTATCATCACTTGAGGCTTTCAAGTAAGATAGCAAGCCGGTTCATCTACATCATCTTCTTCACAATCTTGAGCTTGGAAGAAGGTATATCTAAAACCCCCTATGGTTGGTTTTAGTTTTGATAGCATGCATACATATTTGGATCCTCGGTTTTGGGTTTTATAATCAAGTGTTAAAATCGGTTTTAACATCAACTAATCAAACTATGGTTTTGAATTTCCGCTGCGTTTTACATTTTAAGGAGTTAAAATGGCTTTGATAAGGTTCTTAAAACCCATCAACCGGGAGACCCGACGCTGTTGAATCGGGTCGATCCCAAAGCGACTAATGTTTTATTTGGTGTCAGCAGGTATTTCAGGAAAACCTTTTGGTGATTGAGAAATTGCTGATTGTGAAATATCTATGATAATTTAAATTGCATTTCAAAATCAATTTTGTTTTCAAAATGCTTAACGGCAAGTATTCATGTTGGTTGATCAATTTCTGTTTTGTTTTTCACTCCGTCTCATTTTGAGGGGGGAGTTTGTTTTTGCAAAAATACAAAAATAGTGTTGTTTTTCAAATAGTAAAAATGAAAATCTATAAATAAAGTTGTCATTTTTAGGGGGAGAAATTTGAAACGAAAAAAACATTGAAAAATGCAAAAATCAAAAAACATTGAAAAATGAGAAATTGTATCCGACATGATTGGGAAATGATGGTACATTGGCTTACATCGTCTGACTCACGGATAAAATAGATGAAAAATTCATAAGACCATTTGATCGATGTGTAGGCTCGGCAAATCAGAAAGTATTCAAATGAGATATACACTAAATCTGATGCTTGACCTAGTGGACAACATCTTGATGCATATCTCACAATATATCAAGAAAAAGATATGTGACAAATAAAATGAGAAGTCACTGTGTATACATGTGTTCATTTTACAAATATTTAAACTTGTTTGATTTTCTTTATTTTGTCAAACGATCAGACTTTCTCTGCGTGCTCACAAGGCTGACCTGATCGTTGTTCGTTTGACGTTCTGATTTATTTTCTTTGGTGTTTCGTATAACTCATCGGACTTTCTCTACATGTCAACAAGACCGAGGCCTTATCTGCGTATCGAAAAATCGACCTTAAGGTAGACGATTTAACGTTCTTATTTCTTTTTGCATGGAACACAGTTGACTATATCATGTATACAATCATTATGTGATAAATCACAAATGAAATCACAAAAATGTGATAAGCAACGCATATCTGAGTATGTCTGATAGTGTGGGGTACACTGGTTATTGCAAACTTAATCAATACTTTAACATATCCAGATGTTATGAGTATGATTCTGCCTGAGTTTAAAGTTGGACAAATTATATCTGCAATCGACATGGCTTGTGTGCTACAATAATCAAAATTGAAATGTAGCTCAGCATGTTATGTTCAATATGATCTCAAGTCGTGATCTTTCTCACAAAAGACAAAGATAGTGTGTGATTCTGTCTTGCATTATCAGAAAATACCAAAAAGATTTTAGGTGTGTTTTGATGTAAAGTTTCAAAAAATTAAAAAGATTTTATTTCTTATTTCTTTTTTATTGATCAACACGGTATACGAAATCAATTTTCAAAATCATGATATCTTGGAGTCTCGAATAGACGTTTTGTCCCAAGATTATTTATGTTGGCAGGTTTCTAAGTGGAAAGAGAACATCACAACTTCAAGTCTTCTGAGATTGTTGATAAAGAGATTACACACGATGTAATATCAAGTACTCAAGATTGAACTCATCGTCAAGTAGAGGGAGAGTTTGATTGAAGATACAAGGTACAAGTTTTAATGGAAGGGTTGATACCACACATGCCGAGGGGGAGTTTGTTAGTACCTAGTTCCTGATCGTCATGTGAAGTATCGAGTACAAGATAAGATGTGAAAGATTGGTTCTGGCTGAACCCTAGGCGAACTCTAGGTTCGGACACCGGCAACCCTGGTCCGAACCTGAGGTTCGGCCCATCGGGGTTTTAGCACTATATATAGTGTGTTTTGTGTTGTTTTCAGTAACAGTCTTAGAGAGCTTAAGTGATATTTCTATCAGTGTACTCTGTGGATTCTCTGTGGTCTAATACAAGCTTCATTGTAATTACATCTCGTGTTCAACTAGTTTTACATCGATTTCAATACGATTGAGTAGACGATCATACGCTCACGTATTTTCACAAAAACCCCAAGTCTTGACAACAATCTCTAATCTCTACACATTTTTCATAAACAAATCATCTAACAAGTTCATCATCTAATCTCCTATGATCTAAACATATCTTTTGGTGTCTTTGAGACTTAATATTGCCAAAGAAATGGGTGAAACACATCAAGGAATCCATGGAATGTATTTATGTGCACCAAGATCACCATCTCATGTTCTTATGTTATTTAGTTTATTTGTTTTTATCAAGAACAAGTCTCTAATGGATTTACATCCAGGGACTCACAAAATGAGTTGATGTTCTTGAAGTGACCCACATTGTCCTGACAGTGTTAGTGGATTTTGTTTAAAATCTAAGACTTCATAAAAAATGACTAACAAATTGATAATCGTGGGTGTTAACCAACAATCTATATTTGTTTATGTTTATTCTTAGTCCTGACACATTAGTGTTAAGTATATTTGAACATGGAATATAAATTGTTACTAATAAATTACATTTGGACATGTTATATGCTAGCATTAGTGTCAATTGGACTTGATAAATAACTAACATGTTATGATGATTTATCCTAGTTAATAACTCAAGTATGGTTTACCTATATGTATTTTATGACATGATTTGTCTAACAATTTGAGAAAAATAAAGAATACATAAGACATTTATTTTGGCAAAAATGACATTTATGTCAAAAGATATAAATACTTAGATTTATTACAAGTTTTAGCTAAAAGAGACATGTTTTAAAATGATAGGAATTTTTCTATAAATGAATATGCCTTACAAAAATGATTTTTATAGAAATAGTCAAGAGCCATACATGGACTTTTAAATATTTTTATAACCTTTTTATTGTTACTTTGATGAACAAGGTAATCAAAACGAAAATACGTTGCGTAGTAATAAAACTGGGACCCATACGACGATATACGCTAGAACGTAAACGTTTGGAATTTTAATCAAATCACATGTCTTGTTTTCATAAAATGGCCTAAAAGTTTATAATAAATAAACTTTTGTAAAATCCAAGTATCCTCAAATCATTATTTAAAATAATGTTTTAAATCTCTAAAAATTGAAGTAAATATTTTAATTTATAAAAAATTAAACGGTTTTTATTTTCTAGATTATTAAACGGTTTTGACTCAAAATGTATCTTCCAGTGATTTAAATGATAGACGTCTTGTGACCTGATGAACTTTAAATAATTATTCTTCGACATATAATTATTTATAAAAGTTTTAAACTATGTTTTATTTAACTTATGTTAAGTTCTAAACCATTACGACTTGTAATAATTTAATTATTCTGACAAGTCAATATAATTATTTTGACAATGATTATAACTTATATGAATAATCAATTGTGCTTATAAATAATAAATATTTATATTTAACGCAATGTTCAAGACTTGATTGATTTTTTCTAAATAAATTATTTTCATTTATTTTACTCCTATTTATATTTATTTAAAATAAATATAAATCAACACGTACATATTTATTTGCACTAATAAATACTTACAAACAGGTTTTTAAACGAATACAAACGGGATTATACGTCAAGACTTGACCGATATCACTTGGGTAACAATTGTTACTCAAATGATTAGACCCTTATGCAAATTGTCTTATTATATTTATTTAGGACGATACTTGCTAGTGCATTCTCCGGTATATTCCAACCTATCTACTGATCATGTGAGTTTCACGGCCTCTTTTCTTTATAACTGTTTTCATACTCTTGGGGGAGAAATCATGAACTGATAAATTTTTTTACTTAATACTATGGTTTATCTGTTAGCCGTATGACTGCTTGTTCTCTTACTACTGCCCAAATTATGGTACATTATCGTTACAAATGTTTGTACAACTGAATCCCACTATTAATTGATTTCAGTTAGTTCTGTACGAAACGATAGCTAGTGAATAGTTCTATTTAGGTTGACAACCCTACCCTGATTTGGTCGTTCCAATCCTGACTCTGGTAATTGTCAAGGGGTACACGTCAGTTATTCTGCTATGTTCGGTATCTCTTCGGGCGAGATATCATGGGTGGGTAAACCGTTAGTAATTGAAATCAAGGTTCAGGTGAGTTCATACAACCACAACGGTAAACCAACATAATATTTAAGTATGCCAAAACTGTTTTACAAATCTTACACATAGAGTCATAAACCTGTGAACCTCACCAACTTTATGTTGACCTTTTAAAACTCATGATTTCTCAGGTAATTGAACATCAAATATAAGACATGCAAATGGGGCTTCACTGTAACTATCGGGCATGTTTTCTGGAGTCATAGTTCTAAATATCCTAAATAAACCATATTATGTTTTTAATATGGAAAATTGGATTTTAATAATATGAGTTTTAACTCATTGACAAATAATAATACGAGTTTCAAAGTTGGCTGACAATAATACCAATTAATGAGGTGGGTGTCAATAATGAAATGCCGTTAGTTGAACCCTAACGGCGTTACAAATTTGCTGACGTGGCACTCAATGAGTTTCAAACTCTTTTTGTAACGTCGTTAAGGTTCAACTAACGGCATTTCATTATTGACACCCACCTCATTAATTGGTATTATTGTCAGCCAACTTTGAAACTCGTATTATTATTCGCCAATGAGTTAAAACTCATATTATTAAAATCCAATTTTCCTTTTAATATCAAATTAAGACTTTATGTTTTCAAATGTAAGACATTATCATTTTCACCACTCTTTCCGCAACAATATAAATGATGTGATGTTTTTATATAACGTTTGAATTTACTAGAAGTCGTTCCATGTATCCGCAACTATGATTCCATCTCGCTCACACCCAACCCGTTGACCTGAGTATTGTAGACCATTTGAGGATTCGAAAGCTCATCAGTCGTACTTTTGACACTCGACTAAGGGACGATGCATGATCCTATATGGTGACTCGCACCCCATGCAAAGCAATACGTTCGTGATTTTTATGTCTATGTAAACAAACATGGCTTTCACACTAACTATTTCCTGAAGGTATTGGTTGGGATTGGGAGTTAGTAATATTTTGTTATGGAAGTCGGTGAGATACATGTTAGTGAACTTTGCTCTGGTTACGACCGCCATATTTGCGTGAAAGTGGTGTATGCAAAAGATGGAGCTTAGTCCCTTCTAAAGATGTTTTTCATAATAAATTAATCTGATGTGTGGGTTGTTCCCCAGCTGGTTCATGACAACGTATTCGAGTGTAACGGCACCGACAACCCATCGAGCCCTACAACTATATGGCATTCACGCTCATTGTCACACCCCAACCGACGGTGGAAACGTCGGGGCATGATTAGATTTCTCATAAGCTCATGACAACTAATTTAGTGACAATAGTTAAATAATGAATTTTATTAATAACATTGAAAAATAAAACAATACACCACATATTGATAGCAAATACAATTTCTTTATTAAACTAGGTCCAAAAGCCCTATGTGATAGCATCTTGAAACATCAATATCATAGCCTGCAACATGTATAAAATAAAGGGGGGTCAACTATAAATAGTTGGTGAGTAACCACAAGTTTGATACATAACATATATTTGAAAACATGTGTTACATGTCATATGATAGAATAAGTGAAATATAACATGCTAGAAGATATTGACAACATGAAAGACTAGGCATAACCAAAATTGCTAGTGTAAAATGACAACAAGAAAGACTAGGCATAAACAAACGTCAATGACATATGCTAGATTCCCTAACCCGCATGTTAGACTAAATGAAATAATGAAATAGGCTCCAAACACTCAACGTCGAACCGGTCAAGTTGGGTGGGTTGTCAACCGATAGATCTACCTTTGTTACCCCAGGCCTTACGTTAATGTTTACGCCAAATGAAAGACATGACAACCATGACACACTTGACATTCGATGATAAACATGAAAACCTTTGATAAACATGAAAGCCTTTGAAAATCACATATTGACAAATCATGTTAGAAGTCACATAACACACAATTCACACATAGATCACATACGCATGGAAAATGATAAACTTGAAAGATAACACTTTGAAACAGGATACATGTTGCAACCTCAAAAATGAGAAAATGAGAAAAGGGGAAAGGATTACTCACTTGAATTAGAAGTTAAGTCCATGAAGCGAAAAGTGAAAGTGAAAGGATTAGTCCTGAAGATTCATCCTAACAGAATAGAAGGGGACGACATGAATATTGGAATATAGGATTCTAAGCTCTTATACATTTGGGAATGGGTTTTAATGTTATAAATTGAAGTTTGAAAAAAATGTTAACCTTTAATAGTAACAATACCTTAAACGTTACTAGACATGCTTTGGCCTAATAGGTTATGACACTCTCATCGAGGCATCCCAGGTAAGCATCCAGGTCCGACTATGGTATTTATGCGAACACTTATCCTTTGACAGAGACTCCAACTACCAGTGTTTTCACCCTTCCAGTTACTACATATCATTCGCGTCTCAAGTACCATCACCAAATATGTTGTTAAACAGAGATCGATTTCTAAGCAATTTTGAAATTCTTAAAACTGAGTTTATGTTCAAAACCTAAATATTATAATGATTAAGAATCAGTTTAATTGTTGATTTGTGAAAAACAAGCCTTAATCCCCCAATTTGTTCATGCATAAAAACGTTGACTTTTAGATTAGAAGAATATAGATGAAATAGGACATGATAGTTTAAACTTGTTGGGCCTAACCAGCCTCTACAAGGCTACAGCAAGCCTAAATCGGCCTAAGCAAGGCAACACGTCCTAATGACAAAGGACAAGCCTTAACAATGCTAGGCGTTCTAAGAACGAGCTTTAGCAAGACTACCAAAACGAGCCTAAAGCACCTAACTAAGAACCTAAACTAAACTAATTAAACTAATAAAGCGATAAATAAACGAATAACGAAAGGAAGGAAAGAAAAGAAACAAAGAAAGAAAAAGAAAAAGAATTACCTAAAAGAAGCTTTTCAAACGAGACAAGCATGACGGGCAGCACCTCCACGATGAGAGCATAAAAGAACTACTAAGCACGACACCCGAAGAGGTATTGTAGTTGTGGAACCGCCAAAAATTGGTTATTCCATTTGTTTATACTCAAACTAAGATTTGCAAACTATTAAGGATCAAGGGAGGGTATTTATAGATGAGAAATGGAGTGAACTTTTGTTTTTGGGGCGATGTGGATGGGTTTAGAAGAGGAAGTCGCGACTTTGAAAATTAGCAACAAACACGAATCTTGTTTTCGCGATTCCCGCTTCGTTATAACTCGGTTTCGCGCACGGTTTTCACCCACGTTCATCATTTTCAGAGTATTTTCATATGGAATAGAGTAATACAACATTCATGGTGTTGAGAATTGGGCTTAAACCTTGGATCTTTATGTGGGTCGAGTTTTCGAGATTTTGAAACATGTGGATGTTACACTTACTTTGTTTGTTACTTCCAGAGCGGTCCTCTCGAGTTTCTTACGGGGAAATGAGAGGAACAAGAGATAGGCTTTCAGGCTGAAAAACAGCCCTCCTCGACTGAATAGTAACAATCTTAAGGTAAGCATCTATACCCATTTTACCAAACCAACCACTGGTAAGTCCTCCCAAATGACATTAACCTTCGATTAATTAAAACTTAGAACTCATTTTGTTTATTTTCTTTTTTTCTTTTATTCTATTAGTTTAATCAACCATTCACTTATATATTTAAATGTTGAGTTGTTAACAAAAGATTATATATCAAAGCCTCGTTTCCCCTGTGTCCTTGAACGACCTCGGTTTCTTACCTTCGCTATACTATGCCACGATGGGTGCACTTTCCCGTGGTGGATGGTGATTGTTAGTTATTAACTATGATAAATTTAAAATCTTGATTAATAATGGTGTGAACCTTGACTCATAATTTTCATAATTTTATATACACCATATCGCACACCAAGCCTTTTGGAGCCGTTGTCAGGGACACAAACGAGGATTTTGAGAAAAACCGAGTTAACGGCCTAACAAGTTTTTAGTCATTTTTCTTCTTTTTCCTTGATAAAAAGACAATGTACATGTCTATTTACTAAACTATCTTAAAAAAAACTTTTATTTTCTTTAACCTTTTTATTTTTCTTTTAAACTTTTATTTTCTTTAATCTTTTTATTTTTCTTCTTTAAATCTCTTTTTATTTTCTCTAAGAAATATTTCAAGGATAGATGAATATCCTGAGGAGTATTTCGGTTATAACAATGGACGGCCTTAATCTGTGTGGTGCGAAATTTGCGGTGGTCCCCATTACTATCTGGATTGTTATATATTAGTGGCTACGCCTGCGTGATTGCGAGTAGATCATACACCACCAGAGGAAGGTCCTAGTCATTCCTCTTACTTTTCTCAACCACAACAGACCGAATACAATGCATATTGTCATAGATGCAACCTCTTCCATGGCGAGCATTGCATCTATGAACAAGAAAATATAAGAATGTCGGTTGAGGAGGATGAAGTAACCACCCTAGAGAACTTGAAGGAAGAGGCTTGGCCTCCTGAAGAATCCCCTTCGGAGTCCATCCATCCAACTGAAGTCGCTCATCAAGAGAAGGAACCTCCAAATGAATCATCTACTGAAGAACCACCTTCTCTCGAGCTCAAGAAGCTCCTAGAGAACCTTAAGTATGCCAACAAGCTCCTCGAGCACCTTGAGTATGCACACTCAAAGAAGTCTGTGATTGTTTCTGCGCACCTGCTAAAGGAAGAAAATGAGAAACTACTTGCCAGATCTGGTCCAGGTAAGTATACGTTTTGGTGGCCCGACGCGTTCCAAACTTTAAAAACATACTTTGAAATTATTATCAGATTTTTCTCATTTAATAATGAAAGAATAAAATTAACTGGAACGAGTGGGAAACGAATTAAGGAAAAACCACCTGATAAAAGGTAATATAATAATCGGGTCGAACTTGGGACCCGTAGATATACCAAGCTGTTATGTTTTTCATTTTAATAAATAATTAAAAGTTTTGGTTTGCCCGATGCAATTTTGAAATCTAAATTTGGCTTCAACATTTTTGTTATTGCAAGCGCCAACAAACAACCAATACCTCCAACACTAGGATATTATATTTTTCGTTTGTAGGTTTGTGTTGAGCAAAATAAAGGGAGTTTGGGTATTTATAAGCTTGTTATACAGGTTCGTCAGGCACATGGTAAAGTCCAAGTGTGGGCATGTCATGTCCAATTTTTTCTTACCTTTCACTCTTTATTTTTCAGTGTTTCTCTTTTTGCTTACGGGCGAGCACAAGGACAATGTGCAATTTAAGTGTGGGGATGGGATACTACAGGTCTTGAATATTTGTTTGTCTATATTCAAGCCTCACATAAAACTCGTTTGGAAAAATGGTTCCTGTACTGCCCAAAAATTTAAAAGAAAAATCGTTTTTTTTTTCTTCAAGAAACCGTGTACATAAAAGTCACTCCTCCAGAAACCATGTTAGTGAACTTGGCTCTGGTTACGACCGTCATATTTGCGCGAAAGCGGTGTATGAAGGAGATGGACTGTAAAATCGAGATTCGATCTTACTACTGCGTGAATCAATCAATGTAGTGAAACGAGAAAGTAAATAAGAGATTTTGTATTGATTCACTTGAAGATACAAACAAAAGCTCTCTGGTTTCTCTCTCTAACTCACACACATAAAAGGTGTAGAAATCACAAAAGTTCTTCTATCATTCTAACACACGGTATTTATAGTTAGTGACAATCTGGCCTGCGTTCCAATTGGTTAACCAATTGGTACGGGCGTACCAATTGGTACGGCGTATCAGTTGGTATGGCACCATTGATATTGCCACTACAACTCACAGACTCGCTCTAATCTAGATACAATACACGAGACACATTTTAGCATAGGAATATGCTCTAACAAACTCCCCCTTAACGTGTAGTGTATCTATTCTAACTAAAACTTCAGTCTTCAATCTTCAACATTGTTGCATCTGATCTTTGACTTGAAATCTTGTAAGAAATAGAGCTTGCAAGGCAGGATCACTCTTGAATCATCTTTGATCTTCAAAATCCACTTGTGAAAGATACTTCAAACTCTCCCTTTCACCATGCTTGAGTCTTGACACACATAACCTGTAATTTCAGAAGACAGAAACGTGGTTTCCTTTTTCTTTTGAAAATTAATTTAATCTTAGTGCAAAACTTCTCTTCGAGAATCCAAGATATGGATTTGAAATTTGATTTCGTATCACATGTCGATCGGTCGAAAACAAATAAGAAACAAAATCTTTTTGGCTTTTTGAAACTTTATATCAAAACACACCTAAATTCTTTTTGATTTTTCTAAGTTTATGTTAAAACACACCTAAAATCTTTTTGGAATTTTTCAGATATGAAATATATATGCAATACAGAATCAGACAATATTTTTGTCTTTTTTGAGAAAGATCACAACTTGGGATCATATTGAACATAACATGCTGAACTACACTTCAATTTCAATTACTTCAGCATATAATTCATGTCGATTACTGGTATAATTTGTCCATCTTAAACTCAGGCACAATAATACTCATAAAATCTGGATATGTTATCGTATATATTGATTAGATTTTCTTTAACCAGTGTACCCCACACTATCAGACATACTTAGATATGTATTTTACTTATTACACTTTGTGATTTCATTTATGATTTAACACATAATGATTGTATTCATGATATGGTCAACTGTGTTCCATGCAAAAAGAAATAAGAACGTTAAATCATCTACCTTAAGGTCGATCTTTCGGTACGCAGATAAAGCCTCGAATTTAACAAAATAAGAAAAATAAAAGAAGTTAAAATTGTATAATTCAACAACAATCAGGTCGGTCTTGTGGACACGTAGAGAAAGTCCGATGAATTATACGAAACACCAATAAAAATAAAGCAGAACGTCAAACGAACAACAATCCACAGTCTTGTGGTCACGCAGAGAAAGTCCAACCGTTTGACAAAATAAAGAAAATCAAACAAGTTTTGTAACATCCGTATTTTTCAAAAACCCGAAAACTCGACCCACATCAAGGTCCAAGGTTTAAGCCCAATTCTCAACACCATAAATGGTAGATTACTCTCTTCCATATGATAGTACTCTGAAAATTGTGAACGTGGGCGAAAACCGTGCGTAAAACCGAGTTATAACGAAGCGGGAATCGCGAAAACAAGTTTGGTGTTATTGTTGATTGCAAAGACGCGATTTTCCTTCTAAACTCATCCCACATCGCCCAATATACTATTTTTTCCTTCATTTCACACCTATAAATACCCTCCCTTGATCCCTAATAGCTTGCAACTCCTAGTTTGAGTATAAACAAATGGAATAACCAATTTTTGGCGGTTCCACAACTACAATACCCCTTCGGGTGTCGTGCTTAGTAGTTTTTATGCTCTCGGCGAAGAGGTGCTGCCTTTCAAGCTCGTCTCGTTTGAAAAGCTTCTTTGAAGGTAATTCTTCTTCTTTTTCTTTCTTTGTTTCCTTTCTTTCCTTCCTTTCGTTATTCGTTTATTTATCGTTTTATTAGTTTAATTAGTTTAGTTTAGGTTCTTAGTTAGGTGCTTTAGGCTCGTTTAGGTAGCCTTGCTAAGGCTCGTTCTTAGAACGCCTAGCATTGCTAAGGCTTGTCCTTTAGACGACCTAGCTTTGTAAAGGCACGTCATTAGGACGTGTTGCCTTGCTTAGGCCGATTTAGGCTTGCTGTAGCCTTGTAGAGGCTCGTTAGGCCCAACGAGTCTAACCCATCATGTCCAATTTCATCTATATTCCTCTAATAAAAAAAATCAACGTTTTTATGCATGAAAAAATTGGGGATTAAGGCTGGTTTTTCACAAATCAACAATTAAACTAATTCTCAATCATTATAATATGTAATTCAGGCTGTGAACATAAACTCATTTTTAAGAATGTCAAATACACTTAGAAATCGCACTCTGTTTAACAACATAATTAGTGATGGTACTTGAGACGCGAATGACATGTAGTAACTGGAAGGGTGAAAACACCGGTAGTTGGGGTCTCTGTCAAAGGATAAGTGTTCGCATAAATCCCATAGTCGGACTTGGGTGCTTACCTGGGATGCCCCGATGAGAGTGTCATAACCTATTAGGCCAAAGCATGTTTAGTAACGTTTAAGGTACTATTACTCTTAAAAGTTAACATGTTTTCGAGCTTCAATTTATAACATTAAACCCCATTCCCCAAATGCATAAGAGCTTAGAATCTCATATTCCAATATTCATGTCGTCCCCTTCTATTCTTTTAGGATGAATCTTCGGGACTAATCCTTTCACCTTCATTTTTCGCTTCGTGGACTTAACTTTTAATCCAAGTGAGTAATCCTTGCCCCTTTTCTCTTTTTCTCATTTTTGGGGTTGCAACATGTATCCTATTTCAAAGTGTTGTTTTTCAAGTTTATCATTTATCATGCGTATGTGATCTATGTGTGAATTATGTGTTATGTGACTTCTAGCATGATTTGTCAATATGTGATTTTCAAAGGCTTTCATGTTTATCAAAGGTTTTCATGTTTATCATCGGATGTCAAGTATGTCATGGTTGTCATGTCTTTCATTTGGCATAAACATTAACGTAAGGCCTGGGGTAACAAAGGTAGATCTATCGGTTGACAACCCACTCAACTTGACCGGTTTGGTGTTGGGTGTTTGGAGCCTATTTCATTATTTCATATAGTCTAACCTGCGAGGTTAGGGAATCTATCATATGTCATTGAGGCTTGTTTATGCCTAGTCTTTCATGTTGTCATTTATTACCAACAATTTTGGTTATGCCTAGTCTTTCATGTTGTCAATATCTTCTAGCATGTTATATTTCACTTATTCTATCATATGACACGTAACGCATGTTTTTCAAATATATGTTATGTATCAAACTTGTGTTTAGTCACCAACTATTTATAGTTGACCCCCTTTATTTTATACATGTTGCAGGCTATGATGTTGATGTTTCAAGATGCTATCACATAGGGCTTTTGGACCTAGTTTAATAAATAAATTGTATTTGTTATTAATATGTGATGTATTGTTTTATTTTTCAATGCTATCAATAAAATTTATTATTTAACTATTGTCACTAAATTAGTTGTCATGAGCTTATGGGCAATCTAATCATGCCCCGACGTTTCCGTCGTCGGTTGGGGTGTGACAGATTGGTATCAGAGCCATGGCTATAGGGAACTAGGTTATTAGAAATGGAATGACCTAGACTATTGCCTTAGGTGTCCAAACACGAGAACCTCGTGTATTGCATGCTTCGCTTAGGTATTGCCCTTTTTATGTCTTGTTTTTTTCTTAGTTATGATGTACCTCAAGTCGAACACTTATCACACACTTATGGACTCAATTTCAGGTTTCCTAGCCTTTTCTTGTTTTGCCAGCGGTTTCATGATATCCTATTTATACTTCGATTTCGATCTATGATATTCTTTTGATTTTCAAGATTTCATGGCTAAAACACCACTTTTTATGATTTCAATGGCATTTTTGAAATTTTCACCATCGACACTTACTTTCATAATTTTACATATTTTACACTCATGTTTTAGTCGATTGATTTTCCATATTCAAACCTTTCGTGTTTTATTACATTCAAAGTCATCCTTGTGATTTCTATTTCACAATGTTATAATGTAGTACGACACTCCTGTGGCATATCACATCCTAAACTATCCTACGATTTACGTTAAAGGTTCACAGTTCCATTTCGACTCACCTTTGAGAATTCAAATAACCCCTTGGTTATTTAATTTGTAGCTCAAGTCTTACAATTTTCCGATTCCACCCTTGAGATATTTCGCGATGTTTTTACAATCAATTTGTTACCCTCATGATTTCACATACTCTTGATTTTTCACACATCGTCCTTGTATTTCAAATTTATGCCATTCCTCGTCACCATAAATGTGTTATGGATCTGATTATCCCATTTTAAACCAAAACCTTGTGAGTTCATAAAACGCTTTTGCTTAGTTTCAAAACCTTCATTTCACGATTCTTAAGTCGCGGTCGATTGATTGTTTTATCAAATCGTGTTGCCAACCCATTTTAGACTCAACCCAACAACCCATTGTTCCAATCATAGGCCAACCTGTTGCACCAATGCCCAATAGACACACCTACATGCTGACAATGCTTCGGTCAAACTAGCCAAACAGATTGCGCATAGTAACCGTTTTGATCTTAAGTCAAATTTATCGTTTGAATCCAGTCAGTCGGTTTATAATTTTACGATTTTTTGGCAAATTCATTTGTGATTTCATTGTTCGATGTATAATTTAAAACAATTTACACTCATCATTTCAAAACCTATTTATAGCACGTATTTTTCTTTTTAACTCATTTACAGGTGAGCGAGTGCTTGTCGATGGGTTTATGAGTTTACAAGTTTGCATGGTTACGGGATTACATGCTTATGAGTTAACGCGTTTACCCATTAACGAGCCTACGGACTCAAATGTACATGATATCCCGTTTTAGAAAATATTAAATTATCCATTTTTGAACCCCTACAAAATATCACGTTTTGCACTTTTAGGTATACATGTTTAGGAATTTACTCGTTTAGGAAATTATGAGTTTACGAGTCCACATGATTACGGGATTGCATGTGTACGAGTTTACGATTTTACAACGTTACAAGTAGATAACTATACATGTTTATTAAATTAAAAAAAAAACTCATCCTTTATATTCAAGGTTATATTCCAAACGCAATCACGCGATGTTCCAACTGTTTCGCCTTAACAATTATTTTTATCCAAACTCAACTTTTACCCTAACTAACGTCAAATTTGTGTGTATCGCGAATTCGAAGATCATTCGTTTTCCCCGCTCGACAATCAAGTCCTGAAAATCTATGGCGATAAACCGTTCCACAGGCTCTAGCTTTCGGCGTTAAATCCCACAAGTACTTGCATAAGGAGTACATGACTTGTCTGGAAAGCATTGTGGATGTTTGTATTTAGGAATAGGGAGTCCAAGACATCCTAGTCATTCAGGACTTCCCTGAAGTGTTTCCCGAAGACATATTGGGTCTTCCTCCCGTTCGCCAAGACGACTTCCGCATTAATTTACCCAGTACTACTCCTGTTGGCAAGTCACCATATCGCCTCACACTGTTTTGTGTCAGCCACTTACCTCTAATTCTCTTCCTCCCGCAATTACGACTCCCATTTAGTCTTTTATCGCATTCATGATGACGATATCCCCGCATCTGTACTACTTATATATACTATAGATACTTCTCAGTCATGATCAACGTTTCTTTTTGAATCCATAATTGTGCCTAGCCATAAGCTTCTTATGGCTAACCAAGCACTCTTGTGGAACTCCTAGATTCTTTTGCAGCTCTTTTCTGGATAAATTTGTTATCGCCTTCGTTGGCGATGTTCGAAATTACTTGAATCCTATTTTCAAAATTTTCATGAAATTTTCACCCAAACACTAATCTTTAGGAAGACTCGCGTTATTCCGCATTTCGAATACATATTGTAATTTTTTTTATGTTAGCGCTATTTAATGTTTCGTACTTAATCTGTGGTTTTCAATGCTCGGTGTATGAGTTCCAAACTCGCTTTATTCAATACTCGATATGTGGACTCAATTCCCAGTTTCTAATGTTGATCTATGGATTAAAACTTGTGGTGTCAATACATGACGTGTTTATTCAAAAATTTGTAACTCACATTATTCAAAAAAATTGATTGGTGAGTTCGGTTTGCGATTTTCGACTCACAGATGGTGAATTCGGTTGTGATGTTCAACGCTTGGCTTGCGGTATTCAACTCTCGGCTCGCAAATTCAACTCTTGGTTTATTGTTTTCAACTCTTAGCTTGAAGATTTCTATATTCGGTGTGTAGTTTCCAACATCCGGTTCAATTCATGTATTTCAAAATTCAAACTTGCATGTTTAGACCTTCAGTTCATGATTTCAAACTTAGTACATGCTTATGCTCAATTGATATTCAACTTTCAAATTCATGTCACTCGATTTAAGTTAGTCCATTTATTCGAATCATGCCATTTGATAGATATACCACTTGTAATCCGTTCGCTTATCGCGATTAGCCTTTGTACTAGCGTTACCCATGTTTTCATGATCAAATGTTTTCACAATCTCATGCTTTATTGTTTTCACTATCTCAAGTTTTCATTATCACAAATTTTCATATTTATCATTACCACATGTTTCCATTATTTCATGTCATCAATGTTACACGCTTTCATTATCACATGACCACCTTATCACATGTTTTCAATATTGCGTGTTTTTATTATCACGTGTTTTCACTATCACATGCTTTACCAATCTTGCTAACCAAGACTCATACGAACTATAACCATCAATTGTATGTAATACTAGTTAACCATGCGATTGATTTTGGGTCATAGCCGTGAGGTCTTGTTGTGTTAGTAAGGAATTATATTTTTATTTTTTTTTGGATTTTGTCTAGACCTCGCCCCTCGAGAAAGGTGGACTGGGTGTGAGTCGCGACACATCTAGTTCGCCAGAATCGAACGCGTTATCTTGTTAAAATCCGACATTGTTTTGTCAGTTACATCGATTTCATTTTTTTATGGATACATTCACTTACATTAAATTCAATTAGTCAAGTTATCACTTTCAAATGGTTACATGTTAACCCCTCAACCCCTTATTCTATCCTCTACCTCTCCTTGTTTGGATATCCTAAAGTAGGGGAGATTGTGGCTTTCACTTTACTGAACATGTTGTTTGGTCAAATCGTGCATTCTCGTCTTCGAATCATCTATGACCTTTGATTCTCGGTATGGTACTCATTCCATGTGTGTACGCCATTATCCATGTCATTGTCAAATGTATCACATTTTATATAAACTACGTCTGGATATTACGGTGTCAAGTATTCCCTTCCATGCTTTTTGTGTTGTGCGAGGGAGTCTCTCCGTAGGCAACTAGCACGCTTTTGAAGTAGCAACGATGTGGTGGGTTAGCTGCGGTACACCCTATATATAAGCATCGGTGGTGCTTTAAAAGTGGGCTAGGTGTCGGACCGAGAGTTGGCCCTGGTGTTGTGTCAAAATTAGTGTTACAAATTTATATCACAATTTCAAAGGAAACATTTACAATTAAATTTTTTTTTGTATAAGGGTACTTTTCGGTATAACATTTAATTATCCTCATTCCTGTTTCCTACAGTCTCTACTAACTGAATTTCGGGACGAAATTTCCTAAAGTAAGGGAGACTGTAACATCCGTATTTTTCAAAAACCCGAAAACTCGACCCAGATCAAGGTCCAAGGTTTAAGCCCAATTCTCAACACCATAAATGGTAGATTACTCTCTTCCATATGATAGTACTCTGAAAATGGTGAACGTGGGCGAAAACCGTGCGTAAAACCGAGTTATAACGAAGCGGGAATCGCGAAAACAAGTTTGGTGTTATTGTTGATTGCAAAGACGCGATTTTCCTTCTAAACTCATCCCACATCGCCCAATATACTATTTTTTCCTTCATTTCACACCTATAAATACCCTCCCTTGATCCCTAATAGCTTGCAACTCCTAGTTTGAGTATAAACAAATGGAATAACCAATTTTTGGCGGTTCCACAACTACAATACCCCTTCGGGTGTCGTGCTTAGTAGTTTTTATGCTCTCGGCGAAGAGGTGCTGCCTTTCAAGCTCGTCTCGTTTGAAAAGCTTCTTTGAAGGTAATTCTTCTTCTTTTTCTTTCTTTGTTTCCTTTCTTTCCTTCCTTTCATTATTCGTTTATTTATCGTTTATTAGTTTAATTAGTTTAGTTTAGGTTCTTAGTTAGGTGCTTTAGGCTCGTTTAGGTAGCCTTGCTAAGGCTCGTTCTTAGAACGCCTAACATTGCTAAGGCTTGTCCTTTAGACGGCCTAGCTTTGTAAAGGCACGTCATTAGGACGTGTTGCCTTGCTTAGGCCGATTTAGGCTTGCTGTAGCCTTGTAGAGGCTCGTTAGGCCCAACGAGTCTAACCCATCATGTCCAATTTCATCTATATTCCTCAAATCAAAAAAATCAACGTTTTTATGCATGAACAAATTGGGGATTAAGGCTGGTTTTTCACAAATCAACAATTAAACTAATTCTCAATCATAATAATATGTAATTCAGGCTGTGAACATAAACTCATTTTTAAGAATTTCAAATACACTTAGAAATCGCACTCTGTTTAACAACATAATTAGTGATTGTACTTGAGACGCGAATGACATGTAGTAACTGGAAGGGTGAAAACACCGGTAGTTGGGGTCTCTGTCAAAGGATAAGTGTTCGCATAAATCCCATAGTCGGACTTGGGTGCTTACCTGGGATGCCCCGATGAGAGTGTCATAACCTATTAGGCCAAAGCATGTTTAGTAACGTTTAAGGTACTATTACTCTTAAAAGTTAACATGTTTTCGAACTTCAATTTATAACATTAAAACCCATTCCCCAAATGCATAAGAGCTTAGAATCTCATATTCCAATATTCATGTCGTCCCCTTCTATTCTTTTAGGATGAATCTTCGGGACTAATCCTTTCACCTTCATTTTTCGCTTCGTGGACTTAACTTTTAATCCAAGTGAGTAATCCTTGCCCCTTTTCTCTTTTTCTCATTTTTGGGGTTGCAACATGTATCCTATTTCAAAGTGTTGTTTTTCAAGTTTATCATTTATCATGCGTATGTGATCTATGTGTGAATTATGTGTTATGTGACTTCTAGCATGATTTGTCAATATGTGATTTTCAAAGGCTTTCATGTTTATCAAAGGTTTTCATGTTTATCAAAGGTTTTCATGTTTATCATCGGATGTCAAGTATGTCATGGTTGTCATGTCTTTCATTTGGCATAAACATTAACGTAAGGCCTGGGGTAACAAAGGTAGATCTATCGGTTGACAACCCACTCAACTTGACCGGTTTGGCGTTGGCTGTTTGGAGCCTATTTCATTATTTCATATAGTCTAACCTGCGAGGTTAGGGAATCTATCATATGTCATTGAGGTTTGTTTATGCCTAGTCTTTCATGTTGTCATTTATTACCAACAATTTTGGTTATGCCTAGTCTTTCATGTTGTCAATATCTTCTAGCATGTTATATTTCACTTATTCTATCATATGACACGTAACGCATGTTTTTCAAATATATGTTATGTATCAAACTTGTGGTTACTCACCAACTATTTATAGTTGACCCCCTTTATTTTATACATGTTGCAGGCTATGATGTTGATGTTTCAAGATGCTATCACATAGGGCTTTTGGACCTAGTTTAATAAATAAATTGTATTTGTTATTAATATGTGATGTATTGTTTTATTTTTCAATGCTATCAATAAAATTTATTATTTAACTATTGTCACTAAATTAGTTGTCATGAGCTTATGGGCAATCTAATCATGCCCCGACGTTTCCGCCGTCGGTTGGGGTGTGACAGATTGGTATCAGAGCCATGGCTATAGGGAACTAGGTTATTAGAAATGGAATGACCTAGACTATTGCCTTAGGTGTCCAAACACGAGAACCTCGTGTATTGCATGCTTCGCTTAGAGATTGCCCTTTTTATGTCTTGTTTTTTTCTTAGTTATGATGTACCTCAAGTCTAACACTTATCACACACTTATGGACTCAATTTCAGGTTTCCTAGCCTTTTCTTGTTTTGCCAGCGGTTTCATGATATCCTATTTATACTTCGATTTCGATCTATGATATTCTTTTGATTTTCAAGATTTCATGGCTAAAACACCACTTTTTATGATTTCAATGACATTTTTGAAATTTTCACCATCGACACTTACTTTCATAATTTTACATATTTTACACTCATGTTTTAGTCGATTGATTTTCCATATTCAAACCTTTCGTGTTTTATTACATTCAAAGTCATCCTTGTGATTTCTATTTCACAATGTTATAATGTAGTACGACACTCCTGTGGCATATCACATCCTAAACTATCCTACGATTTACGTTATAGGTTCACAGTTCCATTTCGACTCACCTTTGAGAATTCAAATAACCCCTTGGTTATTTAATTTGTAGCTCAAGTCTTACAATTTTCCGATTCCACCCTTGAGATATTTCGCGATGTTTTTACAATCAATTTGTTACCCTCATGATTTCACATACTCTTGATTTTTCACACATCGTCCTTGTATTTCAAATTTATGCCATTCCTCGTCACCATAAATGTGTTATGGATCTGATTATCCCATTTTAAACCAAAACCTTGTGAGTTCATAAAACGCTTTTGCTTAGTTTTAAAACCTTCATTTCACGATTCTCAAGTCGCGGTCGATTGATTGTTTTATCAAATCGTGTTGCCAACCCATTTTAGACTCAACCCAACAACCCATTGTTCCAATCATAGGCCAACCTGTTGCACCAATGCCCAATAGACACACCTACATGCCTGACAATGCTTCGGTCAAACTAGCCAAACAGATTGCGCATAGTAACTATTTTGATCTTAAGTCAAATTTATCGTTTGAATCCAGTTAGTCGGTTTATAATTTTACGATTTTTTGGCAAATTCATTTGTGATTTCATTGTTCGATGTATAATTTAAAACAATTTACACTCATCATTTCAAAACCTATTTATAGCACGTATTTTTCTTTTTAACTCATTTACAGGTGAGCGAGTGCTTGTCGATGGGTTTATGAGTTTACAAGTTTGCATGGTTACGGGATTACATGCTTATAAGTTAACGCGTTTACCCATTAACGAGCCTACGAACTCAAATGTACATGATATCCCGTTTTAGAAAATATTAAATTATCCATTTTTGAACCCCTACAAAATATCACGTTTTGCACTTTTAGGTATACATGTTTAGGAATTTACTCGTTTAGGAAATTATGAGTTTACGAGTCCACATGATTACGGGATTGCATGTGTACGAGTTTACGATTTTACAACTTTACGAGTAGATAACTATACATGTTTATTAAATTAAAAAAAAAACTCATCCTTTATATTCAAGGTTATATTCCAAACGCAATCACGCGATGTTCCAACTGTTTCGCCTTAACAATTATTTTTATCCAAACTCATTTTTTACCCTAACTAACGTCAAATTTGTGTGTATCGCGAATTCGAAGATCATTCGTTTTCCCCACTCGACAATCAAGTCCTGAAAATCTATGGCGATAAACCGTTCCACAGGCTCTAGCTTATGTTCGGCGTTAAATCCCACAAGTACTTGCATAAGGAGTACATGACTTGTCTGGTCAGCATTGTGGATGTTTGTATTTAGGAATAGGGAGTCCAAGACATCCTAGTCATTCGGGACTTCCCTGAAGTGTTTCCCGAAGACATATTGGGTCTTCCTCCCGTTCGCCAAGACGACTTCCGCATTAATTTACCCAGTACTACTCCTGTTGGCAAGTCACCATATCGCCTCACACTGTTTTGTGTCAGCCACTTACCTCTAATTCTCTTCCTCCCGCAATTACGACTCCCATTTAGTCTTTTATCGCATTCATGATGACGATATCCCCGCATCTGTACTACTTATATATACTATAGATACTTCTCAGTCATGATCAACGTTTCTTTTTGAATCCATAATTGTGCCTAGCCATAAGCTTCTTATGGCTAACCAAGCACTCTTGTGAAACTCCTAGATTCTTTTGCAGCTCTTTTCTGGATAAATTTGTTATCGCCTTCGTTGGCGATGTTCGAAATTACTTGAATCCTATTTTCAAAATTTTCATGAAATTTTCACCCAAACACTAATCTTTAGGAAGACTCGCGTTATTCCGCATTTCGAATACATATTGTAATTTTTTTTATGTTAGCGCTATTTAATGTTTCGTACTTAATCTGTGGTTTTCAATGCTCGGTGTATGAGTTCCAAACTCGCTTTATTCAATACTCGATGTGTGGACTCAATTCCCAGTTTCTAATGGTGATCTATGGATTAAAACTTGTGGTGTCAATACATGACGTGTTTATTCAAAAATTTGTAACTCACATTATTCAGAAAAATTGATTGGTGAGTTCGGTTTGCGATTTTCGACTCACAGATGGTGAATTCGGTTGTGATGTTCAACGCTTGGCTTGCGGTATTCAACTCTCGGCTCGCAAATTCAACTCTTGGTTTATTGTTTTCAACTCTTAGCTTGAAGATTTCTATATTCGGTGTGTAGTTTCCAACATCCGGTTCAATTCATGTATTTCAAAATTCAAACTTGCATGTTTAGACCTTCAGTTCATGATTTCAAACTTAGTACATGCTTATGCTCAATTGATATTCAACTTTCAAATTCATGTCACTCGATTTAAGTTAGTCCATTTATTCGAATCATGCCATTTGATAGATATACCACTTGTAATCCGTTCGCTTATCGCGATTAGCCTTTGTACTAGCGTTACCCATGTTTTCATGATCAAATGTTTTCACAATCTCATGCTTTATTGTTTTCACTATCTCAAGTTTTCATTATCACAAATTTTCATATTTATCATTACCACATGTTTCCATTATTTCATGTCATCAATGTTACACGCTTTCATTATCACATGACCACCTTATCACATGTTTTCAATATTGCATGTTTTATTATCACGTGTTTTCACTATCACATGCTTTACCAATCTTGCTAACCAAGACTCATACGAACTATAACCATCAATTGTATGTAATACTAGTTAACCATGCGATTGATTTTGGGTCATAGCCGTGAGGTCTTGTTGTGTTAGTAAGGAATTATATTTTTATTTTTTTTTGGATTTTGTCTAGACCTCGCCCCTCGAGAAAGGTGGACTGGGTGTGAGTCGCGACACATCTAGTTCGCCAGAATCGAACGCGTTATCTTGTTAAAATCCGACATTGTTTTGTCAGTTACATCGATTTCATTTTTTATGGATACATTCACTTACATTAAATTCAATTAGTCAAGTTATCACTTTCAAATGGTTACATGTTAACCCCTCAACCCCTTATTCTATCCTCTACCTCTCCTTGTTTGGATATCCTAAAGTAGGGGAGATTGTGGCTTTCACTTTACTGAACATGTTGTTTGGTCAAATTGTGCATTCTCGTCTTCGAATCATCTATGACCTTTGATTCTCGGTATGGTACTCATTCCATGTGTGTACGCCATTATCCATGTCATTGTCAAATGTATCACATTTTATATAAACTACGTCTGGATATTACGGTGTCAAGTATTCCCTTCCATGCTTTTTGTGTTGTGTGAGGGAGTCTCTCCGTAGGCAACTAGCACGCTTTTGAAGTAGCAACGATGTGGTGGGTTAGCTGCGGTACACCCTATATATAAGCATCGGTGGTGCTTTAAAAGTGGGCTAGGTGTCGGACCGAGAGTTGGCCCTGGTGTTGTGTCAAAATTAGTGTTACAAATTTATATCACAATTTCAAAGGAAACATTTACAATTAAATTTTTTTTTGTATAAGGGTACTTTTCGGTATAACATTTAATTATCCTCATTCCTGTTTCCTACAGTCTCTACTAACTGAATTTCGGGACGAAATTTCCTAAAGTAGGGGAGACTGTAACATCCGTATTTTTCAAAAACCCGAAAACTCGACCCACATCAAGGTCCAAGGTTTAAGCCCAATTCTCAACACCACAAATGGTAGATTACTCTCTTCCATATGATAGTACTCTGAAAATGGTGAACGTGGGCGAAAACCGTGCGTAAAACCGATTTATAACGAAGCGGGAATCGCGAAAACAAGTTTGGTGTTATTGTTGATTGCAAAGACGCGATTTTCCTTCTAAACTCATCCCACATCGCCCATTATACTATTTTTTCCTTCATTTCACACCTATAAATACCCTCCCCTGATCCCTAATAGCTTGCAACTCCTAGTTTGAGTATAAACAAATGGAATAACCAATTTTTGGCGGTTCCACAACTACAATACCCCTTCGGGTGTCGTGCTTAGTAGTTTTTATGCTCTCGGCGAAGAGGTGCTGCCTTTCAAGCTCGTCTCGTTTGAAAAGCTTCTTTGAAGGTAATTCTTCTTCTTTTTCTTTCTTTGTTTCCTTTCTTTCCTTCCTTTCGTTATTCGTTTATTTATCGTTTTATTAGTTTAATTAGTTTAGTTTAGGTTCTTAGTTAGGTGCTTTAGGCTCATTTAGGTAGCCTTGCTAAGGCTCGTTCTTAGAACGCCTAGCATTGCTAAGGCTTGTCCTTTAGACGGCCTAGCTTTGTAAAGGCACGTCATTAGGACGTGTTGCCTTGCTTAGGCCGATTTAGGCTTGCTGTAGCCTTGTAGAGGCTCGTTAGGCCCAACGAGTCTAACCCATCATGTCCAATTTCATCTATATTCCTCTAATCAAAAAAATCAACGTTTTTATGCATGAACAAATTGGGGATTAAGGCTGGTTTTTCACAAATCAACAATTAAACTAATTCTCAATCATTATAATATGTAATTCAGGCTGTGAACATAAACTCATTTTTAAGGATTTCAAATACACTTAGAAATCGCACTCTGTTTAACAACATAATTAGTGATGGTACTTGAGACGCGAATGACATGTAGTAACTGGAAGGGTGAAAACACCGGTAGTTGGGGTCTCTGTCAAAGGATAAGTGTTCGCATAAATCCCATAGTCGGACTTGGGTGCTTACCTGGGATGCCCCGATGAGAGTGTCATAACCTATTAGGCCAAAGCATGTTTAGTAACGTTTAAGGTACTATTACTCTTAAAAGTTAACATGTTTTCGAACTTCAATTTATAACATTAAAACCCATTCCCCAAATGCATAAGAGCTTAGAATCTCATATTCCAATATTCATGTCGTCCCCTTCTATTCTTTTAGGATGAATCTTCGGGACTAATCCTTTCACCTTCATTTTTCGCTTCGTGGACTTAACTTTTAATCCAAGTGAGTAATCCTTGCCCCTTTTCTCTTTTTCTCATTTTTGGGGTTGCAACATGTATCCTATTTCAAAGTGTTGTTTTTCAAGTTTATCATTTATCATGCGTATGTGATCTATGTGTGAATTATGTGTTATGTGACTTCTAGCATGATTTGTCAATATGTGATTTTCAAAGGCTTTCATGTTTATCAAAGGTTTTCATGTTTATCATCGGATGTCAAGTATGTCATGGTTGTCATGTCTTTCATTTGGCATAAACATTAACGTAAGGCCTGGGGTAACAAAGGTAGATCTATCGGTTGACAACCCACTCAACTTGACCGGTTTGGCGTTGGGTGTTTGGAGCCTATTTCATTATTTCATATAGTCTAACCTGCGAGGTTAGGGAATCTATCATATGTCATTGAGGTTTGTTTATGCCTAGTCTTTCATGTTGTCATTTATTACCAACAATTTTGGTTATGCCTAGTCTTTCATGTTGTCAATATCTTCTAGCATGTTATATTTCACTTATTCTATCATATGACACGTAACGCATGTTTTTCAAATATATGTTATGTATCAAACTTGTGGTTACTCACCAACTATTTATAGTTGACCCCCTTTATTTCATACATGTTGCAGGCTATGATGTTGATGTTTCAAGATGCTATCACATAGGGCTTTTGGACCTAGTTTAATAAATAAATTGTATTTGTTATTAATATGTGATGTATTGTTTTATTTTTCAATGCTATCAATAAAATTTATTATTTAACTATTGTCACTAAATTAGTTGTCATGAGCTTATGGGCAATCTAATCATGCCCCGACGTTTCCGCCGTCGGTTGGGGTGTGACAAGTTTAAATCTTGGCAAAATGAACACATGTATACACAGTGACTTCTCATTTCCTTCTTCACACATCTTTTCACTATCTTGATATATGCTTCAAGATGTTGTCCACTTGGTCAAGCATTAGATTTTAATGAATATCACATTTGAATACTTTCTGATTTAATGCCGAGCCTACCAAGCACATCAAACAATGATCTTATGGCTTGTTCATCTAGTTTATCCATGAGTCGGACACGTAAGCCAATGTACCATCATTTCCCAATCATGTTGGATACAATTTCTCATTTTCCAATGTTTTTGTATTTTTCTGTTTTTCAATGTTTTTGTATTTTTCCGTTTTTCTCCCCCTTAAAATGAAAACTCTATTTGGATTTTTCATTTTAATAACTTGTAATTTAACTTAAATCAGCAGTATACTCCTCCATCAGCAACTTTTCAATCACCGATAGGTCTTCTAGAAGTACCTGATCACTGGTCAAACACGTCAGTTTATAAATGACCCGAAGCGAATCGCTTCTGGTCGACCAGTGTCTTGGTTTCCTTTCGAAACCACTTTAGGTTTCCAGTTTTGTTGTTTTGGTAAATTAGCATCTGATGATCCAGTCACAGTTGATTGTGACGAACAACCTACATATGGAGAATTTTGAAAATGAGGAATAAAACTCCCTTGATTTTTGAAAAATGTAGGTTGTGGATATTCATCAAATACTCTGCCATATTCGTCAACGAATCATTGTTTGGCAGATTTACCAACATATGAAACCTTTCCTCTTCTTGATGTAGAAGCAGCAGAAATCGGACATTCTTGTGCCATATGCCCTTTTTGGCGGCAATTATAACACAAGCGATTTGTGTCACAAATGTTCATCTCCAAAATGATCACAAAAATTATCAAATACTTAAAACCGATGATCATGAACCCATTTGGATGTCGGACTCTTTGGAGTAAAATTTGATCCTCAACAAATTCATAATAATCACCAGTTTCTTCCTTTTCCTTCAAATCATTAACACCTTCTTTGAGACTTCCTGGTGGTGAAACTGTTTTGTTAAACATTTTCTCAAAATTTTCGTCTTTGACCAAGAAACTTGTAAAAGACTATGAATTTGTAACATTATTCAAAAGACACTCTGAATCAATTACTTCAACCTTCAATTCAGAAATCTTTTGTTGAGCTTTAGCCAATTATTTCTCTGTTGCAATCAATTTCTTTGCCACTTTATGAGTTTCATACTTTTGCAATCTCAACTCATCTAGCCCAGCAAATAATTCTTTCTTTAACTTGTCTTCATTTCGTTTCTGAATATCCAAATTTGCATTTTGCAATTTGTTCACTCTTGCTAACTCCCTCTTTTCGTCTAATAGCTTTTCCATATCAATCTGATATGACCCGATTTTAGCAGCTTGTTCATCAGATGTTTTGGTAAGTAAGTCAAGTTTAACCTTAGACTTTTCAAACAAATTATTAAAATCAGTTGCAACATCCTTAGCTTCTGCCTTCCATTTCTTCGCTTCTATGAGGAATTCAGCATTTTCTTCAGATAATTTTGTAAATTTCTGTTCAAATTCATTTTCAAGACTTTGAAATTTCAATTTTTTTTTAACAAACTCTGCCAGGAAATTTGAAAACTTTTCTTTCTGAGATGAAAGTTCTTGAATTAGACCTTCCAACTTCGTCTGGTTACCTATCAATTCTTCTATCGTCTTTTTATTTTCATCAACCAACACCTCATTTTCCTTTATCAATCCTTGAATCTTCTTGTCTTTCTGAGAACAAAACTCACAAACAAATTCATAGCCACTATTTCCAGAACCACTTACTTCAGATTCAGAATCAGTTACTTCTACTTCGTCATCACTATGTACATTTTGAGCAACAAACACAGAGTTGGCAAAAATTAGAGACTCATCAGGAAAGTCAGCAGAACAAGCATAACCTTCATTAGATGTTTGAGCTTTTGACTCAGAATAATAGCAGTTAAAGCGATTGGATCAGAAGTTCGTCCCCAGTTATATTGTTTACTTGAGACACCAAAGCTATTAGAGACTTTGATGAAGAAGCATTTGATTTTGAACATTCATGAGCAAAATGTCCAAAATTAGAACATTTGAAGCATTTTGCCATGGATTTATCTATGCCAACCTTGCCATACGGATTTAAACTTTGAAATCCAGTCTTCTTCTCGAATCTTTTGACTCGTTGAGCTAACATTACAAGTTGCCAATTAATATCCATTTGTTCAAGATTATCTGGATCGATCTGATCAAAATCTTCTTCAATCAAATTAGATGTTGTCAAGCCACCATTCGGCAATCCATAATATGAAAATAATAGAGCAGAAATTAATGCCAAATGTTCATCAGGTGTTTTTTCAGAAAATGAAGTCTGACCTGAATGATTTGGAATAGTGAAGTTACACCCTCTTGATGAATTTGCAGAATGTCCTGAACCAAGACTAGTAGCAAATGCTGTTTGAGGTGGATTTGATGAATCAACACCAAAAGATTTAGATTTTGCATTAAGACTTGCAGAATTTTGACCATGATATAACTCTGGATTTTGTAATTGAGCAGTTGATGTTAGAGCATATACCTATGCTATGATGTGTCTCGTGTATTGTATCTATGTGAGCGTGTCTTAATATGAGTTTTAGTGACAATATCATTGGCGCCGGACCAAATGGTACGCCCGTACCATTTGGTACGCAGCCTGTTTAGTAACTAAGTATAAATAGGTTGTGTTAGAATGATAGCTTAACACTCTGAGTCATTCTATACTTTCTGTGTGTGTTTTCTAGAGAGAGAAACTAGAGAGCTTTCATTGTATCTTCAAGTGATTCAATACAAGATCTCTTATTTACATCTGTGTTTACTATGATTGATTAATACATGCAGTAGTAAGATCGTATCTCGGTTTTACAAGTGGTATCAGAGCATTTGGTTGCTCTACTGCTGTGTTTTTTATCAATTTTCGGATTTTTAGAGAGAGAAAGTTTGGGTTTTCTTCATTTTTCATCAAATTCTTCCAATTCCGAGTGTTTCCGAGGTGAAAAATGATTTCTGAGTGTTCCTGGAGTGATTACGCACCTTACTGAATCAAATTCCAGCTCCAAAAGTCAAAATTCGCGAAAATTCGTCGAATTCAGCGTGGTACGCTTCTGGTCCGCCCGAAGAACTTCTGGTCCGCCGCTGGTCCGCCAGGCAATCTTCATCGAGTTTCTGGATCGCCAAGTTTGGTCCGCTAGACAATCTTCAAAGCTGGTCCGTGGCGGTTATTCTTTGGTCCGCCGTACCATTTGGTTCGCCGTACCAATCTGGTCCGCTGAGATATTCTGGTCCACATCTGGTCTGCTGGTGAATTTGACCCGGAAGTGGTCCGCAGGTACAAATCTGGTCCGCTGGTTAATTTGATCCGGATTTGGTCCGCTGAGAAGTTTTGGTACGCTAGTAGAAAAGTGACTTTCACTAAAACTGACGTAACTTGAGAACCGTAAAGAGTTACGGGAGCTAATACCAGCCAAAACGTTCGTCTCGACGAGATCTAGACTTGTATCGGCCTAATGGCCAGTACCGTCTAGTTTTGACCCCCAAAATCCGCTTGGAAAACCTCCGTTTTTGAGTTCGAAGTTTTTGAAGTATTATTTTCGGTGAAAAATGTCTGATTTTCAAGCATTTGCAGCTATGCAAAACACGGTACAAGCTATGCTCAATTTAGATAACGGAATAGGAACAAGTCAGAAAGTTCCTAAGCTGTTAAAGTTGGAAGATTATCAAAATTGGAAGCAACGTTTTTCTGCATACATCAGCACAAACGATATTGATCTATGGATTCCAATTCAAAAGTTGTATGTACGTCCAACTGCAGATGGAGAGTATAAAGAAATTCAAGATTTTGATAAGGATGAAAGAAAAAGTTATGAGCTTGAACAAAAAGTTTATGGTTATCTTACCATGGCTTTACCTACCGAGTTGTTGCATCAATTCAGCACTTGCAAGAAAGCTAAACAGTTGTGGGATGCTTTATCTGCTCGATGTGAAGGTAATGACCAATATAAGAAGAGTAGACGAAAAGTGTTGAACAAGGAATTTGAAAATTTTTAACATTATGAAAAAGAAAATATTTCTGCTCTTGTTTCAAGGTTTTCACATCGGATTAGTGAGATGAAAGTGGTTAAAATTGAAAAGACCGAGGAGGAATTGAAAGAGAAATTGATGGAAGCATTACCGGAAAAGTGGGAAAACTATGTATTATTGCTTACTCATGATAAAGAATATTCTGCATTATCTTTTCATGATTTAACCGGAAAGCGTTATGCTAGAGAGATGGAAATGATGACATCAAACAAGTCAACTGCTCAATTCCAAAATCCTGAAGTGTATCATGGTCAAAATTCTGCAAGTATCAATGCAAAGTCTAAATCATTTGGTGTTGATTCATTAAATCCACCTCAAACAGCTTTTGTTGCTGGTCATGGTTCAGGAAATTCTGGAAATTCATCAAGAGGATGTAACTTCACTATTCCAAATCATTCAAGTCCGACTTCATATTCAGCAAAAACACCGGATGAGCACTTGGCATTAATCTCAGCCTTGTTATCTTCATATTATGGATTGTTGAGTTGTGGTTTGACAACATCTAATCTGTTTGAAGAAGATTTTGATCAGATTGACCCTGATAATCTTGAGCAAATGGATATCAATTGGCAATTGGCAATGTTAGCTCAAAGAGTTAAAATATTCAAAAAGAAGACAGGATTTCAAAGTTTAAATCCAGATGGCAAGGTTGGAATAGATAAATCTAAAGCAAAATGCTTCAAATGTTCTAATTTCGGACATTTTGCTCGTGAATGTTCAAAAACAAATGCCTCTTCATCCAAGTCTCCAACAGCTTTAGTTTCTCAATTTGATAAACAATATAACTGGGGACGAACTTCTGATGATTCTTCACCCCTTGCTTTAACTGCTATTATTTCGGATAAAGGTACTTATTGTACTCCCGATTCCGATGATGAGTCTGCAAGGACTTCCCCGTCTGCGATGATTGCTCAAATTATTCATAGTGATGATGAAGAAGAATTAACTGATTCTGATTCTGAATCTGAAATAAGTGGTTCTGGAAATAGTGGCTATGAATTGGTTTGTGAGTTTTGTTCTCAGAAAGACAAGAAGATAGAAGGATTGATAAAGGAAAGTGGGTTGTTGGTTGATGAAAATAAAAGAAAGATAGAAGAACTGGCAAATGAACAACAAAAGTTAGCAGATCTAATTCAATAATTTTCTTCTCAGAAAGAAAAATTTTCAGATCTACAAGCAGAGATTGTTGAGAAAGATTTAAATTTTCAAAATGTTACACAAGAGTTCGATCAGAAAATTACAAAGTTATCTGAGGAAAATGCTGGATTAGTAAAAAAAGTGAAGAAATGGAAAGATGAAGTTGAGGATACTGCAAAGGATTTTCAAAATCTTTTTGACAAATCCAAGTTCAGACTTGATACACTTACTCAACTTTCTGATGTCCAAGCTACTAAGATTCAATCTTATCAGACTGATATGGAAAAGTTCCTTGATGAGAAGAGGGAGTTGGTTAGAGTGAACAAGTTACAAAATGCAAATTTGGATATTCAGAAAAGAAATGAAAATAAACTCGAGAAGGAATTATTGGCTGGATAAGATGAGTTAAGATTGCAAAAGTATGAAACTAATAAAGTGGCAAAGAAGCTCATTGCAACAGAAAAAGAGTTGGCTGAAGCTCATCAAAGAATTTCCGAATTAAAGATTGAAGTCATTGATTCAAAACGTCTTTTGAACAATGTTACTAACTCACAATCTTTTACAAGTTTTCTGGCCAAGGATGAGAATTTTGAGAGGATGTTTAACAAAACGGTGTCACCAACAGGAAGTCTCAAAGAAGGCGTTCATGATTTGAAAGACAAGGTTGCGACTGGTGATTATTCTGAATTTGTTAGTTCTAAATCTGTTGAGGGAAAGACAGAGGAAAAAGATAAGAGTACTGAAAATTCTGAAGCTCAAAAGGGTGTGTCTGGTTCTTCGTCTACTAACAAAGAGAAATTAGCAAATTCAAAAACTGACATTGATGAAACAATTATCAATGCTCCAAAAGATCTCAAGAAGGTTAAAGCTGAATTTTCCAGGTTGGCGAAGAATGGACATCAATTGTTGATACATAGTCCTGATCGTCATGTGAAGTATCAAATACAAGATGGATCACACAAGGATGCTGAGGTCCGAACTCAGGCCGAACCTGGATTTCGGACATGGCCGAACGTGTGGCCGAACCTCAGGTTCGGCCGGTCGTATTTCAGCACTATAAATATGTTGTCTTGTGTATAATTTAGTAGGGGTTCAGGTCATATCTTCTAAGTGTCTTTGTGTAAACTCTCTGTGGTTAATACAAGCCAGATTTGTATTTACTCTCTGTGTTCTATTCGTTTATATTGATTTCGTTACGACTAAGTAGAAGATCCGCACGCCCACGAACTTTCAAGTGGTATCAGAGCATTAGGTTTGCTCTACTAGTCGGAAATCAGTGTTTTCCAGAGTTGTTCAGTTCGAATTCACGTTTTTGACTTTCAAAGCTCGTTTCTCATCTTCATTTCTCAAAATCTTCGTTCAAAACTTCATGATTTACGTCAAATATGTCTGTATTTGTTCGTTTTCAGTTGATTGAGTGTTCACAGCTCGAGAGGTGTCGATTTCAGTGAGTTTTTCCGAAATTTTTGAATTTTTCGCGATCGGCCGAACCTCAAGTTCGGTACGACCGCTCCGAACATCAGGTTCGGAGTAAGCTGGGTCAGTTTTCCTGATTCGGTGAGAGTTCGGAGTCCAATCGGGGAGAGTTCGGTGGATATTCTGTCTCGGAGGGAGTTCGGACTAGGATCGGAGATAGATCGGAGTTTTTGAGTTCGGTGATACGTTCGTTTAGAGTTTGGACTTTTGTTTTAAGTTCGGAGCAGCTTCGGAGGGTATAGTAGGTTCGGACGAGGTTCGGAGTGAACAGTAACCTGTTTTTTCAAAAATGTCTGATTTTCAAGCGTTCGCTGCTATTCAAAATTCGATTCAAGCTATGATGCAAACAATGATGAATTATGATAATGAAATCGGAACAAGTCAGAAAGTTCCCAAATTGCTAAAATTGAAAGATTATCATAGTTGGGTTAAACGGTTTGAAGCGTTTGTCGATATAAATGACATTGATATGCGGTTAGCATTCACTGAGCAATATGTTTACCCTAAAGATGAAACTGGTGAACTTATTCTTCAAAGAAAAATGTCTTCTGAACAAAAGAAAGCTTATCAAGCTGAGAAAAAGGCGTATGGTACGTTAACGATGGCATTGCCTAAAGAGTTACTTCATCAATTTGCTGGTAATTACACATCAAAAAGTCTATGGGATGCATTGGAAAAACGATGTGAAGGCAATGATCAATACAAGAAAAGTCGACAAAAGGTTTTAAAGAAAGAGTTTGATAGTTTTAAGCATTATCAAAATGAAACGATTCCCAATCTGATTGCAAGATTTGCTCATCTGATGAGTGAAATGCGTTTGGTGAATCTTACTAAAGAAGAGGTTGATATGAAAGAAAAGATCTTGGAAGCATTGCCTGAAAAATGGGAGAATTATGTGATGATGATTACTCTGTTGGAACAAAAATCTTGGTGACTGACGCCATCAAATCTGTTTACCGAAGCATTTGACTGAAGAATCCATGTGAATCGATTTAGAGACTGAGTTGTGATGATCGAGGCTTACAAGATTGGACCGAAGACCGTTTTCTGGAAAAGTCAACCGTTCGGGTCAACGGTCAACGTAAAAGTCAACGGAAGATCGGTTCGAGCGAGTCAAGCTTCGGATTAATTTTTTATCAGCTTTGATTTAATTACCAGTTTATGTTTATTTACTTTACTTGTAATTTCATTAGTTCGTTATGTTTTTCTGTCGTTAGTCACCCTCACTATATATAGTGAGGGTGCCCATTACAAGTAAAGGAGTCTCCGAATGTGGAGATGATGAATTTCTTGTAGAGTGTGAGATTTCCATTCTAGAGAGAGAGTGAGTCATGGATTCTAGAGAGAGAAAGTGTTCTTCATGATTTCTTGATTGTAACCATTCGATTAATGAAATCATTCGACTATGTTCATCATCTTTCTTGTTTATGATTATTCATGATTCATCATCATCATCTTCTTCATTTGTTATGAGTTTTCGAATCCGAACTCGTTCTTGCTCAAGATCGAGATTCTCGTAGTGAAAATCGGTCCTAACAAATGGTATCAGAGCGGGTACCGATCAGATTCATCTCACCGTGAATCTGGTCACTCGAATCTGGATTTTGAGCTTGAATGGTGAAGATGAGAAAACTTATTTTTTAGAGACTTTTTTCTATTTTTTCTACATTTTCGGATGGATTCTGATGATATGGATGATGGATTCGTGTTTGGGAGTTCATTTAGATGTTATTTCACCTTTTACATGTTCAAATCTGTTGGAAAATTGAAGATCCGAGCTCATTTTTTCGGAACTTTTGGGGTTTTCCCGTATTTGGGTTTTTTGAAGATTTTGGAGCTTGATTCTTCATTTTCTGGGCTATTCTTCATGTTTTTGGATGAAGTGAGGTATGATTCTCAGTGGAAAACGCATTCCGGATCCATTGGAAGCATCCATTTCGTCTGATTCTCAACGGTTTGAGCGGATCTGGAAAAACACACACTGACGGTGTAAGTGTGTGTTCTTCGTGTTCTTGAAAATTTCCAGATTTGGGAGCTGATTTGATCCGAGTTGCTGCTGTTTATGTGTTGTTGGTGGCCACAACAATGTCGTGAATGGTTTATTATCACATCTCGTGCATCATATTGGGTTTTCCGAATGTTTCTGTGCAGATTTAAGTTCACAAGTAAGTTCTTCATGTTCATCTTATTTTCCAGATTTCTCCAACTGTGTTTGAAGGTTTGAAGATTGCCTTAGCGGACTTGTTCAAGTCTTAGCGGACTTGTTCTCCTCTTAGCGGACTTCATCAGTTTTTAGCGAACTTGAAGCTTGTCTTAGCGTACTTGTTCAGTGCTTAGCGAACTTTAGTCCTTAGCGGACTTCAGAGGTGCCTTAGCGGACTTCTGGTGGCTTTAGCGTACTTGTTTGCTTAGCGAACTTGTTTCTGGGTTTTTATCCGAGTTCGTTTCAGAAGATTCTGATCGTTAAGAGTTGTAGAGGACGTCGCTACGAGTCCGTGGGTATAAGAATCTTCGAATTTGGTCAAGAAATGAGCAAGATATGAAGCTTTTACGGTTTTCCGGCGGGTCTTCGTGATTCCGGCGACTTGATTAGGGTTTCGGGGAAGGAAGATGATGCATGGGACAGCTGGTTACGTGTCAGCTGGTGATTGGCAGTAGAGAAATGTCTCTCTCCGCCTTATTCGGTCAACCCTGGTCCCCCCTTTATTGCTGTTGGTCGCTAATTGGCTGATGGAATGGCAGTGGGCCCAGCAGGAATTAAGAATACGCTGGTTGTTCTCAAAAGAACCGTTTGAAGCTGGTCGCTGTCAAGTTTTTATTGGTTGTTAGGAAATGATAGTGGACCCACCTGAAATGAATCCGTGAAAGCCTTTGTTGTTGTCTCTCTCTGATTTGCCAAAAGAAAATGCATGGGGCCCAGGCGCATATGAGAACCGTTGTATGGGTTGCTGTTGTCACCCTCCCATTGGTTGGAATACTCGTGGGGACCATCTGTCGAGAAAATTGAGCCGTTGAAGGCTGTTTGTTGCTCGCCTCTGATTGGCTGAGCCACACTCTACACGGATCCTGCTTCTAAACCCTTGGATCTCCTTTATTTCGTCCGTTAGATCAGTTGAGAAGATCATTTCTGATTGGCCAGCTTCAAGTCACGCGGATTCTGGTATCCTCATGCTGATTTTTGATTGGATGTTGGGTTTTGACAAGGATTATGGTCTTTCTCATGAGATTTAATTCCACTAATTATTTTTTAGCATTTTCGTTAAAACGGGGGCGTTTTTCTTATCAGTTTTTCGAGACGAACGAGATAAAGCCGCGACGGAAATTTTTAATTGGTCTTGGATTTATTTCATTTTATTGAGGTTCTCGTTTATTGACGTCGCGCGCAACGTTTGCTATCGATCACTGACGGGTTAGCTTTATTATCCGGTTGATTACTCAGCTTTCTCGTTATATCTCACGGTTTATTTTTAGTGGATGCAGCGCGGATGTCAACTAACCGGATTAACTGGAATCTCAGTTAAATATTGGAATTTATCCGATTAAATCTCTCGGATGACCGTTCTTGAAGAAATTTAACAATTTATTTTATTTTCGCATCCAACCTCAGTCAAGCAGATTATTCACAACTGTCAGCATCCGGCTTTCGGTTTTTCGCAAGATTTTCCGATTTCAAGATTTTTTATCCGGTTTCTCTAGGCAACCGATCGCGACGGTTCGACTCTCCGCATCTGATTTTACGCTTCCGACTGGATGTTTTTGGAGAGATTTAGAGAAATAAGAGGAATTATTATGGATTTGGATATCGGGTCGATTATCCGGAGTTAGAGCATTTTCAGTGTTTGATTGGTTTATCTGATTCAGTTTGTTGCGGTTATGACTCCGAGATGTAGCATTTTCTCAGTATTGTACCCGACCGTGTGAACCGAGTGAACTGCAGCACTTGGATCTCGAACTGGAGCAACAAGAAAAGAAGAAACTTATTCAGAGGGGGAATCTCTACAACAGATTGTCTCCGGTTTATCAGTTTCCCTTTAGCGTACTTGTTTAAGTCTGCTTATACTTAGCGGACTTAGAGATACTTTTAGCGAACTTGTTTAATGATTAGATATTTTTCAAGTCCGCTAAACCTAATGGTATATAAAGGGGACTTAACCTATTTCTCATTCACGCTTTCAAAATTCACACACCCGCTCTCAAAACTTACGAACCGTCGACTGCTCCTCTTCACTGTTTGATCGAAAATCCTCACAATCATTCTCGGATCTGTGAACACTTATGCGATTAGGGTTGATTCGCACACTCTCGTTGCTCTCACAGGTTTGGATTAATACATTTGGGTTGATTCTTGGTCTCGGCGATTGTTGTAGAGCCGTAGGTGCGATTTTCATAATTTTAGGGTTCTAATATGTATATTTGTTGATTGAACAGATTCCTATTACTTCTTTCTAGGTCCTAATTACATTTGTGATCAAGATTAAGGTATGTGAATCTAAACTCACAAATTTCACTTTTTGAACTCAAAGAAAACTGTGTACAGGGGTATGTTTTGAAGGTGTATGAACTTGAAATCTTTTTAAGTGTTCCATAACAGTTGGTTACTAATGTATGCCTGTTAATTAGTTTGAACCTAAGTAAGTGTTTAGATTGATAAAACTTGGATATAGTGTGCCTCTGTTTTTTTTGGATACTTGAATTTCTTCATTCAGTTGGTAAATCTTTTTAATTAGCTTGATGGAACTCTATGTGGCTACTTTCAATTCAGTATAGTTAACTCAATTTTGTTTGTGCTTGTATGCCTGTGAGTTTGCTTTTGGCTAGTTAGAAGGTTAAATTTGTTTTTCTCTCATGATTGGATAGACTTGAAGAATTCCACTTAGTGTTGAATTATGTTGTCCCCAATCAAGTCATTGTTACTCTTTACTGTTTATATTGATGAGACTTAAACTTATCCTGAATATCTACTGATTATTGTTGATTCAGCCTAGTCACATTTCAGCATGATAGACTAAGTTTAAATTTCTCAATTAAGCATTTAAATTCAGATTGATATACTATTATCTGTTAACTAAGATTTTGAAGTTTAACTTAGCTTGTCTGATCTCATTAACAGAAACTGTTATTGTTGTGATTGATCAAGATCATCACATTCTCTTCATTGTGATCTTAGCAAACAATAGATCCTACAAGAGGTATGTTGTTCTAAATTCAAGCAATGTTGAGTCAAACTCAATCTTAAGCTACACAGGGGCAATCTTTTACTTTATTTATTTAATATGAAGCCAACTTGATTTCTAAAGTTATTCTGCTTGATCCTAGCAGATTGCTCACTGAGTCATTGAGCACAACCAGAATCTTCTGAAGCGGCTCAAGTTCATTCTACATTGGACTTGAATGCCCCAGTCATACCTGACCCTGCTGCTAGTACTGAAGACCTTGGGAATCTCCAGGGTGATAATGTTGATGCATCTGAGCATGCTGAACCGCTCAGTCCAGTGGATGTGATATCTTCAGAAGCTGAGGAAGGCAATGACACTGATAAAGATGCATCTGACTCCTCAAGCTCAGATGACACTCCTGATCTAGCTGAAGCAATTCATCCAAGGAAAAGACAGAGGACTGGAGAATCTTCCAGGGCCTCTATGACACAACCATCATCATCAGATGACAGCTATAAACCTTCAGAGGATGACCTTGATGAAGATGAGACTTCTGTATCTCTTGATCAAGCAGATCTATCATATGATCTACAAGATGAACCTGAAAGCCCTCCAAGGTCTCCTCCTACTATTCTATCTAATCAGATGACAAGAATTGCTGATGAAGGAAATCAATCTTCTGAACTAATTACAATTAGAGCTAAGAGAAGCAAGTCCTGCACTGAAAAACTTCAAGTTAGAAGAAAGCCAGGCTCCTCAAACGAGTATGAAATTGTTGGTTCATCTGGAGCTCAACCTGAATCAACCTTTGCAACTGCTTCTGTCTCTCCATCTTCTATGATTCAATCTGAAAGGGTTAATTTGGAACCGAGATCTCTAGAAGTTATTGCAGAAGCCGCTGTCACCACTACTGAAGCCACTGTTACTGTCTCCTCAAGCACGACATCTTCTGAATCTGAAAGGGTATTGGAACTCCAAGCTGAAGTGTCAAATCTACAGAGTCAGAATGATCATCTCAACTGTTCTCTACAAGTGGCAAATCAGAAAATCTCTGAGCAGTCACATGTAATTGCTGAACAAGCTGCTGAGATTCAAAGGCTTAAGGAGCTGTTGGCCAAATCAAAAGAAGTAACCCAGCTCAGTGACAAGCCTGACAGTGGTGATGCTGGTAATAAAGGTTCTGAGCACCCAGAAGAACAACCGTCAACTCATCAAGGAACTGATAGCGCAAATTTTCCATCGGGTAAAGAATCTAAAGGAGATCTTGACTCCACAAGTTCCTTAAACGATAGTGACTTCGATGTTGATGATGATACAGTATTTGAAGGAAATGAGCCCAGCATGACTGATGATGAAGAATCATTTGTGAACAGTCTACTTCATGATGAGCCAGTTGATGAAATCCTGGACTCACTCAAGAAACTGGCTCCATTGCCAGAGAACTTGAAGCTGCCAAGGTTTGCACGAGCTCTCAAAGCCATTGAAGGTTCATCCAATTCGGAACCAGTAGAATCGGAGTTAGACAACTCTCTTCAACTTGCAATCGTACCTTCTAGGCAAGATATCACTAATTCATCATCTGCTATTGTCCCTGTAAGTGAAGGTGTCCGTAGATTTCACGTCGACTCGACCTTCTTGGACTTTTCCATGGCAGACTTTCGTGAGTATTATGCTGAAAAGTTATACACGAGAAGAAATTCATGTGGAATACTCATTGAAACCATTGAGGATGATAGTGAAACAACCTATGAAGAGTTTCCTTACACGGTTGATTTCAGTAATGTGGAAGATATGAATGAGTTGGAACAAAGGCTAAATGTTCTAGTCAATCAAGCTAACCCACTGAACTACATCGATTTGGATATGATTGAAAGTGAAGACGAAGAAGATGAAGTTCCTATTCCTACTCCAATTCAAGTGAAAATGGAGGTAGATGATGGAGTGTTTGTGAATGTCACTCTGCCAACTGGTATGCCAACTGATGAAACCCCTGCTCTTGACTCTTCTCCTCATGTTACTAGCTCTATTCCTGAAGATGCTGAAGTTATTAATCTTGAAGAAGCTGCTACTCCAACCATCTCTCAAGCTAATCCTGATGTCTCTGCTGAACAAGCTCCAACTGTTCAAATCTATTTAGCTCCTTTCCATCCTGCCTTCCTTCCCATGTTTCCTGATGAAGACGTGACCACGGTAACTCAGGAACCTTCTGTCTCTGAACAACGTGGTCCCTCAGTCACAGACAAAGGAAAAAGGATTCTTACACAAGAAGAAGTTGAAGCTGAAGAGTTAAGAAAGGAAGCTGAAAAAGACTGATCACGTAGAGCTCTTATTGCAGAAGCACTAGAAGAAGAAAATAGAGTGGCCAGAGAAAGAGAAGAAGCTTTAAAGAGATATGAATCTGATCATCCTCCAGCTGTTGTTTATGGAAAGGGTTTAAATTCTTTACCTGAAAAATCTGCACCATCCAACGACAAAGAGCCGACCATCCGCATCGTCACTAATCTGGAAGGAACAGACGTTGATGAGGATGATGTGTCAGAAACTACTCAGATGGTGAGGACTCTTATGAAAGACAGGATTCCTCTGGAATACCTTCTTAAACTTACCGATCTTGAGCTAACCAAGTTGTATACTGACGAAGAGAGATTGAATGCTAATCTCCCTCGTACTGATGAAGCTGAAATAATTCCCGAATCTCTGGTTGATCCTATGTCAGATCCATTTGCTGACTCCGACAGGACATTTAATTTTGCACCAGTCAGAGATCATCTTTCCGATCTTGTTCTTGATATGGGAAAGTCTTTCATTCCTGAAGATCCTGCTGATAATCTGCTTGAACCAGACTCCGTTGAGTATATTATTGCTACTACCAACCGGATGAACTTTGAAGCGCTCCGCAACTATCTCAAGTTCAAAAATGTGGAGAGAAAGTCTTGGATTCATAAGAAGACTCCTGGCCTTCGCAAATTTGTCATTGAATATAGGCAGACAGAGAGGCTCGCCAAGTTGGAGCAGATTAGACTTAAGGAGCAGGAGAGAGCTGAAGCGATTGAAAGGAACAAAAATCCACCTATTTATGATGACTGGGTGAGGATGGCTCCAAATTCTAAATCAATGCTGAGATTCACTGCCAAGAATTTGAGAAAAATGCCGGCCAATCCCAATGTTAATCATGGAATGAAAATTCTGGGTTGGAAATTTGATGAAGCTTTCGATGCTTTTATTGTGAAGAGACGGAATGGATAGGTTCAATTCTTCGCTGACTTCAAAGCTCTTACAAGCCTATTCTCATGGGAATTGAAGCAGCTCAAATACCTGGATTTGGTGAATCATACGAAACACAGCAAAGGTATTAGAGCTGAGCATCTGATTAAGTCAGCCTATGATGATAAAAGATTCAATCTGAATCCTGAGGAAGAAAGAAGAGCTCAGATAGCTGAAGAGAAGAAGAGACTCCGTGCTCCACATAAAGGTATTTTCAAGAACATTGGTGATAAGATAAATGTCAAATGGATCCCAGGGAATCAGAAGAAATTTCCCATTATCAGCTGGTATTACAATGGGATGACACATGAGTTAGTGATCGAAAGGGAAGGTGCGGAGGCCATCAGATTGTTTGCGGCTATTGAATTACGATTATTGTCAAGATCTTACATCAAAATCATCTATTACCAGAAAATGCGTACCATTCCTTCTCAGCTGAAACTATACGAGTGCTACGATGCTAACTACTTCCTGATGTTTCTAAATTGGTGGCGTCATCAGCTTGCTGTTAAAGGTTGGTTCAAGCTTGATGAAGAGATGTTGAGGAATGCTAACTGCTGGTTGATGGAAGACAATGGTTCAAGTGTGGCTCTTGACAAGGCAAAAAGATTAGTCGAGTTTAACAACTACAATGACTTGAAGAAACTAGTATGGCAAGACCTCTGGAGGCTCTATGATCTGGGGATTCATGTCCTTTCAGACAAACACAAAGAAGCGGCTAGAGAAAACTGGAGGTTCCTGCTCAAGTTGATTGGTCAAGATGGTTAAAGCTCAAGAGGTTTGCATTGCCAACATGGGTGGAAATTGTTAGAACTTATTTATGTTGGCAACACAAACTATTTATCTTTTTGGTGATTATTTGTAATTTGACCTTGGCTTGTACTTAACTTTGATTATGTACTTTGTTATCATTGATTATGTCTATGTATGATGTTTTGACTAAGTGTTAGCGTACTTGTGTTTTCTCCTTAGCGAACTTCTTGTATGTTGAACTTAGCGGACTTGATTAACTCTTAGCGAACTTGTCATTGTACTTAGCGTACTTGTTTGTTAACTGTCCTAGCGAACTTGTTTTTGCTCCTAGCGAACTTGATTTGTTCCTAGCGAACTTGATTTGTTCCTAGCGAACTTAAACTGTTCCTAGCGTACTTAAGTTGTGCTTAGCGTACTTGTTAGCGGACTTGTTTGTGTTTAGCAAACTTGTTAGCGGACTTGTTAATGCTTAGCGAACTTGTTAGCGAACTTGTTTATGCTTAGCGAACTTGTTAGCGAACTTGTTTAATTCTTAGCGTACTTCTTATATGCTTAGCGTACTTCATATTCTGTTAGAATATTTTGCTGAATTCTAGGTAATGATTGGTTGTTGTCAAACATTCTATTTGTCCCAGGCTCTCTTGTAGTATAAATACCAAAGTGAAAACCCTAATACGTGTTCCTCCTGGTCTATTCTACAAGAGAGCCTTTGTGTGTGTGTTCTTGGTGTATTTTGTGTGTGTTCTTGAGCTTTAGAGATCTATGGGGTGAAATCAACCAAGATTGATCATCACACTTGTTTTCCGCACCTGTGTGATGAATCAAATGAGAACATTGTGCTCAAATCAGGTCCTAACATACTCATGATAAAAAATTTTCAGGATTGTCTTTCAATGATTTGGTTCAAAGAATTCAGGCTCGAGATATGGAATTAATGGTGAATAAATCACTTCCTACACAAATTCAGAATCCTGCAGTGTATCATGGTGAAAATGATTCTACAATGAATGCTGTGAAGTCTAATATTCTTAGTTCTGCACCCCCTACAGCATTTCTGGCAGGTAAATCTAACACTCCAAGTTATTCATCTGCTGGTTGTACTGTGTCAATTCCTAGTTCTTCGACCCAAAGTGCTTTGTCTGTTCAAACTATTGATGATTATAATGCGTTGATGTCTGCATTAGTGTCTTCATACTTTGGTGTTATTACTGGTTCTGTGAGTAATGATGAGTTAGCAAATGAAGATTATGATCAGATTGATTATGATCATTTGGAGGAAATGGATCTCAATTGGCAATATGCTATGTTGGTTCGTCGAACAAACAAGTTTCTCAATAGAACTGGTAAGAAGAGACTAAATCAGGAAGGAAAGATTGGATTGGACAAATCTAAGGTGAAATGTTATAAGTGTTTAGTTTATGGTCACTTTGCTCGAGAATATCCAAGTTCTACAGAAAGTAAATTGAAGACTGGTCAGCATGCACATTTAGTTTTTCATCCATCTGATAAAGCTGAAAAGGTTGAGCAGAAATCTGCTACTCTTGCTCATGATTGGACTAATACATTTATGCATCCAGATGGATTTGCCTGGAATGCAGATTCAGAAGTTAAGAAGAATCATACTCCAATCTCAATTTCCTTAACTGTTCAACATGCTGATGATGAAAGTGTTTTAACAGAGTCTGATACTTCTTCAAGTATCTCTTTGGTTCAAGAAGAATTACCTAAATCTTCTGAGAATTCAAAAGATGATGAATTTAATTGTTATAAATGTGAGAAGTTGCTCAAGAAAATTGCAAGGTTTGAACAAGATTGTCAAATTTCAACTGAAGAAATTGTGGTGTTAAAGAAAGAGTTGGACGATTTTCAAAAGAAATATTATGCATTAGTTCATGTTCATGAAGATGTTTTGAAGGAAAAAGTTCAATTGGCTGAAGAGTGTGAGAAAGCCAAAGCTGAAGCGTTAGATGCAGCTCAAGATTTTGAGAATCTGTTTGAGAAGAGTTATCCTGTTCAGCAAAAATATGAAGAGGCTACTGCTCTTATTGCTACAACTGCTGTTACTGTTGAAAAATTGCAAAATAAGATTTCTATGCTTCAAGATGAGAATGTTCTGTATAGAGACAAGAATGAAGTATTAACTAAAGATGTTGAAATCTATAAACAAAAGAGAGAAAGTGTTCTTCAAGAACTATTTACAGAATGTGAGATCAGAAAGTTACAGACGTATGAATATGATGATCTCAATGCAAAGTTCATCAAGTCACAACAAGAAGTGTTTGAAGGTCAACGAAAATTAATGACTTGAAATTGGAGATTTTGGAGTTGAAACGACAAGTTAAGAATTGCAATTTGTCACCAACATTGCTTAATTTCTTATACAAGCAGGATCAGAGTTCAGAAAGTTCTAAGCAGGATGATGTTCACTCGGTACCTTAACCAGTGGATTTAATTGTGTTGATGCATGACCCTTGTGTGGCCGTTACTGTTCGAATTGTCAAACAGACTGAATTATCAGAGACGAGAACTGAGGTCCGAACTTAGGCCGAACTCCAGGTTCGGAGTCACCGAACTTGGGCCGAACTCCTAGTTCGGAGGGAGTTCGGAGGGAGTTCGGACTTGACAGGTTCGGACAGGATTATTCAAGTATAAATAGTTTCGTCTTTGTAATTCTTTGCAAGTTTTCTGTCTTGTTTCTGTGTGTTGAGAGGGGAGGTTCTGTCCGACCTCCCCCAGAGCTTAATCGTTGTATACTCCTTCGTTATGTAATCATTCAACATGATTCAATGACAAAACTTCCGTCTCATCCATAGAAACGATCCGTAAACGGTTTTTCAGTTGGTATCAGAGCTGTTGGCTCTTTCTATGGTCGAAATCTTTCGTTTTTCTTCATTTCGAGACGTTAAACCTTCAGTTAGGGGTGATTGGAAGTGTTTCTGTTTGGTTTTTAATCAATCGAGTCTTCCTGAGTCATGTTTTTACCTAACAGAAGCATCTGGATGTTCAAATTCGATCAAATTCTGAATCTAGTGAGTTTTTCCGAAATTTTTTTGGTTTTTCGCGTTCGGCCGAACTCCACGTTCGGTGTAACCGCTCCGAACTCCAGGTTCGGAGTACGCTCGGCATAACCGCTCCGAACTCCAGGTTCGGCCGGTCCGAAGGTCAGGTTCGGAGATGGCTCCGAAGGTCAGGTTCGGACTAGGTCCGAAGGTCAGTTTCGGAGAGGGTTCGGAGGATCGGGTTCGGAGGTAGATCGGACAAGGCTCTGCCCCTTGGACCCCGCCAGGGGCTGCCGCCCCTTGGACCCCGCTTCTCAGGGGCGCTGCCCCCGAACCCCCGTTAGGTGGGAATTTTACAGAAGCGGATCAGTTATCGAGTTTACCCTTGATTCGGTAGCTGTGGGGTGTTATGTTTGAAGAAAATCCAGATTCTGATACTTGTTACGAGTTAGTGATCGAATTTCAAGAAATGTGTTTGTGGGTAGTCATGGTTCTTGATGATGGACAGAGATTCAAGAATACGTGTTTTTGATGATGGACAGAGATTCGGAGACATGGTTATGATTACTTGGGAACGTTTGTCGGAGATTATCATTCTACACAAACTGAAGATTAAGTGATATTAAAGATTCCGTTGCGGGCCACTTGAGTTTATCATTCCACTACAAGAATGCGGGGTTGGAATCATAAGAAATTGAAGATTTGAATATGTCACTTGTTTAGGGGGAAATTGGGGACCCTAAAAACTTTCAAAGTTTCATAATTGAAAAAGTGAATATTTAAAAGCAATCAGTTCAGGGATGATGGTGGTTTTTGATCTTCATGGAAAGGTGGTATATTCTGATGTTCGTGCGAACCGATATGTCAAAGTTTTCGATTATGGTTTGGAACTCTTTGTCATATGCCCGATACTTTCTTGAGTTGTCGAAAGACTTGGTCAGATTCCAGTCTGCAACGAGATATACGTTTACCGGAGAAATATATTGGGATGGATTTGATGCTGAGGGGGAATTTCCGTGATTGAAGATGCTGATCGTGTCTGTTTTCATAAAGATCAGAATGTGTTACAATTCGGTGAAGATTGAAGATTATTATCAAGATGCAGTGATGTTCGTGTGTCTTTACAATTTCCGGATACAACTTATGAAGTGAACCATTATCATACATGCCGGTTCCAATTGGATGGTTGTGCTTGAAGCTAGGGGGAATTTTATTGGTTGTGGAAATTGTACAAGATGCGAATTGTTTCCTGCTTACCTGATGATTCGGTCAAGGGGAGTTTGCTAAAGATAGAGATGTCTGCAGCAAGCTGACTGAAGATTGCTAGAAGATTATTGTCTGGATTCGACAGTAACGTCCAAGGGGGAATTTGTTGATGCATGACCCTTGTGTGGCCGTTACTGTTCGAATTGTCAAACAGACTGAATTATCAGAGACGAGAACTGAGGTCCGAACTTAGGCCGAACTCCAGGTTCGGAGTCACCGAACTTGGGCCGAACTCCTAGTTCGGAGGGAGTTCGGAGGGAGTTCGGACTTGACAGGTTCGGACAGGATTATTCAAGTATAAATAGTTTCGTCTTTGTAATTCTTTGCAAGTTTTCTGTCTTGTTTCTGTGTGTTGAGAGGGGAGGTTCTGTCCGACCTCCCCCAGAGCTTAATCGTTGTATACTCCTTCGTTATGTAATCATTCAACATGATTCAATGACAAAACTTCCGTCTCATCCATAGAAACGATCCGTAAACGGTTTTTCAGTTGGTATCAGAGCTGTTGGCTCTTTCTATGGTCGAAATCTTTCGTTTTTCTTCATTTCGAGACGTTAAACCTTCAGTTAGGGGTGATTGGAAGTGTTTCTGTTTGGTTTTTAATCAATCGAGTCTTCCTGAGTCATGTTTTTACCTAACAGAAGCATCTGGATGTTCAAATTCGATCAAATTCTGAATCTAGTGAGTTTTTCCGAAATTTTTTTGGTTTTTCGCGTTCGGCCGAACTCCACGTTCGGTGTAACCGCTCCGAACTCCAGGTTCGGAGTACGCTCGGCATAACCGCTCCGAACTCCAGGTTCGGCCGGTCCGAAGGTCAGGTTCGGAGATGGCTCCGAAGGTCAGGTTCGGACTAGGTCCGAAGGTCAGTTTCGGAGAGGGTTCGGAGGATCGGGTTCGGAGGTAGATCGGACAAGGCTCTGCCCCTTGGACCCCGCCAGGGGCTGCCGCCCCTTGGACCCCGCTTCTCAGGGGCGCTGCCCCCGAACCCCCGTTAGGTGGGAATTTTACAGAAGCGGATCAGTTATCGAGTTTACCCTTGATTCGGTAGCTGTGGGGTGTTATGTTTGAAGAAAATCCAGATTCTGATACTTGTTACGAGTTAGTGATCGAATTTCAAGAAATGTGTTTGTGGGTAGTCATGGTTCTTGATGATGGACAGAGATTCAAGAATACGTGTTTTTGATGATGGACAGAGATTCGGAGACATGGTTATGATTACTTGGGAACGTTTGTCGGAGATTATCATTCTACACAAACTGAAGATTAAGTGATATTAAAGATTCCGTTGCGGGCCACTTGAGTTTATCATTCCACTACAAGAATGCGGGGTTGGAATCATAAGAAATTGAAGATTTGAATATGTCACTTGTTTAGGGGGAAATCGGGGACCCTAAAAACTTTCAAAGTTTCATAATTGAAAAAGTGAATATTCAAAAGCAATCAGTTCAGGGATGATGGTGGTTTTTGATCTTCATGGAAAGGTGGTATATTCTGATGTTCGTGCGAACCGATATGTCAAAGTTTTCGATTATGGTTTGGAACTCTTTGTCATATGCCCGATACTTTCTTGAGTTGTCGAAAGACTTGGTCAGATTCCAGTCTGCAACGAGATATACGTTTACCGGAGTAATATATTGGGATGGATTTGATGCTGAGGGGGAATTTCCGTGATTGAAGATGCTGATCGTGTCTGTTTTCATAAAGATCAGAATGTGTTACAATTCGGTGAAGATTGAAGATTATTATCAAGATGCAGTGATGTTCGTGTGTCTTTACAATTTCCGGATACAACTTATGAAGTGAACCATTATCATACATGCCGGTTCCAATTGGATGGTTGTGCTTGAAGCTAGGGGGAATTTTATTGGTTGTGGATATTGTACAAGATTCGAATTGTTTCCTGCATACCTGATGATTCGGTCAAGGGGAGTTTGCTGAAGATAGAGATGTTTGCAGCAAGCTGACTGAAGATTGCTAGAAGATCAATGTCTGGATTCGACAGTAACGTCCAAGGGGGAATTTGTTGATGCATGAACCTTGTGTGGCCGTTACTGTTCGAATTGTCAAACAGACTGAGTTGTTGAAGACAAGAACTGTGCTCCGAACTCCCGCCGAACTCTAGTGTTCGGCGGTGTCCGAGGGTGGTCCGAACTCTCAGGTTCGGAGGAAGCTCGGACAGAGTTCGGAGGTGACCGAGTTCGGACCTTATGAAGAAGTATAAATAGATTCGTCTTTGTATTTCTTTGTAAGTTTTCTGTCTTGTTTCTGTGTGTTGAGAGGGGAGGTTCTGTCCGACCTCCCCCAGAGCTTAATCGTTGTATACTCCTTCGTTATGTAATCATTCAACATGATTCAATGACAAAACTTCCGTCTCATCCATAGAAACGATCCGTAAACGGTTTTTCAAATTGAAGTTACTGCTGCTCAGATTGATCCAAAAGATGAATTGCATGACTATTCCAAGTTTGCCACTCCATCCAAGAAGAACAAGTCTAAATCTATAAAGAAAGGGAAGCCTTTGGGTGAAGCTCCTAAATTTGTTTCAAAGTCTGTTTTGTTAGAAAATGAAAAGGTTTTTGATAAGGTTGTTTCAAGTTCTTCATCTGCAACCGAAGAAGAGAATGTTTTAATTGAAAAGAATAAGCTGAGGGATATCAAAGCCAAATTCACTAGTGATGCTAAGTCAAGAGAAGCATCAGGTTCTTCTTCAGGTTCTTCAAAGACTCAAGGATCTAAACATAAAGGTTTGGGTTTTGTTGTGAAGGAAGTTCCGGTTGCAGTGAAGAAACCAATGAAGGTTGATAAATCTGAGAAAGCTAAGGTTACAAAGAAATCACCAATTTCGAAGGAATTTACTTATTATTCTGGAAGATCATCATCTTCAAGGAGTCCATCTCCTAGGTATGACTCTTCTGATGGTTTCTTTGATAACTTTCATTCTGAACATTCCTTTGACTCTCAAAAATAAAAACAATTTTCAAACATTTTTAGAGAGCAACTTTGTTATGTATGTCGTCAACCGGGACATCTCGCTGTTGAGTGTCCGACGACTGCATATATACACAAAACTGCCAAATATGTGGATAACAACGGTCAAATTTTTGATGTACCATGGTCCCCAAAGTTTAAATCAACTCGTAAATCGTCTTGGTCTAAATCAAGTTCGTCGGTTGAATCTGATTCAGGTTCTGATCAAAAATTAAAACTTTTACAAATTTGGAAACCAAAAGTTGTTTTCAAGGCCAACAAGGACTTTGTGGAAGACACCGGGCGACCCGACGTTGTTGAATCGGGTCGATCCCAACGCGACTAATGTTTTATTTGGTGTCAAGCAGGTGTTTCAGGAAGGTCTTTCGGTGATTGAAAATTTCTGATTGTGAAATATCTGTTCTATTTAAATTGCATTTCAAAATCAATTTTGTTTTTCAAAAGGCTAAACTGTGCGTATTCGTGTTGGTTGATCAATTTTTCTTGTTTTTTCACTTCGTCTCATTCTGAGGGGGAGTTTGTTTTTGCAAAAATACAAAAATAGTGTCTTGTTTTTCAATTAGTAAAAATGAAAATCTATAAATAGAGTTGTCATTTTTAGGGGGAGAAATTTGAAAAAGACAAAAACATTGCAAAATGCAAAAAGCCAAAAACATTGAAAAATGAGAAATTGTATCCGACATGATTGGGAAATGATGGTACATTGGCTGACAGTGTCTGACTCATGGATAAAGTAAATGAAAAGGCCATAAGACCATTTGATCGATGTGCAAGGTAGGCTCGGCAAATCAGAAAGTATACAAATGTGATATACACTAAATCTGATGCTTGACCTAATGGACAACATCTTGATGCATATCTCATGATATATCAAGTAAAAGATGTGTGAAAAATAAAATGAGAAGTCACTGTGTATACATGTGTTCATTTTGCAAAGATTTAAACTTGTTTGATTTTCTTTATTTTGTTAAACGATCGGACTTTCTCTGCGTGTCGAAAGACCGACCTGATCGTTGTTCGTTTGACGTTCTGCTTTATTTTCTTTGGTGTTTCGTATAACTCATCGGACTTTCTTTGCGTGTACGGGAGTACCGACCTGATTGTTGTTGGGTTATACAACTTCAACTTGTCTTATTTTCTTATTTTGTTAAATCCGAGGCCTTATCTACGTATCGTAAGATCAACCTTAAGGTAGACGATTTAACGTTCTTATTTCTTTTTGCATGGAACACAGTTGACTATATCATAGTTACAATCATTATGTGATTAAAATCACAAATGAAATCACAAAATGTGATAAGCAAAAGCATATCTGAGTATGTCTGATAGTGTGGGGTACACTGGTCAATGCAGAATCTAATCAATATCTTAACATATCCAAATGTTATGAGTATGATTGTGCCAGAGTTTAACGTTAGACAAATTATATCTGCAATCGGCATGGCTTATGTGCTTCTATAATTGAAATTGAAGTATAGTTCAGCATGTTATGACCAATATGATCCCAAGTTGTGATCTTTCTCACAAAAGACAAAAATAGTGTCTAATTTAGTATTGTTTTACTTTTCTTATCAGAAAATACCAAAAAGATTTTAGGTGTGTTTTGATATAAAGTTTCTAAAAGCCAAATAGATTTTGTTTCTTATTTGTTTTTGATTGATCAACACGAAATACAATATCAATTTTCAAAATCAAACTATCTTGGAGTCTCGAAGAGACATTTTGCACCAAGATTATTTATGTTAACAAGTTTCTAAGTGGGAAGAGAACATCACAACTTCAAGTCTTCTGAAGTTTGTTTATAAAGAGATTACACACGATGCAATATCAAGTATTCAAGATTAAGCTCATCGTCAAGATCGAGGAAGAGTTTGATTGAAGATACAAGATACAAAGTTTGAATAGAGGAAAAGATACTGCACATGCCGAGGGGGAGTTTGTTGATACATAGTCCTGATCGTCATGTGAAGTATCAAATACAAGATGGATCACACAAGGATGTTGAGGTCCGAACTCAGGCCGAACCTGGAGTTCGGGCATGGCCGAACGTGTGGCCGAACCTCAGGTTCGGCCGGTCGTATTTCAGCACTATAAATATGTTGTCTTGTTCAGGTCATATCTTCTAAGTGTCTTTGTGTAAACTCTCTGTGGTTAATACAAGCCAGATTTGTATTTACTCTCTGTGTTCTATTCGTTTATATTGATTTTGTTACAACTAAGTAGAAGATCCGCACGCCCACGAACTTTCATCAATCTCTAGGATTGGGAGAGAAGGGTTCAGGAAAGAGTGTTGGTTTGGGATTTGCAAGCGAAACTGATAAAGTTAATGTTCCAAAACAACAGAAACTGAAAAGAGTTGATGTGAAGCAAGTAAGAAAAGATGACTTCAAGGCTGAGAAGGTTCAACCCGAGAGGTTTTACAAACTCAAGGGTTCGGAACAAATATTTTCGGATAAAGAATTTCTGCTACATTGCGTGGATGCTCGGAAAATTGCCGAAGTATTTGTGAAGACTATTGATCTAAGGAACAAGAAGAATCAGTCTACAAAATATTTTTCTGAAGGTTCAAATTATACTCCAAAGAGTCCAACATCTAGATGGGTTCATGATCATCGTCAACAGGTATATGATAATTTTTATGATCATTTTGGAGATGAATATATTTGTGAAGCTATGCAGGTTCCAAAACGAAGAAATGTACACAATCGTTTGTGTTACAATTGCCGACAAAAAGGGCATATGGCACAAGATTGTCATGTTACTGCTGCTTCTAGTTCAAGGAAAGGACGAGTTCCTTATGTTGGTAAACCTGGCAAAACGCGATTCATTGTTGAATATGGCAGAGTATTTGATGAATATTCACAACCTACATTTTTCAAAACCCAAGGAAGATTTATTTCGCGTTTTCAAAATGTTCCATATGTAGGTTGTTCGTCACAATCAACTGTGACAGGTTCATCAAATACTGATTTACCAAAACAACAACACTGGAAACCTAAAGTGGTTTCGAAAGGAAATCAAGATACTAGTCGACCAGAAGCAATTCGCTTCGGGTCGTTTATAAACTGATGTGTTTGACCAGTGTGCAGGTACTTCTAGAAGACCTATCGGTGATTGCAAAGTTGCTGATGGAGGAGTATTCTGCTAATTTAAGTTAAATTTCAAGAAATATCAAAATTCAAAATAGAAATTTTTCTGAAAGCTAAAGCTGAAAGGTATCCATGTCGAAAGGTCAATTTTCTTTCTTTTTACATTCCGTATGTCGTTTAGGGGGAGAAAATTGAAAAACCAAAAATAGCGTCTTTGTGTTTTTGTTTGTGTTAAAATGAAAATCCAAAAATAGAGTTTGCATTTTAAGGGGGAGAAAAACAGAAAATACAAAAACACTGAAAAATAAAAAAATACAAAAACATTGAAAAATGAGAAATTGTATCCGACATGATTGGGAAATGATGGTACATTGGCTTACGTGTCTGACTCATGGATAAATTAGTTGAAAAAACCATAAGATCATTGTTCGATGTACTTGGTAGGCTCGGCATTCAATCAGAAAGTATTCAGATGGGATAAACACATTAAATACTAATGCTTGACCAAGTGGACAACATCTTGAAGCGTATCTCATGATATATCAAGAAAAAGATATGTGAAAAAGAAAATGAGAAGTCACTGTGTATACATGTGTTCATTTTGCAAATATTTAAACTTGTTTGATTTTCTTTATTTTGTCAAACGGTCGGACTTTCTTTGCGTATCGAAAGATCGACCTGATCGTTGTTCGTTTGACATTCTGCTTTATTTTCTTTGGTGTTTCGTATAACTCATCGGACTTTCTCTGTGTATACGAAAGTGTCGACCTGATTGTTGTTGAGTTATACAACTTCAACTTGTTTTTATTTTCTTATTTTGTTAAATCCGAGGCCTTATCTGTGTATCGAAAGATCGACCTTAAGGTAGACGATTTAACGTTCTTATTTCTTTTTGCATGGAACACGGTTGACTAAATCATAAGTACAATCATTATGTGATTAAATCACAAATGAAATCACAAAGTGAAATATAAAAGAAAATACATATCTGAGTATGTTTGATAGTGTGGGGTACACTGGTCAAAGCAAATATAATCAATAGAATAACATATCCAGATGTTATGAGTATGATTGTGCCTGAGTTTAAGATGGACAAATTATACCAGTAATCGACATGACTTATGTGCTGAAGTAATTGAAATTGAAGTGTTGTTCAGCATGTTATGTTCAATATGATCACAAGTTGTGATCTTTCTCGCAAAAGACAAAAATAGTGTCTGATTCAGTATTGCATTTATGTTTCATATCTGAAAAATCCAAAAAGATTTTCGGTGTGTTTTAATGTAAAGTTTCAAAAAGCCAAAAATATTGTATTTCTTATTTGTTTTCGACCGTTCGACATGTGATACAAAATCAAATTTTAAAATCGTATCTTGGATTCTCGAAGAGAAGTTTTGCGCCAGGATTAAATTAATTTTCAAAAGAAAAAGGAAACCGCGTTTTTGTCTTCTGAAATTGCAGGTTATATGTGTTAAGACTCAAGCATGGTGAAAGGGGGAGTATGTTTTATCTTTCACAAGTGGATCTTGAAGATCAAAGATGATTCAAGAGTGATCCAGCCATGCAAGCTCTATTTCTGACAAGATTTCAAGTCAAAGATCGGATGCAGCAATGTTGAAGATTGAAGACTAGAGTTTAGTTAGAAAATAGATACACTACACGTTAAGGGGGAGTTTGTTAGAGCATATACCTATGCTATGATGTGTCTCGTGTATTGTATCTATGTGAGCGTGTCTTAATATGAGTTTTAGTGACAATATCATTGGCGCCGGACCAAATGGTACGCCCGTACCATTTGGTACGCAGCCTGTTTAGTCACTAAGTATAAATAGGTTGTGTTAGAATGATAGCTTAACACTCTGAGTCATTCTATACTTTCTGTGTGTGTTTTCTAGAGGGAGAAACTAGAGAGCTTTCATTGTATCTTCAAGTGATTCAATACAAGATCTCTTATTTACATCCGTGTTTACTATGATTGATTGATACATGCAGTAGTAAGATCGTATCTCGGTTTTACAGTTGATTTGTTGGATGTCATCATTTCCATTTCTCTAGCATGCAACTTCCCAGTTAAACTCATGAAATGACAATGTGGAATATTCCTTATCATGAGTAAGCAGTAGAACATAATTCTCCCACTTTTCTGGTAAAGCTTCCATTAATTTCTCCTTCAGTTCCTCCTCGGTCTTTTCAATGTCCACCACTTTCATTTCACTAATCAGATATGAAAATCTGGATACAAGTGCAGGAATATTTTCTTTATCATAGTGTTGAAAATTTTCAAATTCTTTGTTGAGCACTTTTCTTCTACTCTTCTTGTATTGATCATTGCCTTCGCATCTTGCAGACAATGCATCCCACAATTGTTTTCACTTTTTGCAAGTACTAAACTGATGCAATTTAATGGGCAAAGCCATTGTTAGATAACCAAAAGCTTTTCCTTCAAGCTCATAGAGTTTTCTTTCAGCGGCATCGAAATTGTGAACTTGTTTAAAATCTCCATCTTCATTTGGATGCATGTAAAGCTTGCGAATTGGAATCCATAAATCGACATTATTTGTGTTGATGTAAGCAGAAAATCTTTGCTTCCAATTGTGATAATTCTCCAGCTTCAACAATTTGGGAACTTTCTGGCTTGTTCCAAATTCGTTATTGAAGTTGAGCAAGGTTTGCATCGCACTTTTCATAGCGGCGAACGCTTGAAAATCAAACATTTTTCACCGAAACTGATACTTTAAAAACTTCGAACTCAAAAACAAAGGTCTTCCAAGCGGATTTTGGTTACCAAAATGGAGGGTACTAGCCATTAGGCAAGTAATAGTCTAGATCTCATTGAGACGGTCGTTTTGGCTGGTATTAGCTCCCGCTCTTAACGAAACTCAAGTTACGTCAGTTTTAGTGAAGAACACTTTTATGCTAGCGGACCAAACTCTTCAACGTACCAAAATCTTCCAACGTACAAAATCTACGTACCAGACCAAATCAGTGGACCAAACTAACTCAACGTACCAGTAGCGGATCAATATAAGTTGCGTACCAAATCAAGCAGCGTACCAATTTGGTACGGCGTAACTGCCAGCGTACCAGAAAATAACTGTTGCGTACAAACGATGAAGACTGCCTAGCGTACCAACAACAAGTGTACCAGAAATCTATGAAGATTCCCTAGCATACCAGTGTGTTTATCCGGCGTACCATCATCATCATTGGACGTACCAGCAGCGTACCAGACTGAAGTCGACTGATTTTTCGAATTTTCGACTTTTGAGACTGGAATTTGGAACAGTAAGGTGCAAAAACACTCTAGGAACGTTCAGAAATCATTTTTGATCTCTGAGACACTCAGAATTGGACGAATTTATGAAAAACGTAAGAAACCCAAACTTTCTCTCTCTAAAAGTCCGAACAATTGATAAAGAAACACAGCATTAGAGCAACCAAATGCTCTGATACCACTTGTAAAACCGAGATTCGATCTTACTACTGCGTGAATCAATCAATGTAGTGAAACGAGAAAGTAAATAAGAGATTTTGTATTGATTCACTTGAAGATACAAACAAACGCTCTCTGGTTTCTCTCTCTAACTCACACACAGAAAAGGTGTAGAAATGACAGAAGTTCTTCTATCATCTAACGCACGGTATTTATAGTTAGTGACAATCTGGCCTGCGTACCAATTGGTGAACCAATTGGTACGGCGTATCAGTTGGTACGGCACCATTGATATTCCCACTACAACTCACAGACTCGCTCAAATGTAGATACAATACACAAGACACATTGTAGCATAGGAATATGCTCTAACATGGAGCTTAGTCCCTTTTAAAGATGTTTTTCATACTAAATTAAACTGATGCGTGGGTTGTTCCCCTACCGGTTCAAGATAACGTATTCGAGTGTAACGGCACTGACGACCCATCAGGCCCTACAACTACATGGCATTCACGCTCACTTTGTTTGTTACTTCCAGTTCGGTCCTCTCGAGTTCCTTATGAGGAAACGAGAGGAATGTGAGATAGGGTTCCAGGCTGAAAATCAGCCCTCCTCACCTGAAAAGTAACAATCATAAGGTAAGCATCTATTCCCATTTTACCAAACCAACCACTGGTAAGTCCTCCCAAATGACATTAACCTCTGATAAATTAAAACTTAAAACCCATTTTATTTATTTTCTTTTCTTCTTTTATTCTCTTAGATTAATCAACCTTTCACTTATATATCTAAAAACCGAGTGAGTTGTTGACAAAATATTATATATCAATGCCTCATTTCCCTCATGTCCTTGGACGACCTCGGTTTCTTACTGTGACGACCCTAAAACTTTGCTTTCTTTCCCCAGCAGCAACGACAGCTGATGCTGCGAACGCTACGACGCAAGAATAATTTTCGGGACGAAAATTCCAATTACAAGGGGATGATGTGACATCCGAGAATTTCAAGGTTTACTTCCGTTAGACAACCTCCGTTAGTTACGTTATAAGTGCTAACTTAGTAACTAATGCTTAATTAGGTCGAATACGTCCACGTCCTTTGGTTGATCACCGAACCCGCCCATATGTGCTATGTGTTCATTTATGGTTGTTATTATGTGCAATGTGTTTTAAATGCATGATTTAATATTATGAATAGTATGACAAATTGTAAATCCTTGATTATGTGAAAAATTGCCTAAGTTGTGCAGCCAGCGAAACTAACGGGCGAAACTATAGTGTCGCCCGGTAGCCAGCTAAGCTATTCGATAACACGTGACCAGAGCCAGTTTCGTCGCCAGCGAAACTGCAGCGAAACTAAGACCTGATATAAATAATCCTAATAAACCCTAGTTTAAACCATTTGCCTCTTTTACACAAAACACACACCACTCTCCATCTGCTCTCTCGAGAAAGCTGGTCAGTTGTGAATCACCAAGAGACCACCATCATCTCATCTCACCCATTCAGACCCTAGATCGAATCGTAAGTCCCAAAAACTATTTATATGCACCTTTCTATATGTTTTCTTCATAAAGCATGCCTCAATCTTCATGAATCTGTTAGATCTTCTGATATGATGTGTATACATGCTAGATCTACCATAAAGTTGCTAACTTTACGCGCAAAATTCATCCATGATAAAGATCTAAGCTATTTTAGTCATTTTAGGGTTTTATATGTATTTTGGGTGATTTGATGATAAAATGCATGTTTAAGGTGTTAAAGCTTACTGATTTATGTTGGTAAATGCCTATGTATGATAAACAATGAATTGTATGTAAAAATGGAAGCTGATAGGTTGATTTTTAGGCTGATCCGTATGTTTTTCGCGACCAGCGAAACTGTTGTGTTCTCTGGGCGAAACTGTCCAGCGAAACTATGCATATCTTCAACCAGCGACACTATGTAGCGAAACTACAGTGTCGCCGGGTAAACCAACCAGACCAGCTCGAGCGAATCAACCGAGCGAAATTCCCTGAACGAAAGTTCAAACCAGTTTCGGGCGAAACTAGGCTAGCGAAACTGTGCCAGCAGTTTCGAGCGAAACTAGCCTAGCGAAACTGTGTCACCGGGTATTGCCTAGCGAAAGTGCTGCCCGTGCACACAGCGAAACTATCTAGCGAAATTTCTAGCGAAACTGAGACCAAAATCCAAACTTGTGCAAATTTGCTTGAATGTTATGCCATGACTTACATGATTATGCCATGATGATAAATGCTTTGATTTCTGATATATATGAACCCTTATTCATGATCAACCATCGGTATCTTGTGTCTGTATGTCGAGTCATAGTTCCAACGTGCTATGCTTCGTAGGTCTTTCGTTCAAGCAAACTTGGATTGTTAAGCAAGTGTAGCAGTGCAACCAAAGGTGAGTGTCACTAACCCAATTACCGTGAACCCGTTTGGGTCACACCGAATAACTAAAAGTAAAACAATGCTGACAAACTCGAGAGTGCTAGGCACCTCCCTGATGAATGTGAAAACTTGGAGTGCTCGGCACCCACTTGATGAACTTGAAGTGCTTTATGGGGAGCACTTGTGAATTTCTTAAACAACTATTTCTAAAACGAAACTGAAAACACTTTTGAGATTCATGAGAATCCGGTAAACCGTTTTAATATGGCTAGTGTAGGTTAAAGTCTGAACCACATGATATCACATGTTTTCTAAGGATGCCTTATAACTTAAAAGTCCTCAACTAAATTGTACCATTAATTGTAAAGCGAGGGGATGTTGGGTAGATCTACTGGAGTTTGACAAACTCCGCCCCGTGGCACGGGGAGTGCACGGAGGTACAATATCAGCCTAATTGACCGTGATCCCGAGAGGACACGGGGGAGGAAAAACCGCGATGACGTAGGTCCGCAGTACTAGATGGCACGGCCACTACAATAAATTATAGTCAGCTTTGGTGCAAACTTCCTTAGTGCATGGAACAACGGATTAGCTACCCGCGATATCGGTTGAGCACTTTAATTTTACAAAACTAGTCCATACCCGATGACGTAGGTCACGGACAATTCCTTATAAACTAAGACATAACTTTTAGCATTGCTTTTCACAAACGAATACTATGTAAGCATACCTTGATACAAATTATGATTATGAGACCGGGCCAATGCATGACAAGCCCATTGTGAACTCACCAACCGTTAGGTTGACACTTGCGTGGTTTAAACTTTTGCAGATGGCTAAGGAGTATCCGGAGCGGGTTGGCATGGCACGTGAAGACTTTTACTTTCTTTAAACTAACTTGGGATTTTAATTTGAAACAATGATTTGTAAAGCACGTGGTTAGTGCTAAAGACAATACTTATTCCGCTGCGTTTTGTAATTGAGACTTTACTTTTAACTGGTTTTTGAATTAACTCTGATTCGTTTAGTATTTGTAACTAATGGTTGTGGATCCTGGTCTAGCCGCACCCCTTGACGGTATAAACTCCGTTAGTGGTTAATTGGGGGTGTGACAGATTGGTATCAGAGCCATAAGTTGCAGAGAACTGGAATCATTTTGAAAAACGATTTGGAAACTGCAACTTGAAAACCTTGGTTACGAACGAAACAAACAAATTCCCAAAACCAAAATAATCGCGTGCCAATCTGGGATACTCGCTCTGCTGTGTAAGTAAGAGCTTAGTACGTATGTATGTATATATATATATATAAATGTACATATATAGACCGTGTCTAGGAAGTCTAACGGAAAACCTTAGGGAAATTTTCACACACGAATACGAAACGCGAACGCGAATGCCCGCACTATTCTGGGGGAAAGCGACAACGAAACGATACTACACGCTACGTCCTGATTTCTACTACGATGACTACGCCGACGGTGACTTTTATGGGAAAGCCGACTTTCGACGATAGCTACTTACGACTTACGACGTTCCTCGACGACGCCACGATTTTTGCACAAAATTTTTTTTCTAGACTAATAGAGGGATAACGGGAAATTGCTAATATACATATTATGGGATTTGTATAGAATATAACTGTGACTGAACACTGGCTACTTTAACTGTTCAGCAAGATGTCTGGAAGAGGACACGGAAGGAACAACATCAACATGACGCCTGCACAATTGCAAGCCATGATCAATGAACATGTGCAAGCCGCGGTGGCAGCCGTCTAAGCTGCATACGCCGCACAGGGTAACTATTATGCCGGTTAAGGCGCAAAGCGAATTATATTTGACCTGTTTAAATTTGAAACTCGAATTATTATTGCATCAGGAAACCATCACTGCACGTTCAAGTCCTTCATGGACTGCAAGCCACTAACATTCTCCGGCGAAGAAGGAGCGGTAGGACTCCTCCGGTGGATCGAAAAATCTGAGAAGGTCTTCTCTATGTGTAATTGCCCGGCTGAAAGCAAGGTGAAGTTTGCTACTGGTACCTTTGAGGGAGCTGCACTCTCCTGGTGGAACGCCGAGATCCAGATGATTGGGATCGACGCGGCTAACAACATGCAATGGGAAGCATTCAAGGAACTGATCATGGATGAGTACTGTCCTCGTGACCAAGTGAAGAAGCTTGAGGGTGAATTCTTGAACCTGAAGATGTCTGGGTCTGAAATCGAACAGTACACTGCGCGTTACCATGAGTACGCGGTCTTGTGCCCCACAATGGTTGATGCTGAGTTCAAACGCATTGAGCGTTATCTGGAAGGCCTCGCGCCTCAAGTCAAGAGTTTGGTGACCGCCAGCAACCCCGCAACCATGCAGCAAGCCATCCGTTTGGCCCACAAGCTTACTGATCAGGAGGTTGAGAAGGGTACTCTACCTGCGAAAGCCACTGAGAAGACTGCCTTAAGTGGCAAAAGAAAAGCTGATGATGAAGCTCCTGAGAACTCCATGAACAATCAGAGTGTTGGAAACAGCACTGGGAGGTCTTTCAACTCCCAAAGTCAAAGCAAGAGGTCTGGAAATAACAGTAGTAACTACCGCCAGGGTGGCAATGGACAAAGCAACTACAGAGGTAACCTGCCTCTGTGCAACAAGTGTGGGAAACATCATGCTGGTGTTTGTAAGAAGAATTTAAGCTGCGAAAGGTGTGGCAAGGGAAGCCACGAAGCAAAAGACTGTTGGGCCATTTTGCCTGAGCAACAAAACCGCCCTAGGAGGAACAACAACAATCATGGAAACAACAACTATGGGAATAATCGGGGCAATGGGAACAACAACGGTCAGAACCAGAACAACAACAATGGGGGAGCCCGTGGCTGCTTTGAGTGTGGTGCTCAAGGCCACATTAAAAGAGACTGCCCACAGCTGAGAAGACAGGGTAATGGAAATCAAGGAAATAATGGTGGGAATGGTAACGGTGGAGGTAATGGTAATGGGAATGGTGGAAATGGTAGAGGTCGAGCTTTTGTCATGGGTCAAGGTGAAGCTCGCAATGATGACAACGTGATTAACGGTAAATTCATCCTTAATGGTTTCTTTGCTACTGTATTATTTGATTCTGGCGCTGAGAAAAGTTTTATTTCCACTAAATTTGCTAAATTGATTAATGCTAAACCTAGCGCCCTAGACGCTAAGTATGTGGTAGAGCTAGCAAATGGTAAACTTCATGATACGACCCAGATAGTTAAGGACTGTAAGTTAGAAATAGCCGGCCATACATTAGGAATCAACCTGATGCCTTTCCCGATTGGTAGTTTTGATGTTATAGTAGGAATGGATTGGTTATCTGAGAATCGAGCTGAAATCTTATGTAAAGAAAAAGTGGTTCGTATCCCACTCGAAGACGGTAAAGTGCTAACGGTTCAGGGTGAAAAAGGTGGAACAGTCACTGGTATCATTTCGTTTCTCAAGGCTCAAAAGTGCCTTCGTAAGGGTCACTTCGCGATTCTTGCAAACGTCACCGATTCGACACTTCCCGGGCGCAGAATCGACGACTACCCGATAGTTCGCGACTTCCAAGATGTATTTCCTGAAGATCTGCCTGGTTTGCCTCCATTTCGACAAGTAGAGTTTGGAATCGACTTAGTTCCTGGAGCGTCTCCGATCGCACGTACACCTTACCGTTTGGCAGTAAGTGAACTCAACGAACTCTCCGCACAACTTCAAGAGTTACTCGACAAAGGGTTTATCCGTCCAAGTTCGTCTCCGTGGGGAGCTCCGGTATTGTTTGTTAAAAAGAAGGATGGAACGTTCCGAATGTGTATTGACTACCGAGAGCTTAACAAGGTTACGATCAAGAATCGGTATCCGCTTCCTCGAATCGACGATCTCTTCGACCAGCTACAAGGTTCCCGCTATTTCTCAAAGATTGATCTACGGTCTGGATATCACCAGCTTCGCGTTCGAGATGAGGATGTACCCAAGACTGCTTTTAGGACTCGATATGGTCACTACGAGTTTCTAGTTATGCCGTTTGGGATAACTAATGCGCCTGCCGTATTTATGGATCTGATGAATCGAGTGTGCAAGCCGTACCTCGATAAGTTTGTAATAGTTTTCATCGATGATATTTTGATCTACTCCAAGACGAAGGAGGAACACGAGGAGCACCTACGACTTATCTTGGAATTGCTCCGCAAGGAACAGCTTTATGCTAAGTTTTCGAAATGCGATTTTTGGATTCGCGAAGTCCAGTTTCTTGGACACATTGTCGACCAGAATGGAATTCATGTCGACCCAGCAAAAGTGGAAGCTATCAAGAATTGGCCTACCCCACGAGCACCGACTGAAATCCGACAATTCTTGGGACTTGCCGGATATTACCGAAGATTCATCAAGGGTTTCTCGCAATTGGCTCAACCTTTAACAGCCTTAACGCACAAAGGAGTGCAATACAGATGGGGTGAAAAAGAAGAACGCGCGTTTCAAACGCTTAAAGACATGTTGTGTTCAGCTCCAATTCTCGCGCTACCCGATGGGATTGACGACTTTGTGGTCTATTGCGACGCGTCAATTCAAGGACTCGGTTGTGTGTTGATGCAACGAGACAAAGTGATTGCCTACGGGTCCAGGCAATTGAAGGATACCGAAAAGAATTATACAACGCATGATCTGGAATTGGGAGCCGTTATTCATGCACTCAAGATTTGGAGACACTACCTCTACGGAACAAAGTGCACAATATTTACCGATCACAAAAGCTTACAGCACATCTTTAATCAGAAGGATCTCAACATGCGACAACGACGGTGGGTCGAGCTATTGAATGACTATGACTTAGCAATTAAGTATCACCCGGGAAAAGCCAATGTTGTGGCTGATGCCCTAAGTCGGAAAGAGTATGAAAAACCTCGACGAGTACGAGCGCTGCAACTTACCATCCACACGGGATTGCCGGATCGGATCCGCGATGCCCAACAAGAAGCTCTAAAGGAAGAAAACTTCACAGCTGAAGCACTGCGAGGGGTGGACGGAAATTTTGAAGTTAAGTCTGACGGACTCAGATATTATAATGATAGAATTTGGGTTCCTTTACTTGGAAATCTCCGAGAGCTCGTGATGGACGAGGCTCACAAGTCAAGGTATTCGGTGCACCCTGGATCGGATAAAATGTACCAAGATTTGAAGAGTTTGTATTGGTGGCCGAACATGAAAGCCGACATTGCGCGATATGTGGCTAAGTGTTTAACGTGCTCAAGGGTTAAGATTGAGTACCAAAAGCCTTCTGGGCTATTACAGCAACCAAAGATCCCAGAATGGAAATGGGAGGATATTTCAATGGATTTTGTAACGGGATTACCTCATCGATCGAATCGACCAGATGCGATTTGGGTTATCATTGATCGGTTAACCAAATCTGCACATTTTATCCCGATGAAAGAAAGTGACAACATGGATAAATTAACAAAGCTGTACATCGACCGAATTGTGGCACGTCATGGAGTACCTAAGACTATTATCTCCGATAGAGATCCTCGATTCACTTCTCGACTATGGCAATCTATGCAAGAAGCATTGGGAACCAGATTGAATATGAGTACAGCTTATCACCCGCAGACCGATGGTCAGACGGAACGAACTATTCAGACTTTGGAAGACATGCTCCGAGCTTGCGTTCTCGACTTTGGTAAAGACTGGGAGGCTCACCTTCCGTTGGTGGAGTTCTCCTACAACAACAGTTATCATTCAAGTATCGGTGCTGCGCCTTTTGAAGCTCTTTACGGCAGAAAATGCAGATCGCCCGTGTGTTGGGCCGAAACAGGTGAGACGGGACTCACCGGACCAGAACTTATTCATGATACGACCGAACGCATTATTCAAATCAGAAAACGGATAGCCGCAGCACGTGACAGACAAAAGAGCTATGCCGATAAACGCCGTAAACCTTTGAGGTTCGAGGTAGGCGACAAAGTATTGTTAAAGGTATCTCCCTGGAAAGGAGTGATACGCTTCGGGAAGCGTGGAAAGTTGAATCCTCGCTACATCGGTCCTTTTGAAATCATCGGGGAAGTAGGCCCGGTGGCCTATCGTTTACAACTCCCTGCAGAACTCGATGGAGTTCACAACGTGTTTCACGTTTCTAACTTAAAGAAATGTCTGGCTGAAGACATCGAAGTAATTCCTTTGGAGGAGTTGGAAATTGATGAACACCTGAGATTTATCGAGCAACCGGTAGAAATCATGGGACACGAGGAGAAAGCCCTCAAACGTAGCAAAATTCCGATCGTCAAGGTGCGATGGAACTCAAAGCGTGGACCTGAATATACTTGGGAACGAGAGGATCAGATGAAGAAAAAGTATCCTCACCTGTTCGAACAGACGTCCACGGAAACTCAAGGTATGATTTAATTTTGGGGACCAAAATTCCTGTAACAGGAGGAGGATGTGACGACCCTAAAACTTTGCTTTCTTTCCCCAGCAGCAACGACAGCTGATGCTGCGAACGCTACGACGCAAGAATAATTTTCGGGACGAAAATTCCAATTACAAGGGGATGATGTGACATCCGAGAATTTCAAGGTTTACTTCCGTTAGACAACCTCCGTTAGTTACGTTATAAGTGCTAACTTAGTAACTAATGCTTAACTAGGCCGAATACGTCCACGTCCTTTGGTTGATCACCGAACCCGCCCATATGTGCTATGTGTTCATTTATGGTTGTTATTATGTGCAATGTGTTTTAAATGCATGATTTAATATTATGAATAGTATGACAAATTGTAAATCCTTGATTATGTGAAAAATTGCCTAAGTTGTGCAGCCAGCGAAACTAACGGGCGAAACTATAGTGTCGCCCGGTAGCCAGCTAAGCTATTCGATAACACGTGACCAGAGCCAGTTTCGCCGGCCAGCGAAACTGCCAGCGAAACTAAGACCTGATATAAATAATCCTAATAAACCCTAGTTTAAACCATTTGCCTCTTTTACACAAAACACACACCACTCTCCATCTGCTCTCTCGAGAAAGCTGGTCAGTTGTGAATCACCAAGAGACCACCATCATCTCATCTCACCCATTCAGACCCTAGATCGAATCGTAAGTCCCAAAAACTATTTATATGCACCTTTCTATATGTTTTCTTCATAAAGCATGCCTCAATCTTCATGAATCTGTTAGATCTTCTGATATGATGTGTATACATGCTAGATCTACCATAAAGTTGCTAACTTTACGCGCAAAATTCATCCATGATAAAGATCTAAGCTATTTTAGTCATTTTAGGGTTTTATATGTATTTTGGGTGATTTGATGATAAAATGCATGTTTAAGGTGTTAAAGCTTACTGATTTATGTTGGTAAATGCCTATGTATGATAAACAATGAATTGCATGTAAAAATGGAAGCTGATAGGTTGATTTTTAGGCTGATCCGTATGTTTTTCGCGACCAGCGAAACTGTTGTGTTCTCTGGGCGAAACTGTCCAGCGAAACTATGCATATCTTCAACCAGCGACACTATGTAGCGAAACTACAGTGTCGCCGGGTAAACCAACCAGACCAGCTCGAGCGAATCTACCGAGCGAAATTCCCTGAACGAAAGTTCAAACCAGTTTCGGGCGAAACTAGGCTAGCGAAACTGTGCCAGCAGTTTCGAGCGAAACTAGCCTAGCGAAACTGTGTCACCGGGTATTGCCTAGCGAAAGTGCTGCCCGTGCACACAGCGAAACTATCTAGCGAAATTTCTAGCGAAATTGAGACCAAAATCCAAACTTGTGCAAATTTGCTTGAATGTTATGCCATGACTTACATGATTATGCCATGATGATACATGCTTTGATTTCTGATATATATGAACCCTTGTTCATGATCAACCATCGGTATCTTGTGTCTGTATGTCGAGTCATAGTTCCAACGTGCTATGTTATGGGCCATAGTGACGTTAAGTAAAGATTAGACACAAAACTAATACTTAAGACCTAAACGTGTTCATAGGTCTTCGTTAAGCAAACTTGGATTGTTAAGCAAGTGTAGCAGTGCAACCAAAGGTGAGTGTCACTAACCCAATTACCGTGAACCCGTTTGGGTCACACCGAATAACTAAAAGTAAAACAATGCTGACAAACTCGAGAGTGCTAGGCACCTCCCTGATGAATGTGAAAACTTGGAGTGCTCGGCACCCACTTGATGAACTTGAAGTGCTTTATGGGGAGCACTTGTGAATTTCTTAAACAACTATTTCTAAAACGAAACTGAAAACACTTTTGAGATTCATGAGAATCCGGTAAACCGTTTTAATATGGCTAGTGTAGGTTAAAGTCTGAACCACATGATATCACATGTTTTCTAAGGATGCCTTATAACTTAAAAGTCCTCAACTAAATTGTACCATTAATTGTAAAGCGAGGGGATGTTGGGTAGATCTACTGGAGTTTGACAAACTCCGCCCCGTGGCACGGGGAGTGCACGGAGGTACAATATCAGCCTAATTGACCGTGATCCCGAGAGGACACGGGGGAGGCAAAACCGCGATGACGTAGGTCCGCAGTACTAGATGGCACGGCCACTACAATAAATTATAGTCAGCTTTGGTGCAAACTTCCTTAGTGCATGGAACAACGGATTAGCTACCCGCGATATCGGTTGAGCACTTTAATTTTACAAAACTAGTCCATACCCGATGACGTAGGTCACGGACAATTCCTTATAAACTAAGACATAACTTTTAGCATTGCTTTTCACAAACGAATACTATGTAAGCATACCTTGATACAAATTATGATTATGAGACCGGGCCAATGCATGACAAGCCCATTGTGAACTCACCAACCGTTAGGTTGACACTTGCGTGGTTTAAACTTTTGCAGATGGCTAAGGAGTATCCGGAGCGGGTTGGCATGGCACGTGAAGACTTTTACTTTCTTTAAACTAACTTGGGATTTTAATTTGAAACAATGATTTGTAAAGCACGTGGTTAGTGCTAAAGACAATACTTATTCCGCTGCGTTTTGTAATTGAGACTTTACTTTTAACTGGTTTTTGAATTAACTCTGATTCGTTTTCGTTTAGTATTGTAACTAATGGTTGTGGATCCTGGTCTAGCCGCACCCCTTGACAGTATAAACTCCGTTAGTGGTTAATTGGGGGTGTGACACTTACCTTCGCTATACTACGTCACGATGGGTGCACTTGCCGTGGTGTATGGTGATTATTAGTTATTAAGTTTTATAAATTTAAAAGCTTGAGCAATAGTGGTGTCGAACTTGACCCATAATTGTCATATTTTTATTTTCAACAGTCTGTGATCATCTGAGTTACACCACTTCACGATCACACGAGTTTTATACTCAATCATTTATGTCTTAAATGGATTTTCAAACAAACTTTACAATTTATGTGTCGGTGATTTTGCTATTTTCTCTTATGATTATCAGTGTTCTATGATTTTTTTTCCATATTTGGTCGTGTTGTGACACTCAAATTCGAGTGTCCTATGTGATGTCTCTCACTCTTGTGATTACGGACTGAACAGTCACCTGGTCATACCTTTTGTTTCATGATCGTTTTTCTTTCGTTTTCCCAGCTAGGGTCGAGGTAATCGTCGCTGCAACCGTCTGGTGGGCCCGGAGATTGTTTGGCAAGTGGAAGCTGCTATCTCCAGCCTAATCCAGCGAGCCCTCAAAGCTAACCCTATTATCAATATAATCGTTTCTAACCAGCTCGCTATTTCAAACGCCGTAAGGTGTACAATCTTTCATTGTGCAAAGTCTCTGGGAAACCTGCCCACCTTCCATGTTGACACTGCACGAATTGGAACCTTCTCGGTCATTGCGTGGGTATCTGCCGCCGATCCGACCCTCCCATGAGCACATGTTACCAGCCAGATCGAGTTAAGTTTCAAATGTTTCATGGCGTTAATGCCAACTCGGGTCTATGTTGATCATCGGACTGCTTTTATCACCACCATTTTTTGCTATCATCATGTCACCTTGGATCGCATTCCTCTCGCGTTCCCACTGCTAGCCACTGTAAACGCTTCCATCAACAGAAATACTGACTGTGGAACCTCTGTTGAAGCTTTGAACTCGGATGATTGTTTGACGAGTCCGATTTTTATAATATGTAGTCGATTAAAATCTTTGACATTCTATGTATCCATTTCACTTATTTATGATGATGTTCAAAACCTTACCATTCTATATCATTTATGGATCTATGTACCTTGTTAAGGTTTGTCCTTTGCGGGATTCTGAACCATTTATTCCTTATATCATTTTATGCGTTGTGTGTACGTTGGATGAATTCTCGATGGTGGGTTCACGAATTTACACGTTGTGTGGTTACAGGATTACATGCATACCTGCAAATAAGTGTGCACATTAGCGGGTTATGAACCTACGCACACATGACCCTCCTATTTTGTTAAAAATTTTCAAGATAGCTATTTTAAATGCCTTCGTTTAATTTTCTTGCATATTCTTAAGGTATGTGTATTGGGTAGTCTACCCGTTTGGGAATTTACAAATTCACAAGTCCATATGTTTACGGGATTACATGTGTATGAGTTTACGAGTTTATGACCTCTCGAGTAGATAACCTTATACATGTACCGATATTAAAATCTATTCGTTCGAAGATTATATCGTCATAATCATTGAGTTATGTCTGCCTTGCGACCTAACTCTTTGATTATATATCGTGCTTTGGCTTTGTTCGTTGTTAGCACCTTCATACCCTTTTTCCTCTCACCTCTATGTACCCTCCGAGTTTCATTTCAGTTATCCTTAAAAATCCGTGTGTTTTTAAGAAATCATTTGTATCTCGCCCGGACACTCAGGCCCCGGCAATCCTCGATGATAAACCATTATGTGGACTTAAGTCCACAATTACTTGTGTATGGAGTTCATGCATCTAGGACTCAAAATTGTTGAAGTTCATCATAATGAAAGGGGAATCGGAAACATCCGAAGACATATCGGATCTTCCTCTCGTTCACCAAAACGACTTTCACATCGCTTTTATGCTAGTGCGACTCTAGTTTCCGGTCACCTTATCGTCTCGAACCCTCGGAAATCGTTCACCTTTGTGCGATCGTATCTCTCTCGTGGGTTTTATCTCATATGTTGTGTTAATCCTTTTTAACCTATGTCTTTCATGCGTCTTAGTTTTCATTCGTGTGAAGATCATTCTTTCATACACAGTAGTGTCTAGGTCTAAATTCATATTTGGTCTGACACTTCCTGGCCCTATTTCAAGTTCATTATCGCGCTCATTGGCGGTGTATGAATTTTCTTATGTCACATTCTTGATTTCTATCATAAGGAAAAGATTATTCGGCTAGTTAGATTCGTGAAGTTAATCTTTACTAACTAAATAGTCAGTTTTATGGAATAAATTCTTGTCGTCTCATTCCCCGATTTGCTAGGCGTGCGCTATTATTTATCGAGGATTCTTATTCTAGGCTTGATATCTATCATTTTATGGATTCGATTCTCAGATTCGACTCTAAATTGTTACATATCCTTAATGTTGTCCCGATTGTGAATCCGTTGTTCCTTATCATAACCTTATTTGGTCGCTTGTTGATTCATTAATCTATTTCCTGGTGCATGTCGTTCAAACTCTCAATCTATGGCTACATTTGAATAGTACTTTGGGTGGATGTGATTAGTAATCACTATGAGTCGAGTTATTATTCATCTCATGGCGTCTATTTTAACAAGTTCGCGTATTTCAAGGGAATATTGATTTGTGTTATTGGGTTCGTGTACTTCAAGTTATGATGATTGATTTGTGTTATCAGGATTCTCGCATTTTAAGTTATGTTATTCGATTCATGTTTTCGGGCTCACATATTTCGAGTCATGATATTTGATTCATGTTATCGGATTCGTGTGTTTCAAGTCATGTTATTCGATTCATGTTATCGGTCTCGTGTTTTTCAAGCCATGTTATTCGATTCATGTTATAGGGCTCACATATTTTGAATCATGTTATATGATTCATGTTATCGGATTCCTGTGTTTCAAGTCATGCTATTCGGTTCATGTTATCAAACTCGTGTTTTCTTAGCCATGCTATTCGATTCATGTTATCGGGCTCACGTATTTTGAGTCATGTTATTGATTCATGTTATTGGGCTCGTGTATCTCGAGTCATGTATTCAGTTCATATCACCGAATACATGAGCTGCGAGTTATGTTGTTCATTTCACGTTATCGATACAAGTACTTTGAACAGATGTTATTCGGTTCATGTTATCAGTACATGTACTTTGAAAAATGATGTTCGGTTCATGTTAACAATACATGTATTTCAAGACATGCACTTCGACTCATGTTATCGGATTTAAGCATTTCAGGTCATGTTATCCAATTCATGTCACCGGATGCATATGCCATGAATCACGCGGTTCATTCCAGGGCAGCGGAGTCTTGATGTTCTAAAACGTACCGTTCCGTTCACACTATTCGTAACACCCGAATGAGTACTATCGGCTCATGGCATCTGATGTGTGGTTGTCCGTATAGTTCGTGGTACTCGATTTATTTTGGTATCAATTGTTTTAAGCCTGTTTGTGCTCATCACTTAAAATTCTTGGTTGTATACCGTTAATCCGAGTGTTGATCATTACTCTACTCTTGTTAACCAGGGACTCATACATGCTACTACTAGCAATTGTATGTGATGCTAGCTTATCATACGATCGTTATTGGTCGTGGGTATGGATCTTGGGTTTTAGTGAGGGTTGATTCGGATTATGTCCATGTATCGTGTCTCGTAAGGTAAACCGGATATGGGTCGCTACCCATCTAATTTACAAGAACTTGACGTTTTATTCGAATAAGAAGTCTAAAATTCCAAATCTTTGTTTTTTCATTATAATCAGTGTTGCATTTGGTTTATTCTGTGGTGATCAATGTGAATCTATGTGATCGATGTGGATCTATGTGATCTATGTGATCAATGTGGATTTATGTGATCGATGTGAATCTATGTGATCGATGTGAACCTATGTGATCGATGTGAATCTATGTGATCGATATGAACCTATGTGATCGATGTGAATCTATGTTGAGTTATTAACTGAAATACTTTGAAGAAATATATGTTGCACCCATTACTCACCTGAGTGACCTTATTTTCCAGTCTCGATCCTAAAGCAGGGAAGACTGCAGTCTAATATCTTTGGGCTAGTCTTTTGGTTGTGTAGAATAGGAAGTTTTCTGAAGGCAAACAATACTCACTAAATGTGTTAAAGATGTGGTGGGTTAGCTGCGGTACACCCTGTATATATACATTAGTAATAGCTTTACGGTGCACTGGGAGCCGGACCGAGAACGGTGTGTGTGGGTATGTCTCTGATGGTTGGTTCGATCGCAATTCATTTTCCTTTTCACTGTTCCTAACCTAACCCTTGGGGTCGGGTAAAGGTTTGGTGTCGATATAATTGATTCAGTAATCGAGAATATGTTGCTATCCTCGGTGAAATCTCTTATGTCATCTCTAAGTTGGTTTCAAATGTCAAATATGTTGGTTATCGAAAAAACTCTTTAACTACCCCTATCTATTTAAATCTTTAAGTCTCTTCTAATTTCAGGACAAAATTCCCTGAAGTGGGGGAGACTGTAACATTTGTGTTTTACCCGATTGAGAAATTCAACCCGTTTTGAAATTTCATGATTTACCGATTTGCAAATTATTGAGAATCGGGAGAATTTTTGGGTATTTATACCCCAATTATTGGGTCTAAATGATTTATAATCATTTTTCGAAATATAATACTTAATTACAATCAACTGGAATCAAATTGGAAGTCTCGAATTGAAAATAAAGCAATTTCCGGTTTTTACGCGATTTCGGTACGCGATTCGTCATTTACTGGGAATCTCGTGTTTAATCGTCGTATGTTGAATTCAACATTTTTATTCTAATGATCAATTATCATGTCATGAGTTATCACACACTTGATTAAGTCGCGAATCGTTGGTGAATTGCCCAAAACCGATACGTACGTTAAAACCGACCCAAAAATGATTAATTTGACCTAATTTGTGCATTCTGTTGAGATACGTGACGTGTTTATATTTATTTTGAGTGGATTATACTTGGTAATCATGTTGGGAGTATTAAATGGGTGTTTTGGGAGAAAACGGGACTTGAAACCTCGAAAAACGAAGAACCGAGCATGAAAACGGTGAATCAACAAAGGGGATCACTCGCAGGGAGTGATGTGGGCCGCATAAGCACCCAGTGAACCCCCATGCGGACCGCATCGTGCCCAGCACGCAAAAATTCGGGATTTTTCCTTTAAAACCCGTTTTTACCCCATTTTGAGCATTTTTCCTAAACCTTAATCACCTCCCAAACCTCATGACGGCTGCCCCTTCACTAAACCTCCATTTTTTGAAGATTCAAGGCTCCATATGGGTGATTTTAAGCAAAGAGTAATGTCGTTTTTTTATCCTTTTGATGCGTTTTCTCAATCTATGCTTCTATCTTCTTGTTTTCTTGTTATTCAATAAGCAATGTTTCTAGCCTTGGTTTAGGTTGTAGATGATAGAATAGTAAATCCATGCTAAAAGTTCTGACTTTTATGCATTTTTATGGATATTATGGTGAATAATGGATTGATCTTGTTTTGGTTTGCTAGATATTATATCACTATAATTTGACTCGCCCGCGCGTTGTGGCGAGGAATTCACGTTTGGCTGAGTTAAATATGTGTATTTACTTTTAAATAGGTAAAGTGAGACAAGGGACAATCAACTTTTTACTTAAAATATCAAGATGTAAGTTGTATCAGAGAGCCTATCCCAGCATATTAAACATAAGATGATCTAGTTAATATGGCGGTTGATAAACAGAGTCGTTCACTGACATAGAATTTGTTGAAAAAGAGGGTATAAACTTTCTCTTATTTCTTGTGAAAGTTGTGGTCTTTCAGCCATCCCATTGAATTTAATAGCAGCTAACATTACAAACTTGTTTAAAAAAAACCAAAATTGAATATCAATGTCAATAATAGTGATTGGTAATAAGATGGCTTCTTATGATAAAATGAAAATCTAAGTATATTGTTTGAAGTCTTACCTTTTGGTCTTTTGAAAACAAAGCTTAGAACTTACCCAATAATCTCTTTAACACTCTTTAGCCCGGTTCATCTATAGACTGTTCTTTGAGCCTGTTCCTTTTTCTTTCTTTTTTATAACTCGGTTACACTTTCTAACCCGATTCTATCGCCTGCATGTTGCAGCAGGCAACCTTTTTTTCATAGGACTGTAGTATACTCGCATTAAGATGCTGCAACACCAATGCTCTGGTTGTACAACGACTTGAAAAGAAATTTTGGTAGGCAAATTGATCATAAGTAACATTTTCAATAAAAATATAACTATATATAAACCGTACACTCAGAAAATGGAAAAAAAATATTCGTAGATATATAAAAAGATACATATGGATGTTGTTAAGGTTTCATTCAAGTAGTTCTGTAATCATGGGTGCCCTATTCTTACAAATCATCATAATTGTATCCATATCCATGTATAGTTTCTGGCATAGATGTAGTTAGTATTGTAAAATTATCAGCAATGGATCTAAGTGATTAAAAAAAACAAAAACGAAATGCTTTATCACCTAAGAAAATTGGTCACAGGTGATATAGGAATAAAATAAGTACAAAATTGTGTGATAATGTTTAAATAAGATCATATATTTATTTTGACTTAAATTCATGATAAATCATTTTATTCGATACTGAGAATATTTTTTTTTACTTTATGTAAGTTGTTACTGTCTTTGACACCATTAGCATCTATCTACCAAAGATAAAAGAAAAATAATTTTTGACAAAGTGGATCGAAAAACATACGTTTAATGTACACACATTTTGATATATTGCATTTATAGTTTGTTTTCTAGATACAAAGAAATTTCACTCTTTTCATCTTATCTGTAATTAATCCATAGTAGTCCATATGTCAATAGCAAACCCAAAATGGGGGCAAAGTCTTTCAGCCAACCCAGATTGTACCCAAAAAAAAAAACTAACCCATTATGACACCAGACCATTGGAAGTAGAAATTTGACGTGTTTTAACAAACAATTGTCAATTTGTAAGATGGTCGGTCAAAGTACAAAAAAATAAAAAATAAAAACACATTAGTTATCATTAGCAAAGCCTTTTAGGGATTTGAACAACTATAAATAGATTGGTTGATGAATTTTATGAATTTTTCATTAAGATAAATCTATTTAGTTGATAAAAACTCAACCTCTATAATAAAAAAAATCTACTTTAAATATTTTTTGAATGCCCTATTATATACTTAAGTTATTTTCATTAATAGTAGTACAATGAGCTGAAGCATTGGCCCATGTCAAAAGCTAATCCCCTGATTAAACATATAAATCGGGTCACTGCTAAGAAACTCAGAAAAACGTTAACATGTGAAAGAAGCTAATTACCTGATTTTGACTCTGGTTATGTTCATTAGTTGACTCTTTTAAGTCGGTAGTGTTTTGGTCAAAAACTGCCTAAGCAATTAGTTGATCAAACTTTGTAAGTGAGGTAGCGTGTTTGATGTAAATAAAGATGGAAATGTAAATTTGGAGATTGACACGAGGATGTAACGAGGGAAAATCCAGGAATCCTTGAGTATCCTCAAGGAGCCTAGCAAAAACCTCGGGGGCCGGTTCAAAGTACCTGCCTCCTAAAACTTTTATATAATAAATGTGTTGAGTACAAATAAAATGAGCTCGTAATCTAAGTGTTGCAGAGAATTGTGATCGTAGAAGGAAGTAAAGAAAGGTCTGTTGTGTGTGCAAACCTAGAGCTCAGTTTAAATACGGATTACATTGTAACAATATTCCCTAAAAACTAGCAACTAACTCCACGTCCCTCACACGACCGTTAGAAGTCCACTCAGTCCACGTTTCCGTTAGTTGACCGGGTCTTTAGGACACGTGATCCATGCTTGAGCTAACCTGCGAATAATAAACAAAAAGGGGAAAGCAATAGTTAGTCAAGAAATTTAATTCAGGATCCTTACAGTGAAGTGCTTGCGAGCTGATGCGAGCTGCTCAGTATCTCCTGAATTCTAGTACCAACAATTGCCCCCAAATTTTTGGCGGTTGGTGCATGCAAGCCAGCTGTCGAAAATTTGAAATTGAACCTTATCGCTAACTAACTATGATTTGAGAGGAATTAGCTAGTCCCAACTTCCTAGGCGAAGTTCCCGTTTGATTTTTCCTTTATAATTCTCTCTCCGCTTTCATTATTCTTCACAGCTTTCACTCGGCGAAAACCCTAGAGCTTCTCCCATCTTCTCCAGGTTAGTATCCTCTTTCTCCCTTCTCGTTCTTTTTTCCGATCATGGGGAAAAAGCTATTACGATCATCGGCCACGGTCTCCGACCAAGTGGCCGATGAGTTTACTGACCAAGGACTCCTCCCGGCAACGGCGGAGGAGACCTGCAACTTTGACGATCGGAAGATCGCAATGTTGCAGCGTTCTGCAAGCTTTCCCGCCGGAACTGAGTTCCGTCCTTTCGATCCGTCTTTGAAAGCTGACCATATCTCCGACGACTGGGTCTGTTTCCTTCACTACCCTTTTCTGCTCGGAATGACATTTCCTTTCCCGGATTTGGTCACCGATTTCTTTTCAATCACCCACCTTGCTTATTCCCAAGTAATGCCATGGTATGGCGAATCCTTCTTTCTCTCCACCATCTGAACCAGACCCGCAACTTGAATATCGGGGTTGCCGAAATCTGCAAGGTGTACCGATTAGCCACACACGGTAACAGCAGGTTTGTCTTGAAAATCAGAACCGGAGAAGCCCAGATGATCCCTAGGGTTTCTCACAATGACCATGATTGGAAGCGTCAATTCTTCTTTGTCAAAAGGAGTAGCCTTTTTGGTTGTGGGAACCTCTACCCAATGGATTGTCAAGGGTAGGAAGAGTTTTAGTTACATTCCGATTCCAAATACTCTTCAATTTTATTTAACTGATATGCTTGCTTTTTTGTCCTTACATCGCCCAAGTTCGAAGCTCTAATCAAGCCAACCCGTGAATCCTCCAAGAAGCTCAAGGATCTCTTCAGCATTCCAGTGGCAAAAAGAAGTTGTCAACCCAAAGACGTTTCAAGTGCTAGAAGTATCACCCAGCAATCTCTCAGCCCCTCAAGAACCATGTCAACAGGTATTTGTATGAGTCTGCTCTCCTTTTGTTTCAAGTTATTCTCTATGATTTCTGGAAACTGATCCCTTTCTGTATATGATGAAGCTCCAGGTTCAGCTTCCAACTTCTCCTTCAAGGACCTCAAACTGCTCATCGCAAAGAAAGAAAAAACCGAGGAGACCAGCAGCAAGGCTCCCACTGACCCTTCAGCCCCTAAGTTTCGAGCTCCCAGCACTCGATCCAACACCTCTTCTGCAAAGAAGCGCAAGGCTCCGGACTCCACTATCAATGTGGACAGCTTCGATGATCTCCCTCCTGTTGCAGCTGCTAACAAGCTGCTATCGCTGCAAGCTGTGGTGAACATTGTAAGTAATAGCACAATAATAGAGAAGTATGTTAATATTATAATTATATTATTTCCCTTGTTGATTCTGATGTGTTATGCTTTGGTACAGGGTATCGACAAGCTGAGCCACGAGGTGATTGATCTCGAAGGCAAACTGGAGGCTATGGAGCAGAAGCTTGAAGCAGCTGAGCAGAAGCTTGAAGCCTCTGAGCTTAAACTTGACCAGGCCGCGCTCCGTCTTGAGAAGGTGAGTAAGGCAGCAGCCAGCAACACACGCCATTATGAGAAGCAGCTCAAAGAAAAAGATGATGCAGCTGCTGAAGCCTTAAGGCTGGCCGAACAGAATGCTCAATCTTCAGCCGCCATCAGCGTGCTGGAATGCATGATTGAAATGGCAACAGCTGCTCAGGCTGAAGGCTTCACTCCAGAGAGCTGGCCGGTTAAGGATTGGGAGGTGAGCCTCAAGAAGCTGTTGGCTGAGAGGGGGGATGCTTCTGAAAAAGCTGAGAAGGAGGTCGAGCCGGAGGTCGAGAAGGAAGCGGAGAAGGAGAAGGGCAAGGGCAAGGAGGTGGAGCAGGCGGAGGCTGCTGGTGATAAGTTGGGCGATGAAGGCATTCTTGACTAGGAGCCCACTTTTTTAGTTTGTTTGTTTTGGTGATTTGTGGTTTTTAAACAATGGTAGTGGTGAAACAAAAACAATGGTAACTTGACTTTTGGGGGGCTTGGATGGAGGGACCTTGAGTTTCAAGGCGAAGTCCAAGCTCCATAAACAATGTCGTTGGCCTCAGGTGGAGGGATCTTGGGTTCCAAGACGAAGCCTGGGGTCAACTTTTCTAATTTCCTGCATAAATATAACTTAGTAGTATTTTGATCATCATGGTGTGTATATTTTTAGTTATTTCGAAAAAATGTTTGGATGACGATCCGACAGGATGCTTAGTTTAAAAATTCTAAAGCCCATAAAACTTTGTCAATGTTAACAAACCATGATGCTAGCCAATACTTGGTTAGTAATAAAAATATGCAATATACGCAGTACGAATGTCACCTGTTCAAAAGTAATTCAACTGTCGAGACAACCAGGATCCATGAGGATCCTTAGGAATCCTTAAGATATACTTGATGAAATTCCGATGAATCTGAGAATAAGTCTTGAGCATTTAGGAACAAGTCAAATAGGGGTCAAGCCCAATCTTGTCTTCTGATGTACGAAATGCTTTATAAGTCTTGGGTCTAAGCCAACTGGGGTCAAGCCCAAAAACTTGAGAGACACGAAAGTGCCTAAACCTTAGTTAATGTGAGAACATTAAAAACCTGTGTTATTCTGAGGACAAGCTCAAAAATACTTGGGACTAAGCCAACTGGGGTCAAGCCCAAAAACTTGAGAGACACGAATGTGCCTAAACCTTGGTTGACATGAAAATGTCAAAAACCTTAGAACCTTTACGAGATGACACGTCTGCCACCCATTTTGAAGTGCGCTCTATGGCCAACAGTGATGAAATTATCAGCCACCCGTGGATGGACTGGTCGCACCACCTCGAACCATAGGCCACCATCGTGCGCTCCTGGCGAGGGTCTTGCGCTCCTGGCGATTCCCATTAGTGAACGAGAAGGTGAAAACCTCCTAAACCTTTTGACAGCATTCAGAATGCTTTATACTTAGAAGAGGTGATCAGCCTCTAGCTTATGGTAGGACGCTCAGAGCACCTACAAAACACTTCAAGGCTTGGTGAGGGGTGGGTGTTAGCTTGGCTAACACCCCTCCGATGCCTAAGTCAGTAATCATTTCACAAAGATAATAATATGAAATTGAAATAAGGGTCAAAAATCATACCTGAGGTTTTCGAAGTTTAAACAAGGATTCTTTTGATATGCTCAGAGGATCTAGAGAGCGCTTACATAAAATATAACTTCAAGTGAATTGCATTCCAAGCTCTTGGGAGCAGCTCACCTTCAATAGTAGCTAGCTTGTATGCTCCCTTTCCAGCTTCTGAGTCTATTAGGTAAGGACCTTCCCATTTAGGTGCAAGTTTCCCATGTGCTGGATTGGTTGTATTTTGAAAAGCTTTCCTGAGCACCAGATCTCCTACTTGAAATCTTCTGATCCTGAGATTCCTGTTGTAAGACTTGGCTATCCTTTGCTGGTATGCTGCCATCCTGAATTTCACGAGGTCTCTGATTTCATCGATCGTTTCAAGATCTTCAAGGAGCTCTTGCTTATTTGCTTCAAAATCTTGGCAGCTTGTTCTGGCAGTTGGCATCACCATTTCAGTGGGTATTACAGCTTCTGAGCCAAACACTAAGGAAAATGGTGTTCGACCAGTAGCATTCTTGGAGGTCATTCTGTCAGCCCACAATACGAAAGGTAGCTCTTCAGCCCATTTCCCTTTCTTGTCTCCTAGTTTCTTCTTAAGATTATTGATGATAATCTTATTGCTCGATTCCGCTTGGCCATTAGCTTGTGGATGTATGGGAGTTGAAGTTACCATTTTGATGCCCCATGCTTCACAAAAGCTAGTCGTCCTTTTTCCAATAAACTGAGACCCGTTGTCGCACACTAGTTCCGATGGGATTCCAAACCTTGTCAAGATATTCCTTTTGATGAAGGAAATCACTTCCTTTTCTCTAACTTGAACAAAAGCTTCGGCTTCAATCCACTTAGAAAAATAATCCGTCATACTAATTGGACAGCTCAGGAACCCTATTGTCATCTGGGAATCTCGTACATTCAGGTATCCTGATCATATTATTTTAACTAACCTTCATATTTGCCACATGTCTATTTGACCAGGTATCACCGGAGTCATCAACAACCTCCGAAACTTACGCTCCAGCTGAAGAAGATCGTGGACCAAGTGAACGGAGAGGCCTCTAACGGTCGAATTAGTTGGACGATAGGATCCCGGGAATCCCGGAAAGTTAGTTATTATTGTATTTGTTATATAAATCGAGGATTCGATCAGTAGGAACACACGACTACACTCGCACACTAGCTTACTTATACGAATCATTGTATCACATAGTTTTGATCGATCAAACCTCCAACCCGTTGTAACGAATTGCTTGGTCATTAATAATATTGACTTGGTGGCGGTTTTCCAGCCGGCACCCGAGGTTTTTATCCAGGATTCCTAGAGGCAACTCGAAGGATTCTGGAGTTTTCCTCGCTAAAATCCTTGTGTTATTATCTTAGCTTGGATTGTTTACTCGTTTGAACGTTAAGCACTCTACCTCACAATCTAAGTTTGGAATACAGGATTCCTAAAGGAATTTTTGACCAAAACAGTTTGGCGCCCACCGTGGGGCAAGTGGTGCTTAATCTTACCGAAATCCCATATCTCATTCATTTCGCTTGATCTCCAATCCCAAAGATGTCAAACCCACAGAAATCTGTTTCGGCCTCCACATCGTCCTCCATTCCTCATCTTCCTTCCGCTCCAGGAAGCCAGAAGAAGACTATGGACCGCCAGAAGAAAGTGGATGAGCAGCCGAGAAAAACTGACTATCCTGTCTTCACAGGATCCCAGGTTCAATCTGTTGATCCCATTATTACTAACAATGATTTGTTTGCTTTGATTAGGCAGGTGAAAAATCAAATGGATCAGCAAGAAAAGACCAATCAAACGGTGATGAAGGAAATTGAAGAACTTAAGAAGTCCAAGAAACCTGTGGAGGAGCAAAGTCCCCTATTTCCCAGGCATCTCGACTTCAATGCTTCAGGATCCTCAGATCCGTCTCGCTTCAGTTACAAATCAGCATCAGACTATACTACGGCCCCTACCACGACTTCTCAGGCCGCTGGATACATTGAGAGTACTGCTGGATTCTCAGGAGCTGTACCATCAGAATCCTCACAGTCACGCTACAAGGGTCCTTGGATTCCGCCACTGTCGGGATACTCGGCTGCGCCATCCCAAGGATATCCTTTTTCTGCATGAAATCCGAGTCGGAATTCTCAAGGATATCAATACACTAACCCTTCAGTTTCTGCAGGAATCTTCAAAACCAGCTCCTCAGAAGTGCATGATGGCGACGACATCCCTATGTAAACAGCAGCCACTACAGAGCCAAGCTTCCCAACGAACTATGGCTACAGCCCCAGGATTCCATTCCAGAATCCTACCTCTGGTAACGTGCAAAGCCATTTTAACTCCTTAAAATGTAAAACGCAGCGGAAATTCAAAACTATAGTTTGATTAGTTGATGTTAAAACCGATTTTAACACTTGATTATAAAACCCAAAACCAAGGATCCAAATATGTATGCATGCTATCAAAACTAAAACCAACCATAGGGGGTTTTAGATATACCTTCTTCCAAGCTCAAGATTGTGAAGAAGATGATGTGGATGAACCGGCTTGCTATCTAACTTGAAAGCCTCAAGTGATGATACCCACGAGCTCAAGCAACAACCACCCTTGTTGCTAGGATTTCTTGAAGACTAACTCTTCCTTCCTCTCTTGTTGAATCCGAAATCAACAAGATCTTGGAATCAATTTCCAGATTTTCTAGCAAGAAAAGTGTTCTTGCAATGGAAGAAGAGAGAGAAAGAGCTTGAGTATTGGAGAAGGCAAAATGATATCAATGACTAGTCCCAATCTCAAGACCATATGTCTTGTTTAAATAAAAAGGCTCAACCACCCTCATAAAGAGGGTGGGAGGCCGGCTCTAGAGGGGGAAAAAGGAGGGGGAAAAAGGTTTTTGAAATCTTTTAAAACCCTCCAATGAACCTAGTCCATTTTCTAGTCTTTGTTCATTTAGACACTATGCTTAAGTCATGTAACACATTACATGTTGTGTACTAAAATGAAGTATAACATATAACCTTTTATATGTTGTGTAACATGTTATTTAACCAATTAAATAACATTTTTATCTTGCTTCTATAATTTAAATCATCCACATGATTTAATACAAGTTCAATTAATTAGAAACCGATTTCTAATTATCTTCTATAAGTGACATTTATTTAATTGATCATATCTAAATAAATATCCATTGGGTGTTTGTCTAGCTCGTTATTGGGTATGACCCGTCTTGGATCATAACGTACTAGCCACATCAATCTAGTATGTGTCTTGGGCAGACCGAGACCAATTCAATTCCTATTATTTCTAATCAGGGTGCTTCTTATGATGCAGGTATTCATCCAAGTATCGCTAGGGAGCTCCAGAAGTTGAAAGAGATGATATCGAACGTTCCAGGGATCCTGAAACCTATTCCTGAGGTTCCTTTGGAAAGCCACAAGATCTCTAGATTTACTTGGCCAATATCCCAAGTAGAGATCCCGAAGCGTTTCCAGACTCCAAGCATGAAGCTTTATGATGGAACCACGGATCCTGAAGAACACGTGGCACATTATCGGGAGCGTATGGAGATCAACCCCATTCCGATAGAAATCAAGGAAGCCTGTCTATGCAAGGGCTTCGGATCAACCTTAACAGGGCCAGCCATGAAATGGCTACTGAGCATTCCTCCTAACACTATTACATCGTTTTCTCATTTAGTTAACTTATTTAACAATCAATTTTCTTGCAGCAGGACCTTTGAGAAGCTCACAGGTGACCTGTACCGAATAATTCAGAAGCCAGATGAGCCTCTCAGAGACTACATTGCCAGATTCGGACGAGAATCTCTTGAGATTCCTAACCTGGATATGGCTGCAGCCGTGGAAGCCTTTAAGATGGGGCTCTCCAAAGATTCACGTTTTTATGATGACCTTGTCATGGCTCCTTGCAGGAACCTTGATGAAGTACGCAGTAGAGCTTTGAGATTTATTCGTTTGGAAGATGACAAGAGGATCCACCAAAGACTGGAGGTTCCTAAATATGATCCCAACAGCAAAAAGGCGGAATCCCCCGGGAAGCCGTATAGATCTCGTCCATATTCCAAACCGGAAAATCATAAAGTCAATGCCGTTGACCAAGACGATGATGATGAGGAGTATCCTAAGGTATCTGAATACTGTTTTTCCGTTGACATTGGTGGTTTGATGTGTGCTATGCAGGATCTAGGTGAAAAAGCAAGATGGCCCAGGAAGGATACCAAGCAAGGGTCCTGGAAAGACAAGACCAAGTGGTGTGCCTTCCACGAAGATTTCGGCCACCTGACAGACGAATGTATAGCACTCCGAAAGGAAATCAGCTATCTACTCAGCAAGGGGCATCTTAAGGAGTTGTTAGGCAGAAAGAAGGTCAAGACTCAAGAAGCCGACAAGGTGCCCCAGAGAGCAGCTTCTCCACCACAGGATGCTCAGATTATTAACTTCATCTCAGGAGGCTCAGACATCTGCGGCACTTCATATTCCTCAGCTAAGAAGCATGCTAAGGAATCCAAATCTGAACAGGGTGACAGACCTGTCCGGACGTCCACCCTAACTCAGGACAAGCTTATATCCTTTGATGAGAGTGACCGTTCTCATGTTCAGGATCCTCATCATGATAGTCTTGTGGTTACTTTATATATTGCTAACCATTTTGTTCGCAGGATTCTGGTTGATAATGGGAGCTCAGTAAACATAATCCGTCTTGATGTGCTCAAAAAGATGGGGATCCCAGAAACTGAAATAGTCCCAAGATCCTCAGTTCTGGTTGGCTTCAGCGGTGAAACTAAAAGCACCGTTGGGGATATCAGGTTGCCAGTATATATAGAGGGGGTAAACTCTATGCAAAAATTCTGTGTTATAGATTCTCTCTCTTGTTGCAATATTATTCTTGGCAGGCCTTGGATTCACGAGATGAAGGCAGTCCCTTCAACCTATCACCAATGTATCAAGCTTCCTACACCCTGGGGAGTTGTAAGAATTGAAAGTGATCAGCAGGAAGCCAAGAACTGTTATTCTACTTCAATGAAGAGCACCACTAAGGTGACGAAGGGATAGCAATTACAGAAAAAGGCACCCGAAGCACAGGAAAACAGGGAACTTGATGTCAAAGAAGTACCTCTAGACCCTGAGAATCCTGAGATCAAGGTGCTCATGGGAACAAGCATCCCAACCAATGTTGAGCAGGAATTATACCAGCTTCTCAAAGCAAGAACTTCAACTTTCGCCTGGAAGCATGAAGATATGACAGGTATCCCTAAACATGTAATTACTCATAAACTTGGTTTAGATCCTTCTTTCAGGCCTATACAGCAAAAAAGGAGGAAGTTCGCTCCAGAGAAGAATATAATCATCCAGGAGGAAGTTGACAAGCTTCTCAAAACAAAGATGATCAGAGAAGTCAAATATCCTAGGTGGCTAGCAAATGTGGTGGTGGTCCAGAAGAAGAATGGAAAGTGGAGAGTTTGTGTTGATTACACAGACTTGAACAAAGCCTGTCCTAAGGATCCGTTTCCACTTCCCCATATTGATGCTATGGTGGATGCTACGGCTGGTCACGAGATGCTCACCTTCATGGATGCTTCAGCAGGATTCCAACAAATTCAGATGGAACCATGTGATCAGGAGCATACGGCTTTCATGACTCCAACAGGTATATATTGTTACACTGCTATGCCCTTTGGTTTGAGAAATGCAGGTGCCACCTACCAGAGGCTCGTCAATATGATGTTCAAAAAGCAACTGGGGGACACAATGGAAGTCTACATAGATGACATGGTGGTGAAATCCAAGAAAGCTGAAGACCATGTCAGGGATCTCCAGACTGCCTTTGATATCCTTGATCAGTATAACATGAAGCTCAACCCCTCCAAATGCCACTTTGGGGTGCGAGCTGGAAAATTCTTAGGGTACATGGTTACCGAAAGAGGGATCGAAGCAAGCCCAGAGCAGATCAAGGCAATTCTGAATCTCAAGTCCCCATCAAATGTTAAAGAAGTACAGAGGTTGACAGGAAGAATCGCAGCACTCAACAGGTTTATCTCGAGATCCTCAGAAAAAAGCAAGGATTTCTATGATATCCTGAGGAAAAACAAGAAGTTCGAGTGGACTGAGAAGCATGAAGAAGCCCTAAAGTGCCTGAAAGACTACTTGTCAGCAGCTCCACTGCTGATGAAACCAGAAGATGGGGAGCCACTATATTTATATCTTGCTGTTTCCGGAAGCTCAATCAGTGCAGTCCTGGTAAAAAATCATCAAGGTCAGCAGCATCCGGTATATTATGTAAGTAAAACTCTGCTAGACGCAGAATCCAGGTATTCTCACCTCGAAAAATTAATTCTAGCTCTTATAATGGCTTCCACTAAACTTAGACATTATTTCGAAACCCATACTATAGTTGTGATGTCTAATTATCCTATCAAGGCGGTTCTCAGGAAGCCGGAAATGTCAGGAAGGATGGCTAAGTGGGCAGTCAAGCTGAGTGCCTATGACATCAAGTATGAACCAAGAACAGCAATCAAATCTCAAGCGTTAGCTGACTTTGTGGCAGATTTCAGCAGTGACATTGAACCAGAAGTTGAAAAGGAAGTCCAACAACTTGAGAAGCTCAAGGAAGATTGGATCCTCTACACCGACGGCTCCTCAAATGTCAGAGGAACAGGGCTGGGAATCCTGCTAAAATCGCCACAGGGGGACATAATACCTCTATCCATATCCTGTGAATTCCAGGCTACCAACAATAAAGCCGAGTATGAGGCTTTAATTGCTGGATTACAGCTGGCTAGGGATATGGGAATCCTATCTATACAAGTGTTTGTTGATTCTCTCTTATTAACTAACCACTTTAATGGCTCTTATGCAGTGAGAGGGGAGAATCTAATTAAATATCTTGAAATTGTTAAAAAATTGTCTCTATTTTTCAAAAATTTTAACATTTCACAGGTACCAAGAGAAGATAATGCGGAAGCCGATGCTTTAGCAAACTTGGCTTCATCGCTCAGGATCCCTGAGGATGTCAAGATTCCAATAATTCACGTCTTGACACCGGCAATAGCTCAACAGGAAGCTCAGGCTGTTGATGATAACGCAGGTGCAAAGGTCGAGAATCCTGAAGATGCCCAGGAATCCTGGACATATCCGATCCGGAAATATCTTGAAGACGGGGAGATTCCCAAGGGCGAAAACCCCAGAGCTTTTCGTGCAAAGGTAGTACCCTATACTATTATTAATAACATCCTATATAGAAGATCTCTTGCAGGTGTCTATCTAAGGTGCCTAGAGAAGTCGGAAGCTCTCGAGGTGCTCGAAGACATCCATAGTGGAGATTGTGGAAACCATACCGGGGGCAGGGCGCTGTTCTCTAAAGTTCTCAGATTCGGATATTATTGGCCAACTATGAAGAAGGATGCCGCGAGCTTCTCACAGAAATGTGATGCTTGTCAAAGGCATGGCAACATTCTCCACCAGCCCGCCGAGCATCTGCATCCTATAGTATCCCCATGGCCATTCATGAAATGGGGCATGGATATTGTGGGTAAGCTGCCAAAAGCTCCTGGAGGAAAGGTATTTATGCTTGCCATGACGGATTACTTCTCCAAGTGGATTGAAGCAGAAGCCTATGTTCAAGTGAGAGAAAAAGAAGTGATATCCTTCATCAAAAGAAACATCCTCACCAGATTTGGGATTCCGGCAGAAATTATATGCGACAATGGCTCCCAATTTATAGGAAAAAGAACTACAAGCTTTTGTGAAAGCTGGGGCATCAAGATGATCACTTCAACACCTGTCCACCCTCAGGCTAATGGGCAGGCAGAATCCAGCAATAAAATCATCATCAACAATCTCAAGAAGAAGTTGGGCTCTAAGAAAGGTAAATGGGCTGAGGAGCTGCCATTTGTCCTTTGGGCAGATAGGACCACACCTAAAAATGCTACTGGCCAAACGCCATTCTCGTTAGTGTTTGGGGCAGAAGCCGTAATTCCTACAGAGATGGTACTCCCAACAGCCAGAGTCAACTGCCAGGATCCCGAAACCAATAGCCAGAATCTCCTTCAGGATCTCGAAACAGTTGAGGAGCTCAGAGACATGGCCAAAGTCCGGATGGCTTCTTACCAGCAACGAATAGCAAAGTCTTATAACAAGAACACCAGACTAAGAAGATTCCAAGTAGGTGACTTGGTCTTGAGGAAAGCTTTTCAGAATACCACTAACCCTGCTGATGGGAAGTTAGCACCCAAATGGGAAGGCCCTTACCTTATAGATTCTGAAGAGGGTAAGGGGGCATACCGTTTGGTGAATATGGAAGGAGAACCTCTGCCAAGAGCTTGGAACGCCATCCACCTTAAGGCGTATTTTATGTGAGAATCCCATCGAGAAACTCAGGAAGAATCCCAAGGATCCTCACTATGCAAATAATCTAAGGTACGTATACTGATCTTATTTCAATAACTTCCTATTATTTCTATGATAAGATTACTGACTTAAGCGTCGGAGTGGTGTTAGCTAGGCTAACACCCACCCCTCACCAAGCATTGAGTGTTTTGCAGATTTTGAGAATCCTAGAGAATTTTGGGTATATCCCCAGTTAGAGGTTGGCCACCTCTCCTACGTTTAAGGTATCCTGCGTACCTTCTAAGGTTTGAGAGGCTGACTCCTCTCCTAAGTTTGGGTAATCGCCAGTAGCGCACGACCCTCGCCAGTAGCGCACGTTGTCCCCCGGTACGCTAAAGGTGGTCGGACCAGTCCACTCCAGGGGTGGCTGACAATCTTGTCACTGGAGGCTGCCGGGCGGATTCTCAAGGTTTATAACACTGACGTGTTATCTAAGGTTTTGGCATTTTCATGTCACATACGTATGGGCTTGTCCCCAGTTTTGGCTTAGACCCAAGTTTATCGGTCTTGTCCCCAGTTTTGGCTTAGACCCAAGTTTATCGGGCTTGTCCCCAGTTTTGGCTTAGTCCCAAGAATCCCGGGTTTATCCCCAGTTTATTTAACTTGTTTGCTCTCGGAAATGTCGGCTTCGGCCGGAGGCCAAGAAGCTTTTCAGAATTATTTCAGGTTTTGGAAGAAACTGAAGCAAATACTGAGGAAACTGCGTTCAGGATTCCTATAGGAATCCCAATTCAGGTAGAAGAAGATATGATTATTTGGAATTGGAAAATTGGCTAAGGTAAAATTCAAAGGTCAGTTTTTACTATTTAATCTAACTTAACATATTATTCAAATTTCAAATGGTCTTCCAACTTGCAAGTTATTTTTTAGATATTTGATAAGTTTTTACAAACTAATTCTACCAACCAAAATTTCAATACAAAAGACAATATGAGAAGCCCAAAAGATACTGATATTATTTATAGCCACAAAAGGTTGTGAGCTTCTCAAGTTTCGTCCTGAAAACCTCAGGATCCCTCCGCTTGAGAAGCTCGAAGGTCAAAATATTGTTTTTGAGAATCCTGGTTTCGTCTTGTAAACACAAGATCCCTCCACCAGGATCCCCATCGTTGTTACTTGTTGCTTGTTCATTACAGGAAAAGGGAAATTGTTTCAACTACAAGAACCACCAAAAAAACCACCTAAAAACCTAAAAAGTGGGCTCAAACCGTTGCAATGTCCTCATCGCCCACTGTCTTCTCCTCCTCCACCGGCTTCACCACGTCCTCCAGCTTCTTGCCTGCTCCCAGCTCGATCACATAAGCCCTTGTTGGGGCAACCGGAGAATCCGGAATCGCCTTTGAGGAGCCACCATCGGTCCCATCTTTTCCTTCCCCATCACCATCTCCTCCCAGCGATTCCAAGACCAGCCTCCAGCCTGCAATATCCCAACCTGGAACCTGAAAGCCAGCCGCTTCAGCCTCTTCTGCCATTTGAATCTTGCATTCTAGGACGCTCCGGGCAGCCGAGAGTTGGCCAATTTCAGCATCAGCAGCCATTTTGGCTTCCAGGGCTTGACGCTGCTCAGTGAGCTTATGCTCATAGAGAAGGGTCTTACCCTTGGCAGTTTCAGCTTGGGCCTGAATCTTCTCGTTGGCTTCGGCGAGCTTCTTCTCCATGTCCATAGCCTGGAAGCTCAGCTTCTCGATACCCTGCACAAATAGGAACCCTATTCAGCAGCGGTAACAGGTATGATACTAACGTAATTATTACTTGAGCTTCTTACCAGGTTGATCATGGTCTGCATAGAGAGGATCTTGTTGCTGACCTCAGACGGGGCAAGATCTTCAAAGGATTCCAGGTACACGGTGGGAGCTGCTGAAGTCTCAGGGGCCTTCCTCTTCTTGGAAGCCGAGGCCTTTGGCCGGCTGACAGGTGGTTTGGGAACAGTGGGGTGCTCGAGCTGCTCCTTCTTAACCTTCAAAAGGCTATCAAGATCCTTCAGGGAGAATGAGGCGCTGGATTTGGGAGCTGCAAAAGGAAACAGGTTATAAGTATCCAGGAAGTTCAAATAAACGAACAAGTCGGAATCTTACAAGAACTTACCAGACATGCTGGGAGTGTGATCGGCTGAATAGCTGTTTTCACTGGTTGTTTCTTCAAGAATCAAAGCTCTCTCGCTGGCCGAAATCTGGTAGATAGCTTCAAGCTTCTTGAAATCAGGCTGCTTCTTGATGAGATTCTCAAACTTGGGTGCGTCAAAAAAGAAAAACAACAAAGAAGCTTAGCAATGTACAGAAAATTCAACGAAAAACAGGAAACTTCAATTTCCTACCCTTCTCAACCCACTTCAACGGTAACTCTGTCCCCCCAGGAATCGAGTCTCGTTTGACGAAGAAGAATCGCTTCTTCCAATCGTGATCGTTGTGGGAAGCTCGGGGAATCAACTGGGAGTTAGAGGTACGAGCCTGAAGGACAAACCGACTATAACCATGGGTTCTTAACTTGTAAGCTTCACAGATTTCAGGAATCCCGATGTCGAGATTCCTGGTTTGGTTCAACTGGTCCAAAGAATACAAGATTCTCCAGACCATCGGCATGGTTTGAGAGTAGGAAAGTCGGGTAGTCTTGAAGAATTGGGTGATAAGCTCCGGAAAGGGGAATGTCATTCCGAGCAAGAAAGGATAGTACATAAAACAAACCCAAGTTGTGGAGATGAAATCAGACTTGACGAGAGAACTATAAGGTCGGAAAACGGTCTCCGGCGGAAAAATGCCGGAGTTCTTCAGTTCGAGGATGTCGCGATCGTCGAAGGAACAGCTTTCTTCCTCACAGGGGATGATGTACCCCTGATCATGGAATTCCTCGGCGACCAGAGAGCTTAACGACGAAGAAGATCGAGTGTTTTTCTTGGCCATGGCCGAAAAACGCGAAGGAAAACGAGAAAGAAGGAAAGGGACTGACCTGGAATATCGGAGAAGCTCGAGAGGTTTTGCGAAGAAGATGGTGAAGATCTCATAGATTTACTCTCTATTTAAAGAGAAACGTCCCATCTCTTGGACGCCGAGAAATCAGTCACTTCCCAACAGCTTTTACCGTCTACACGCCGTTAAAAAGGCATCTTTTTGAATATTTAACAGCTGTCAAACTTATCCACAGCTGTTGAAATTCAAGGGGAAATTGTTGAGGGTGTATTTTCAGGATGCTCACAGGAAGCTCAGACAGCTCAGGAACCCTATTGTCATCTGGGAATCTCGTACATTCAGGTATCCTGATCATATTATTTTAACTAACCTTCATATTTGCCACATGTCTATTTGACCAGGTATCACCGGAGTCATCAACAACCTCCGAAACTTACGCTCCAGCTGAAGAAGATCGTGGACCAAGTGAACGGAGAGGCCTCTAACGGTCGAATTAGTTGGACGATAGGATCCCGGGAATCGCGGAAAGTTAGTTATTATTGTATTTGTTATATAAATCGAGGATTCGATCAGTAGGAACACACGACTACACTCGCACACTAGCTTACTTATACGAATCATTGTATCACATAGTTTTGATCGATCAAACCTCCAACCCGTTGTGACGAATTGCTTGGTCATTAATAATATTGACTTGGTGGTGGTTTTCCAGCCGGCACCCGAGGTTTTTATCCAGGATTCCTAGAGGCAACTCGAAGGATTCTGGAGTTTTCCTCGCTAAAATCCTTGTGTTATTATCTTAGCTTGGATTGTTTACTCGTTTGAACGTTAAGCACTCTACCTCACAATCTAAGTTTGGAATACAGGATTCCTAAAGGAATTTTTTACCAAAACAGCCAGCATGAAGACTTTTCCTCCAGGTGCTACAGGCAGCTTACCAACTATGTCCGTGCCCCATTTCATAAACGGCCATGGAGATGATATTGAATGGAGCGGCTCAGCAGGCTGATGGAGGATATTGTCGTGCCGCTGACATGCATCACACTTCTGAACAAAGGCCATATCATCCTTCTTCATAGTAGGCCAGTAGTATTTTGTTCTCAACACTTTGGAAAATAGTGATCTGCCCCCAGTGTGGTTGCCACACTCACCTTCATGAATATCCTGGAGTACCGTAAGTGCTTCAGGCTGCTCGAGGCATCTCAAGTATGGTCCTGCAAGAGATTTCTTGTATAAGATACCATTTATTATTGAATACGGGATTACCTTTGTTCGGAAGAGTCTGGAGTTCTCGTTTTTGGGGATTTCTCCTTCTTGAATAAATCTCCTGATAGGGTAAGTCCAGGATTCCTGAGGATCCTGAGAGTATATCATTTCTTGATCTTTATCTGTTGTGACATCATTAACTTCTTGTTCTTCGATTGCCGGTGTCAGGATATGAATTATGGGAATCTTGACACCTTCTGGGATCCTTAAGGATGATGCTAAATTTGCCAAAGCATCAGCTTCTGCGTTTTCTTCTCGAGGTACCTGTGATATGCTGCAATTTTCAAAAGATAATGCTAACTGTTTTACAAGGTCTAGATATTTGGTTAGCCTTTCGCCTTTCACTGTATAGGTTCCATTAAATTGGTTAGTTAATAACAAAGAGTCAATAAAAACTTGAATGTGTTGGATACCCATATCTTTAGCGAGTTGTAATCCTGCAATTAAAGCTTCATATTCAGCTTCATTATTAGTAGCTTTGAATTCGCAATGGATAGATAGAGGGATAATGTCCCCCTGTGGCGATTTCAGTAGCACACCCAATCCTGTTCCTCTAACATTAGATGCTCCATCTGTGTACAAGACCCAGCTGCCTGAAGCTTCTTCGAGCTGCTTGACCTCTAGTTCAACTTCTGGCAGTATATCGCTGCTGAAATCAGCCACAAAGTCTGCAAGGGCTTGTGACTTGATTGTTGTTCTTGGCTCATATATGATGTCATAGGCACTTAATTTAACTGCCCATTTCGCCATTCTTCCTGACATTTCAGGTTTTCTCAATACACACTTAACAGGATAGTTAGTTTTCACATAAATAACATGAGTTTCGAAGTAATGTCTTAATTTTTGGGAAGCCATGACAAGGGCTAAGATTAATTTTTCTAAATAAGAATACCTGGTTTCGGCGTCTAATAACGTTTTGCTTACATAGGTATACCGGATGCTGTTGTCTCTCATGATCTTTCACAAGCACGGCACTTACTGAGTTGCTTGAAACTGCTAAATAGAGAGATAGTGGTTCGCCCTTGACTGGTTGCATTAGAAGTGGAGCAGATGATAAATATTCTTTCAAGGAGCTTAGAGCTGCTTCATGCTTTTCACCCCATTCGAACTTTTTGTTCTTCTTCAATATGTCATAAAATTCTTTGAACTTCTTTGACATTTGTTGGAGACTTCAAGTTTATGATTGCTTGGATCTATTCAGGGCTGGCCTCAATTCCTCTTTCAGTAACCATGAAGCCCAAGAACTTGCCGGCTCTTACTCCAAAATGGCACTTGGAAGGATTCAATTTCATGTTGAACTGGTCCAAGATATCAAAAGCAGCTTGAAGGTCTCTAGGATGGTCCTTTGCTTCCTTCGATTTTACTACCATATCATCTATGTATACTTCCATGGTGTCCCCCAGTTTGTCTTTAAACATCATGTTGACTAGCCTCTGGTACGTGGCACCTGCATTTCGTAAACCAAAAGGCATTGCAATATAACAATAAATACCTGTGGGAGTCATGAAGGCTGTGTCTTCCTGATCTGATGGTTCCATTTGAATTTGTTGAAAGCCCGAAGATGCGTCCATAAAAGTTAGCATCTCGTGTCCAGCAGTTGCGTCCACCATAGAATCGGTGTGTGGTAGAGGGAATGGATCTTTTGGACAGGCCTTATTTAGGTCTGTGTAGTCTACACATACCCTCCACTTACCGTTTTTCTTCTGGACTACCACCACATTAGCCAGCCATCGAGGATATTTAACTTCTCTAATCATTTTTTACTTGAGCAGCCTGTCAACTTCTTCTTGGATTATGATATTTCTCTCAGGGGCGAATTTCCTTCTTTTCTGATGTATTGGCCTGAAAGATTCATCTATACCAAGTTTATGAGTAATAATATCTTTAGATATACCTGTCATGTCTTCATGTTTCCATGCAAACGTTGTGACTCTGGATTTCAAGAGGCTCACGAGCTGCTCCTCTGTATCCTCAGGGATATTGGTTCCTACCAGCACTTTGATTTCAGGATCTTCAGAATTAAGTTGAACCTCCTTGATTTCCAACTCCTTTGTCATCTGAATTCTTCGTGCTGGTTTCTTTAATTGCTATGCTTGTTACACCCTAAAAATACTCGGCTGCAAATCCAGGGTACACGCGCAGATAAGGGACAGGTATGACCCAGGATTACATGACCCTGGATGCAGGCAATGTTCGATGACCCAGGATGTTAACACCAGATAGGGAAGTTCGCCTTTACTTTATTTTGCATATTATATCATCTAATCCAGGGTTACCCTTGTTACTATAATGACCCAGCATGTGGAAATGACCCTGCATGCTAGGGCATTGTTACTAATTGCTTCGTTGTCTTTATTTGATCAAGGATAGGTTGACAAAGTCTTCTAACGGTCACTTGAAGCAAGGAGAAGACTTATTTAGCACGTGGTCAAAGGTTGTTAGCTGGAAACTCGGTCAAATAACGGAAAGAGACGTTGAAGAGAGGATCCCTGGAATATCGGAGAAACGGTTGAAGACCTAGCATATAAATAGGACACTTAGTCTTTCTTTTTTCGGCTCATTCGAGCTTTACTCACTGTATTCTCGTACTAAATTCTCTGCAAACTCATTGTAATCAATACTTTTCGGTGATCAATAAATTGGTAGCGTGTGTTATCGCTACCCGGGGTTTTTATGCCGGCGGCGCCTTAGAGACATCTAAGGGCTAAGGGCTTTTCCCTAGTCAAATCTCGGTGTTCTTGCCTACTTTTGAGTATTCGTTTGTGTTGCTAAGTTTCTCAACTGATTTCATAAACAAATCTAAGTTTTTACCCAGGATTCTAGTGATTTGTCCCTGGAATTCTGTAATTGTCCCAGGATTATTTCAAGCTATTTTCATATCTGAATATTAGACACCTAACCTCACATTCAAATTTGGTTCAAACTTTGCTAATTTAACTTAAGTAATTTTTAGCCAAAACAATTTGGCGCCCACCGTGGGGCAATTGGTGTCAATTTTTTGTCAAACTCTTTTCAGATTTGTCCTAAACTTGATTTTTGCCAAAATCTATCAAAAAATGTCAACACAAATGAACACCTCGAATGTCTCTGTTTCTGCTGTGACTGCTTCAACAACTGGAGTTAACCAACCGGGTCCAAGGACCAGTATTGCGACAAGTGGAGTCACTTCATCGGCTCCAGGGTTTAATGCCTCAACCTCAGCTACGCGCAGTGACGGACCTGTGGTCAACCATGAAGTGATCGAAACTGAAAACATCCAAGAAGACCCTGTCTTAATATCTGACACTGATATCCTGGCCACGTTCGGTAGGTTGGAGCGCCACATGGAACTCCAACAGAAGGTGAACAAGGAATTCATGGCTCAATTGACCAGCTTGAGATCAGAGTTACCCAGAGCCACGACGACTCAGCCATCGCCACTCGATCCCAGAATTCTGAATTTCGATACCCCTGGAACTAATTCCAGGGTACATGAAGCTGTCGCACCACTGAACTGGAGATCAACATCCTTCCCTGCTCAAATGGCCCATGCTGATTTATCCAGAATGACTACCATCAGAGAACCGATCGCTAATCCTGGGACAAACATGCCCCAGGATGTTGGTAACATTACTCAACCTTTCGCCCATTATTCCAATACTAACAATTCTGTGCAGGATTCAGGAATAAGCCCATCTGTGGAACGAGAAATCCAAAAGCTCAAGCAAATGATCTCGAGTGTCCCAGGAGTTGTGCAGCCAATCCCTGAAGTTGGGCCCTCAAGCCATAGGATGTCCAGATTTGCTCCACCAATCTGTGACGTAGAAATTCCCAAGAGGTTCCAAACACCCAGTATGAAGCTTTACGACGGCACCACAGACCCAGAAGAGCATGTGGCGCAATACCGCGAAAGAATGGAGATTATTCACATGCCACCTGAAATTAAGGAGGCCTGCCTATGTAAGGGGTTTGGGTCCACCTTAACGGGGGCAGCTCTCAAATGGCTCCTAAACATTCCTCCCTATTCTATTGCTTCATTTTCACAACTAGTTAATTTATTTAACAGTCAATTTTCTTGTAGTCGTAGTTTTGAAAAACTAACAAGTGATCTGTATAGGGTAACCCAGAATGCAGGTGAAACCTTAAGGAACTACGTCAGCAGATTCAGCAGAGAAGCTCTGGAAATCCCAAACATGGATATGGCAACTGCAGTTCAAGCCTTTAAAATGGGACTAAACAAGGACTCGTTGTTTTACGAGGATCTAGTCATGAACCCATGTCATAAGATGGATGAAGTTCGTCACAGGGCTCTCCGCTTCATCAGACTGGAGGAAGATAGGAAAATCCTGGGAAAGAATGAGTCCTCCCCAGGATCCAACGGTTCCAGCAGAAAGTCAGAATCCACACATCCCAGGTCACAGAGATCAAAGCCTTACTCAAGACCTGATGAGCGCCGAGTGAACAATGTGGAACAAGATGAGGACGATGAAGAATATCCTTCTTTTAATGACTATTGCTTTACTACTGATGTTTCTGGTGTGATGTATGCTATGCAGGATCTCGGCGACAAGGCAAGATGGCCCAGAAAGAGCGATAAACCCTCTACGTGGAAGGACAAGTCCAAATGGTGTGCCTACCACGAAGACTTTGGTCATCAAACTGAAGATTGCATGGCCCTGCGAAGAGAGATCAGCTATTTGCTCAGCAAGGGCCATCTAAAGGAACTGTTGGGGAAAAAGAAGGACAAATACAGGGAACAGAACCCAAAATCCAGGGACAATGGTGCAAAGTCCCAGGATTACAAACGCTCTGATGACTATCCCGAAAGAGCATCATCGCCACCCCCGGATGCTAAGGTAGTTCATTTTATTTCTGGTGGTTCTGATATCTGTGGTACTTCTTATTCTGCAGCAAAGAGACACGCCAAGGAATCAAAATCAGACAGGGACCAAAGACCCAGGAAGAGCTCTATTCAGCCAGATCTCAAAGAAATTACATTTGGAGAAGATGATAGACACAACATCATAGACCCTCATCACGATGGACTAGTGATAACTCTTCATATTGCCAACATCGTCGTGAAAAGGATTCTGATTGATGGAGGAAGCTCAGTAAACATAATCCAATTAGAAGCCTTGAACAAGATGGGAATCCCGCACACAGAGATCATCTCGAAATCCACGGTACTTGTGGGTTTCAGTGGTGAAACGAAGAACACTCTGGGAGAAGTAAAGCTTCCAGTCTATGTAGAGGGACTCAATTCGGTCCAGCGCTTCTGTGTGATGGACGCACCATCAGGATACAATGTAATCCTGGGTAGACCCTGGATTCACGACAACAGGGCTGTACCCTCAACATATCATCAATGCGTGAAGATACCAACACCTTGGGGTGTGATCACAATCAACAGTGATCAGCAAGAAGCTAAGGAATGTTACACCACGGCGATGAAGACATCTTCCAAACCAAGGCAAGCATAGCAATTAAAGAAGAAGGCCCGGGAATCCTTGGAAGCGAGGGAGCAGGATGTCAAAGCTGTTGAACTAGACCCCTCAAATCCAGGGAAAAAGGTCTATATTGGGACGAATATTCCAGGGCCGATAGAGGAGCAATTAGTGAATCTACTCAGGACCAGGATGTCAACCTTCGCCTGGTCCCACGATGATATGACAGGTATCTCCAAATCTATTATAACACATAAACTTGGAATTGATAATTCTTTCAGGCCAATACATCAAAAGAGAAGGAAGTTTGCGCCAGAGAAGAACATCATAATCCAAGAGGAAGTGGACAGATTACTAAAAGCAGGGATGATAAGAGAGGTCAAGTTTCCCAGGTGGCTGGCTAATGTGGTGGTGGTGGGAAAAAAGAATGGCAAATGGAGGGTATGCGTGGATTACACGGACCTGAACCGTGCATGCCCAAAAGATCCATTCCCCTTACCTCACATAGACTCCATGGTTGATGCAACGGCAGGCCATGAAATGCTGACTTTCATGGATGCAACTTCAGGATTTCAGCAAATTCAGATGGAACCCCAGGATCAGGAAGACACAGCATTCATAACACCGACAGGTATATATTGTTACATAGTTATGCCTTTTGGATTGAAAAATGCAGGGGCAACATATCAGAGGTTGGTCAACATGATGTTCAAAGAGAAGCTGGGGGACACAATGGAGGTCTATATCGACGATATGGTGGTCAAATCCAGGGTCACTAATGACCATGTCCAAGATGTCAGGGATTCCTTTGATATCTTGGATAAATACAACATGAAGCTGAACCCGGAGAAATGCCACTTTGGAGTTGGAGCAGGTAAATTCCTGGGATACATGGTGACCAAAAGAGGAATTGAGGCAAGTCCAGAACAGATCAGGGCAATTGCCAACCTGAAATCACCAACCAGCACCAAGGAAGTTCAAAGACTTACAGGTAGAATCGCTGCCCTTAACAGATTTATATCGAAATCCTCGGAAAGATGCAGGGAATTTTATGATATCCTGAGGAAAAACAAGAAATTCGAATGGAAGGAGCAACATGAGAAAGCTTTCCAGGATTTGAAGGTATACTTATCCACGGCACCCTTGTTAATGAAGCCTAATCCAGGGGAACCCCTGTCCCTGTATTTGGCGGTGTCTAGAAACACGGTAAGTGCAGTCCTGACCAAGGATGCAGAAGGTCAGCAACACCCTATATATTATGTAAGTAAAAGTTTGCTTGATGCTGAATCCAGGTACTCGCACCTTGAAAAACTTATATTAGCCCTATGTATGGCATCCACTAAACTTAGACATTATTTCGAAACTCATACAATTCACGTTAGAACTAACTATCCTATAAAGTCTGTTTTGCGAAAACCAGAAATGTCAGGTCGAATGGCTAAGTGGTCGGTGAAGCTCAGCGCATATGATCTGATCTACGAGGCCAGAACAGCTATAAAATCTCAGGCTCTAGCTGATTTTGTGGCTGATTTCAGTACCGACATACAGCAAGAAGCAGACCATGAATTGCAGCAGCTTCAACAAGAGGAAATTTCAGGGTGCTGGACCTTGTTCACTGATGGAGCATCAAATATCAGGGGGACAGGCCTTGGAATAGTACTGAAATCGCCACAGGGGGACATGATACCCCAGGCTGTTAGATGCGGATTTCAAGCAACTAACAATGAAGCTGAATATGAAGCCCTAATTGCTGGGTTACACCTAGCATTACACCTGGGAATTCAACACATTCAGGTATATGTAGACTCTCTTCTTTTAGCTAACCATTTTAATGGCTCTTATGCAGCTAAGGGAGAGAAATTAGTCAAGTACTTGGAAGTGGTAAAACGAATGTCCCAGGATTTTCAAAATTTTAATATTCAACAAGTTCCAAGGGAAGAGAATGCTGAAGCAGATGCACTAGCAAACTTAGGTTCAGCATTCAAAGCACTTGAAGATACTCATATTCCTATTATTCACATACTAACACCGGCCATAGACCAAGGTATGGATTCCCAGGATTCTGACATAGCAGGTGAGACCCTGGTGTCCAGTACCCAGGATTCTACTAAGGAGTCCTGGACTAGGCCGATTATTCAATATTTGCAGGATGGTACCATACCAGAAACCGAGAAAGACGCCCGTGCATTCAGGATAAGAATAGCCAGGTATGTAATTATCAAAGATATACTATATAAAAAATCTTTTGCAGGTACGTATTTAAGATGCTTGGAGAAGGACGAGGCCCAGGAAGTGCTTAAAGACATCCATGAAGGTGACTGTGGAAATCATGCAGGGGGCAGGTCCCTGATGTCCAAAATCCTAAGAACAGGGTACTATTGGCCAACAATGAGAAAAGATGCCCAGGATTTCTCTCAGAAATGTGACGCATGTCAAAGACACGCCAATGTGCCTCACCAGCCTGCAGAGCCTCTATACCCAATTCCAGCATCCTGGCCCTTCATGAAGTGGGGGATGGACATTGTTGGTAAGCTACCCAAAGCCCCTGGAGGAAAGGTATTCATGTTAGCAATGACGGATTACTTCTCAAAATGGATTGAAGCCGAAGCGTACGTTCAAGTCAGGGAAAAAGAGGTCATATCCTTCATTAAAAGGAACATATTGACAAGGTTTGGAGTACCATCTGAGATCGTCTGTGATAATGGCTCTCAATTTATTGGAAGTAGGACCACAGGATTCTGTGAATCCTGGGGCATCAAGATGATAACGTCAACTCCAGTACACCCTCAAGCCAATGGTCAAGCCGAGTCAAGCAACAAGATCATCATAAACAACCTGAAGAAGAGACTGAAGGAGAAAAAGGGAAAATGGGCAGAGGAGTTACCCTTAGCATTGTGGGCAGATAGGACTACCTCCAAGAACGCCACGGGTCAGACCCCGTATTCCCTGGTATTTGGCACAGAAGCAGTCATCCCAACGGAAATGGTGATCCCGACATTCAGGGTCAGTGGTCAGACCCAGGATTTGAATAATCAGTCCCTGGTTGAAGACTTGGATACCCTAGATGAGATGAGAGACCAAGCGGCTTGGAGAATGGCGGCTTATCAGCAAAGAATTTCGAAGGCCTATAACAAGCATGTAAGGATCAGAAGATTCAAGGTAGGAGACCTGGTCCTAAGAAAGGCGTTTCAGAATACGACGAATCCAGGGGACGGAAAGTTAGCTCCTAAGTGGGAAGGTCCTTATTTGATTGATTCTGAGGCTGGCAAGGGGGCATATTGGCTAGCTAATATGGAAGGAGACTTGTTGCCAAGACCTTGGAATGCGATACACCTCAAAGCATATTTCATGTAAGACCTTCTGTCCCAGGATTCAGTTACTCAGGTATGTGTTTTATTTTGAGATTTCACGATGGAAACTCAGGTCAGTTTTTCTCACTTAATTTACTAATTCCATCATATGTTTTGTTTTCGTTATTTATTTACTGATATTAGTTACATGTTATATTTCGTCTTTAAATTTGTTATTTAATACTTTGAAGTTACTAAGATCTATGTTTTGCAAGACGAAGCCCCTAAAATCCAGGGTGTCCCAGGATTCAGGGTACTCAAGACGGAGAATGGCAGGAGATTCAAGGCATGTAGAGCAAAGTATACTCAAGGTATTCCAAGTCAAATGCAACAAACGTGTTTCTCCTAAGTATTGAGACTGGCCATCTCTCTTCCGTATGGGTGAATTTTAAACCCATTCCTAAGGTTTAAGGATTATGCGTCCTTCATCCGAATATGGGCTATCACGCCTCGCCTGGAGACGCACGTTGGCAACTATTTGCCTCGCCCGAGACGCACGTTGATCCAAGTATGAAACCCTGGGATTGTGAGATCATCCGTGTTAAGAGCATTGGTGGCAACCTTGCAATCCAGGGACATATGCGGATCTCTCAAGGTTTAAAACGATTAACGCGTTTTCAAGACGGATTGGTGCTAACGTACCAACTTAAGACATCCGAGGCAATACCCTAGTTCGCCGGTACGGCATGAGGTGGTCCCTAGATTTCGCCAGTACGGCACCGGGCTTGACCCCAGTAGTACAAGGGCTTGACCCCAGAAATAACATTAAAATTATTATCGGGCCTGACCCCAGAAACAATTCAAAGATTACCTAATGACCCAGGATTATTGACTTAATCCAGGGTCATGACGGTCAAAGCCGAAGGAAATTAACTCCTTGTCTAGTTAATTCTAATCGATATGCTCCTATTACAGGAAACATTCACAAGTGCTGCTAAAGCTACGAGGAATCCTAAAATCTTGGGGGCAACCCAGGATTGCTAAGGTAAACCCTAGAATCATTTCATACATTGCACATATCATTCAAACATGTCAAACACAGGTATATAGTTAAAGCAGTTATATTCATAAGCCCCAACCTGGGCCCGGAAAAGCTCCGGACGTCCCAGGCTGGGACATGTCAAAAGGCCCTGGATATCACATCCAGGGGTGGATCATTGTTTTAACAAAATAAACCGGGAAACATCAACCGGTATACCATCACATGCAGAAAATTAAAATTGTTTTCAAACAAACAAACAAACAAGCCAACGACCCAGGGACCTTCAAGCGTCACCCTGGGTCACATCCTCCGTCGCCTCCTCCGCTGCCTTCTCCGCTGCCTTGGGGTCCTGTGCCGGCTTCTCTCCTCCCTTGGGCTGGTCGATGTCCATGGCATGACCATCAGAGCCCTTGGAAGGGGTGCTTTTGCTGGATCCGGGGCCAGGGTCACACCCAGTAGGGATGGCAGCGCCCAGGTTGCGCAGTTTGTTGACCCAATCAGTCACATCCCATTTGGGGTTCACAAACCCCAGGTCCTTAGCCTCCTTGGCCATCTTAAGCCTGCACTGAAGGAGGGAGACAAGAGCAATCCTCTTGCCCTCCTTGTCTTTCGCCTCCAAGGCAGCATCATGATCAGCCCGCACCAGGACAGCCCTCCTCTCCAGCTCCTGCACCAGCCCCAGGTTCTTGTCGGCAACGGTCTTCGCCATGCCCAGCTCCTTCTTCAAGGTGGTAATTTCCTTCTTAACCAAGGACTCGGCCTCCTGGGCTTGCCTCTCAGCAGCCTGGACCAACTCGAAGAAGCGCCCAGCAATCTGCACAAAAAAGTAAGTTAATAAATATATTGAACCCTGAATGGACTAACTATGCAGAAAAATTCAGGGGTACCCAGGATTTACTTACTTGGCGCGAAGAAGTCTCAGCATAGGAGCAGAGCCCAGCAGCGTCCATGTTTTCCAGGGACTGAATTGATTGGCCAGAGCTGGTAGCCCTGGTCTTGCGTTTGGTGCCCGAGGCCCTGGAAACTGGAGCCCTGGGAGCTGAAGGAGGCTCAGATTTCACCGGGGCCAAGACCTGGAGATCATCGTCTCCCAGCAGGTAGGCATCCAGATCGACGTCCTCGATGTTCACAGGAGCAGCAGCGGCTGAAAGGCAAAGAAAGCACAGAATTAGCAGAACTCAGGGAAAATCCAGGGTAATAAGAGCAAGGAACCAGGATACTTACAGCTAGACATACTATGGGAGCAGGAAGAAGTGGCTTGATCAGGGTCGGCCTTGAATTCACGATCCTCCTCAGCAATGGTCAGGAACGCCTCAAACCTCTCGAATGTGCTTGAAGTTACTGGTCCGATGGAGCTCAGGCTAGGCACTGCAAAACAAAGGAATCCAAGGTCAGTATTCAATTAAAACATATATCAAAACCTGTAAACCTAATTCCTAGTGCAGGTAAAGGCCTACCCTCTACTTTCCACCTAAGAGGAAGATCCATTCCGCCTGGGATGGTTGACCGCCTTACAAAGAAAAATTTGCCCTTCCACTCTTCATGGTAAGAAGCCCTGGGGACCATCTGCGTGCCCTTGTTCAAAGCTTTGAACAGGTAACGATTGTTGCCATGGGACTTCAACTCGTAGCCCAAGGACAGTTCAGGCAACCCAACCAGGGAATCAAACTCTCTGTTCAGGCGATCGATGGTACCCAGCACCCTCCATGCAAAGGGGAGAGTCTGAGCGTATGAGAGGCCGGTGGTCTTGAAGAAATCGGCAACCAGTCCAGAGAAGGGGTAGGAGAGACCGATAGAAAAAGGGGTGAAAGGAAAACAGACCCAGGTTGCGGAACAGAAATCCGACCTGAGTCTTGCGTCATAGGGCCTAATCTCAGCACCTTCCGGAAGAAGACCGGACGCCAACAAGCAAGCAATGTCGGCGTCGGAGAAGTTGCAGGTCTCCGTTTCCGGTGACTGCAAGTACTTCTGATCGAAAAAATCTTCGATCCCGGTCTTTTTAGCAACAGTTTCCGCTCGAATTTTCTTGCGAGTCATCGTGACGGAAAGACAGAAGTAGAAATTGAGAGAAGGGTTACCTGATCGGAAATTAGCGAAGGCCGGAAGTGAGGAAATTGCCGTTATGCTCTCGAAAAATTTACTCGGTGAGTGAAATGTGAAGAGAGATGGGGGTATTTAATGGAAGAGAAGTTACAGAGTTGAGGGGACATGGACGACGATCGTGGAGACTCTACTCCTATTTTAACGGATGGGATGAACTTAGGGTCGCTGAGTCATCGAAGATTTGAAAAAATTCACAGCTGTGAATTCTTATCCACTAGCTGCGAATTTTGGGGGCAATTGTTACACCCTAAAAATACTCGGCTGCAAATCCAGGGTACACGCGCAGATAAGGGACAGGTATGACCCAGGATTACATGACCCTGGATGCAGGCAATGTTCGATGACCCAGGATGTTAACACCAGATAGGGAAGTTCGCCTTTACTTTATTTTGCATATTATATCATCTAATCCAGGGCTACCCTTGTTACTATAATGACCCAGCATGTGGAAATGACCCTGCATGCTAGGGCATTGTTACTAATTGCTTCGTTGTCTTTATTTGATCAAGGATAGGTTGACAAAGTCTTCTAACGGTCACTTGAAGCAAGGAGAAGACTTATTTAGCACGTGGTCAAAGGTTGTTAGCTGGAAACTCGGTCAAATAACGGAAAGAGACGTTGAAGAGAGGATCCCTGGAATATCGGAGAAACGGTTGAAGACCTAGCATATAAATAGGACACTTAGTCTTTCTTTTTTCGGCTCATTCGAGCTTTACTCACTGTATTCTCGTACTAAATTCTCTGCAAACTCATTGTAATCAATACTTTTCGGTGATCAATAAATTGGTAGCGTGTGTTATCGCTACCCGGGGTTTTTATGCCGGCGGCGCCTTAGAGACATCTAAGGGCTAAGGGCTTTTCCCTAGTCAAATCTCGGTGTTCTTGCCTACTTTTGAGTATTCGTTTGTGTTGCTAAGTTTCTCAACTGATTTCATAAACAAATCTAAGTTTTTACCCAGGATTCTAGTGATTTGTCCCTGGAATTCTGTAATTGTCCCAGGATTATTTCAAGCTATTTTCATATCTGAATATTAGACACCTAACCTCACATTCAAATTTGGTTCAAACTTTGCTAATTTAACTTAAGTAATTTTTAGGCTTGGGCTTGATGGTGTTCTTCATAGCGGAAGTATAGCAGTCTTTGGCTTCTTGTTGATCACTTAGTATTCTTACAACTCCCCAAGGTGTGGGAAGCTTCACACATTGATTATAGGTAGATGGAACTGCTTTCATGTCATGGATCCATGGCCTTCCCAAGATTACATTGCAACAAGGAAGGGAGTCAATAACGCAGAATTTCTGCATGGAGTTGACTCCTTCAATGTAAACAGGAAGTTTGATGTCTCCAACCGTATGCTTGGTTTCTCCGCTGAATCCTACTAATACCGAGGATCTTGGAATTATCTCTTCTTCTGGAATGCTCATCTTTTTAAGCACGTCCAATTGGATGATGTTGACTGAACTGCCGTTGTCTATCAAGATCCTGCGAACATAATGGTTAGCAATACATAATGTAATTACCAGACTGTCGTGATGAGGATCCTGGATATCTAGCTTATCAGTTTCGTCAAAAGAGATAACTTTGTCTTCAGTCAATATCGCGTTCTTCTTTGGCCGACTGCCTTGGTCCATCTTGGCCTCCTTTGCATGTCTTTTTGCTGATGAGAAGGAGGCTCCGCATATGTCAGATCCTCCCGAGATGAAGTTGATTACTTTAGCATCTGCTGGCGGCGACTGTGCTCTTTTGGGCAGCTCAGCAGCTTCTTGAGTTTTACTCTTCTTTCTGCCAAACAATTCCTTGAGATGCCCTTTGCTGAGCAGGTAACTGATTTCTTTCCGAAGTGCTATGCAGTCATCTGTTAAGTGCCCGAAGTCTTCGTGGTAAGCACACCACTTAGACTTATCCTTCCACGATCCTTGTTTTTCTGATTTTCTTGGCCACCTGGCTTTATCCCCTAGATCCTGCAAGGCACATAACAAACCACCCATGTCAACTGAAAAGCAATAATCAGATACCTTTGGGAAGTTTTCTTCGTCGTCTTCTTCTTCAACTTCGTTTACCCTGGGATTATCATTTCGATAATAGGGTTTGTTTCGCTGTTGTTTTCCGGGAGAATCTGTCCTTCTGCCTGACGATTCATCACCTCTTTTCTGGATCTTCTTATCATCTTCCAACCTGATGAACCTCAATGCCCTTGTTCTAACTTCATCAAGGTTCCTGGAAGGAGTCATAACCAAATCATCATAAAAGCGGGAATCTCCTCTAATCCCCATTTTGAAAGCTTCTACAGCAGCAGCCATATCCAGGTTGGGGATATCTAGAGCTTCTCGACCGAATCTGGCCACATAATCCCTCAGGGATTCGTTGGCTTCTGAACTATTTTGTACAAGTCACCTGTGAGCTTCTCAAAGCTCCTGCTGCAAGAAAACTGGTTATTAAACAAGTTAACTAAATGGGGAAAAGAAGTAATGGTATTAGGAGGGATACTGAGCAGCCATTTTAAGGCTGGCCCTGTCAATGTTGAGCCGAATCCTTTGCATAGGCAAGCTTCTTTGATGTTTACAGGAATGGGGTTGATTTCCATCCGTTCCCTGTATTGTGCCACGTGCTCCTCAGGATCTGTGGTCCCATCGTAGAGTTTCATGTTGGGGGTTTGAAATCTTTTTGGTATCTCCACGTCACAGATGGGCCATGCAAATCTAGAAACTCTGTGGCTGCCTGCTGGCACTTCAGGAATTGGACGAATAACACCGGGGACACTTGAGATCATGTCCTTTAACCTCTGAAGTTCCCTAGCAATAGTTGGGTTGATACCTACATCCTGCACAGTTCCTTGGCTAGGGTTAGAATAAAAATTATCAAAGTTGTTACCAGCCCTGGAAGTTTGGAGATGGATCTCGGGTCCATATTCAGCATCTCTAAGGACGGTTGGCTCAGTTGTGGTTCCCACTTGCATGGGGATAAAGTCTCCCTCATGCATCTCCTGAGATGAACCCGGAAATGTGCCTGCAGAGACAGTAGGATTAGAAAATAAGGATCCCTGAGGATCCTGAGCAGCTCGGAAGCGGCTCCGATATTGTTGGAATGGCTGAGATGTAGATCCCTGTAGCATCTGAGGAGTAGGCGCTGTTGACCGCTGACTCCAGGGTTCATGAAGGTTCGTCGCAGCAAACCGCTGTGGTTGAGATACAGGTTGTTGTATCGAGACTGTCGGCACTTGATGGCTTAAAAACCCGGCTGGTTGCTGACTCGAGCATCTCGGCAGCTGCTGACTTCCATATCCACTGTAGTAAGATTCTGGGGGCTGCTCGGAGTAGAACCCAGAGTATTCCAGATCTATCACCCTAGAAGCCTTCTGATGCTGAGAGCCTGAGAATCCTACAGTAGTAGCTGTTGCAATACCTGACTTTGGGGCAGTAGAGGGATTTGCTTTCTGTTTCGGCTGCTCCGATATTTCCGGAGAGTCGAACCCGAATGATTTTGGCATCAAAGGGCTAATTTCCTCTACCGGTTTCTTTGATTTCTTCAATTCCATGATCTCCTTCATCATTTTCTCGTTGGTTTTGGCTTGCTCATCCACATGAGACTTCATCTGCCTGATCAAAACATAGAGATCATTATTAGAAATAGCAGAGTCAGTGGACGTACCTTGAGATCCAGTAAAAGTGGGGTATTCCGCTTTTCTAGCATCGGTATCAGTCACTTTCTTCATCATTGGGGGGAGACCAGTGTTGACAGTGGGCTTAGAGGATGAAATAGATTTTGAGGTAAATTTTTGTTGGTTCGACATTTTCAAGAATCGATTATGGGAAGAAGACCAAGGCTCTTAATCGAATTCAAACACCGTTTGCCCCACGGTAGGCGCCAAATTGTTTTGGTCAAAAACTGCCTAAGCAATTAGTTGATCAAACTTTGTAAGTGAGGTAGCGTGTTTGATGTAAATAAAGATGGAAATGTAAATTTGGAGATTGACACGAGGATGTAACGAGGGAAAATCCAGGAATCCTTGAGTATCCTCAAGGAGCCTAGCAAAAACCTCGGGGGCCGGTTCAAAGTACCTGCCTCCTAAAACTTTTATATAATAAATGTGTTGAGTACAAATGAAATGAGCTCGTAATCTAAGTGTTGCAGAGAATTGTGATCGTAGAAGGAAGTAAAGAAAGGTGTGTTGTGTGTGCAAACCTAGAGCTCAGTTTAAATACGGATTACATTGTAACAATATTCCCTAAAAACTAGCAACTAACTCCAAGTCCCTCACACGACCGTTAGAAGTCCACTCAGTCCACGTTTCCGTTAGTTGACCGGGTCTTTAGGACACGTGATCCATGCTTGAGCTAACCTGCGAATAATAAACAAAAAGGGGAAAGCAATAGTTAGTCAAGAAATTTAATTCAGGATCCTTACAGTGAAGTGCTTGCGAGCTGATGCGAGCTGCTCAGTATCTCCTGAATTCTAGTACCAACAGGTAGTAGCTCCGAGTTGTAATAAGCTCTTTTTTTCTCATCAAAAGCACAGACTATTAATGAACTTGAAAAGGAAAATCATCATCTATTCTTTAACTTCTATATATAAAGCACAAAGATATAAACAAACGAAAGATGTTTTTCATTAAAGAAAATACAATCCATACCTGAATCGGTGACAATCCAATTTCCTCATTCTTGCCCTTCTACGCTTGATAGCAACATTCTCTGAGATCATGTTTGCTCTTTGCAGACCTGATCCAAAAATAAAATAACTATTCATATATATATATATATATATATATATATATATATATATATATATAGGGGAAGGATCCTGCGAAAACACCCTTTTTTGTGAGAACTGCGTAAATAAATCTTAAAACCTACATAACTTTTTCATACGTTAATATTTTTTTTTTAAATTTGCACCAAAAGTCTTAAAATTATATTATCTTTAATCCTATAAAAGTTTCAAAAAACTTAACGCTTTTTTTATTTTTTTTAAATATTTTTTTTGTGTGGTGCACATGTGCATCACAAAAAAAAACTCATACTTTTAGTATGAGTTAATATTTTTTTTTCTTAGTCGCACCATATGTCATATATTTTCATCATTTTTTTGCGTTTTTATTGAATGATGCACATGTGCATCATACAAAAAAAACGCTCATACATGTGATATACATTAATAGTTTAAAAAGAAATTGCACCCTAAATCTTATAGTTGTGTTATCATTAGATTTAAAGAAAAAAATAGCATTTTATAACTTTTTTTAATTATATGATGCACATGCGCATCACACGGGAAAAAAAATGTTCAGTTTTTTTTTAATATTTTGCTCCAGATTTAAAGATAACATAATTCTAAGACTTTTGGCGCAAATTTTATGAAAAATCGTTAACGTATGAAAAAGTTACGTGAGTTTTAATATGTGTTTTCGCAGTTTTCACAAAAAGATGTGTTTTCGCAGGATCCTAACCCTATATATATATATATATATATATATATATATATATATATATATATATCAGTTTCATTGCATAAATAGTGGCCTACAAAGAATAAAGTAGTTCCAAAATATATGGGTGACCTTAATGGAATGAACTTATATACTTTGTGTGGCCTCTAAATAGATCATCCCTAAGAAATAATAATAATCCCCTTTCTCTTTTGTTGTTGAGTTTGTACCCCAAATATCACCTTCCACTTCACTGGTCTTGTTGGGGGCACATTAGGTCTTATCTCTGATGTAGTATGACCAAATATGCTTAGCAATTATCTGATGAAATCATTAAACTTATTACGTGTCCATAAAGATCAGGAAGAACGGCTGGTAAGTTTTAACCTATCTAAATCTCAAACAATTGCTGGTAACTTGGTTTTTTTCTTGAAGAATTGTGTGTTCTTGTTGTCTATAAAGATTTATAAGATCTTTTTTTAGGCTAACACTTCCACTTGAGGCACGTGTGTGTAAAGCTGCAAAGAGCAATTCTTCGTTGGTTTAGGTAATAAAAATCTTTAAATTCAAAGATACATACATTACCAAACTAAATGAAATTTACACATGTGGCTACATGAATGAAAGCTAAAACACTATCCGAATTTTGAATAAAGTTTTGCTTCTAACATCAATCAGTAAACTATAACATTGGAAAGTCTAACAACAAACCTATGCACCGCATCCTCTAATGTTTTTTGTTATGGTTCTACATTAAGGTTTTTTCTTCTCGAATGCACACACCAGACAAAAACACCGAAAAGCAAAATGACATCACGAATCAAGGAAACCAAAGTCCTATAATAAATGTATAAAAACAACATAAATAAATGTACCTTTGTGCTATTCCAAAATTTTCACCTTCTTTTCCGAAAAAATTAGTTTAGGTGATCAACGGATTCTTCAAAACAAATCTCAAAAGCTGCTGTAGAAACCACAAACCAAGGAATTCACCTCAATTTTTAAGTGTCATAAATGATATAACTAACAAAAGTAAAATAAAAAAGACTTTTGACTACTTCATAATCTTAAACCATCTTTCATTAAGAAAATAGAAAAGATGGTCCTTAAATTAATGTTACCGATTTATATGCAACAATAACAGTCAATTGATAAAGGGTATTGTGATTCAGATCAGAAATAATAACAGTCAATAAGAGTCGTTTGATAAAACTTCACCTTCGTTTCCGAACAAATCACCATCACAGCCAAACGATGTTAGGGTTTTACGATTCAGATTAGCAACATCATCGGCAACTGTAAACCATATAACACCACAGAGCCACTTTTTTATAGACGAACCCTAGCAAACTCCGTTCACCATCAAAAAGCTCAGATGCAGGTGACGGTTGTGATGAACGTAGCACCGTCACCGCCACCACTATAGCCAAACAATGTTAGGGTTTCGCGATTAATATCTCAGCAACAGAATCGGCTACTATAAACCCAACAACGCCGCCCGTCACTATATCTAAACAAATGCATCGTGAAACCGATGGTTTGCGTGTGAACATAATACTTCCCCTCACAAAATATGCTCGCCAACGACTATAGAGCACCGGTAACAATGGACCCGAACCTACTCTTCAAGTAAGAGAGATGATGAGTCTATTTAAAGAGAGAAAATCCTCATCGATAGTTGGGAGATAAGGAGGTGGGTGACTACAGATGAGGAAGGGAGAGAAAGAGAGTTGAAGAAGCCGGAGAACTAGAAAATCTGGCGTTCCTCTAGGATTTGTAAAAGACGGTGTCGACGGTGCACAGATTATAAATGAGGTGTAAATAAGTAAGTGGTTACAAATCATACTTGAAATTTCCTCATTGCACCAAACCTAATAGTAACCTAAGATACGAATTAACTTTGCTTTTTGTATTATATATATAATTATGCATGTTTAGCATGAATAATCATTAACATGTTACATATCTAGGGTTTGCTATGTCAAGACTTCATTTTTATGCTATAATATGATGTGATCTATGCTAAGCATGCTTCCAATGACTAGATCCATGGATTTTGAACATAAAGTTTTGACTTTTATCACATAAATGGATTACATTCTCACCATGCATGCTTCTAAAGTATAGATCTAGTGATGTAATTGTCAAAGGTAGGATTTTTATGATGTAATCATGATAGATCTAGGGTTTCACCATGCTAAATGTCTATTTGATGCTAGATCTAGGGTTTCACCATGAAAATCTATCATTTTGTTGCTAGATCTTGAATGTTGCCATAAGAGTGATCGTTGTGATATATAGATCTAAGGTTTAATCATGTTAGAATACTAAATTGGTTATGTTGCATGATGAATCCATGATTTTGACTTTATTTCGACTTTTGACTATTATTGACTTTGATTGAATTCCATAAAATAGATGATTATGTGGCTAATAGACAAGTGAATACTTTGTTATCTTTGAATTAGACTTAGATTTGACCCTATTGATTGGTAAATCCATCCCGTACATATCAATATAACCCATCACCAACGAGTCATCGAGTCGGTTGTGTCGTGAAATCAATTTATCTATTTATTTATTTATTTCTACTATATCATCTAGTGGTCAAGTTCATCATCGGGTCTATCTTACTCATTTCGAGGGGTCGTTCTGTCAATTGTGTCTTTGTATCAGGTGAGTATTCATAACCCCTTTTCTTTTACTGTTTTAGGGTGCAACATGTACACTATCATAACGTAAACTCTTTATGCTTTATTCTAAAACTAAATGTGATCGATGTGATTGTTATGTGTATACTTGTGTGGTTAAACTTGTGTGGATTATTGCTCTGAACGATGGAATGATTTGACGTATCTCATTAACTCATTGAATCGGGGTTACAATAATAGATCTATTGGTGTGGCAACCCGCTTGGTCTGCCTCGCATGTGGTGCCTTGTGATTGAAAGCCTAAATGCCAAGGGCTTGAGTGTGTCGCCTATTATGTGCTTTGATTCATTTCATGTTTATCATATATGTTAACACTTAACTCACTAAATCGCATGTTTCAATTATATATTAGTACGCTACACTTATCTTTACTCACCAACTATTCTTAGTTGACCTTTATTTTGTACATGTTGTAGGCTTTGCTGTTGATGTTGTTGATCACGTTGATGACACCTTAGGATGCATGTGGACTTAGTGAGACCTAAATTAATCAAGTTAATATGTGATTATTCATTTGATTGTATCGAATTAACATATATTATTCTATTTGTTATGAAATGGGCTGATTAAGAATATCATAACATTTAATTGGTGTTGTGTGTATCTGGATAATCATCGCGGCCCGGCGTATTCCGCCGTCAGTTGGGGTGTGACACATGCTAAGTTCATGACTTAAGACTCACACCATATTAACACTATTTCACATATGTATAGATGTCAATACTACTTTATTAACATAATCCTTCATACATGGTTATCTATCATACTTGACATATAACTCATAATAATCTCATTTGTTGCTAATTTCATCGATCAAAGTTCATTTAAACATTTTGTCGAACACTTGGTGTGCTTAAAACATACCAACATAATTCAACCTAACTACTCAGGTTCTAAACCCATATCTTGTGAATCACTTATCATATAACAATTTCTCAAGTTTGCACACCCCGTATATCAATTTCCAAGATAATACATACCAAAATTCAGCCATTACATCAAAGTTCCTAACACCCGAGACCCGAAATTGTAATTATGGGTTCATATGCCAATTCTTGACATCTAGGTCAAATTGCAAGCATCTAGATATTCCTAGCATAATTAAATCATCACATAACATCTCTAATACTAAATAACGACTTCAATTCATCCAATTTCATCATCAAAATTCGTGACTTAACATGCAATCTTTAGGGAGCCAGCTAGGGTTTATAGCTCATAATCCTTGATTGATCAACCAAATTAGCAGCCTTAAGCCTCCCAAGAGCAGATTTTAACTTTTTCGTAAGGGTTAGAGATAAGGTTCACATATACGGATGCGTATACCTCCCCCCCCCCCCCCCCCTCCAGATTTTGCTTAAAACAATTATTTATATAACTTTGTTAGCTTAAGAGCATTCATGGTAGAGTTCCTATAAATCTGTGAATATAGTCTTTAAAATTTAAGGTGTAGTTGTGAAAAAGTTACCATTCATCTGTAAATTTAATAAAAATTTTGTTGATTTGGTAAAATTTGAGGTTTGATGTGAAAGAAAGAGAGACAAAATGTAATGATAAGGCCATAAAAGTTATTATTTAATTGTGGTTGTGAGTGAAAGAGAAAGAAAAAGTAATGATAAAAGTATATATAAGGATAAAGATAACGGATCTATTGTGAATGCTCTAAGTTCCTCAAGATTTCATGTTTAGGACAATTATAGTCAAACTTTCATATTTGCACTAATAACTCTTAACTTACACCAAAGTATACATTTATTGAGTGTAATATTAATTTATCACACTTAACACATCATTTTGACATAACCAAGCAAGTTTAGGTTTCGGGATGTTACAACCCTCTTCCAACCTTGAGGCTAGCATGTTTTGGCTGTTGTTTTCTATAGTCACATGTTCAAGTTTTAGTGTACTACATATTTTTTCAATTTCTTTAATCTACACATTATATATATATATATATATATATATATATATATATATATATATATATATATATCAATTGTAATAGCCTACGTGTACTCAGTATCGTCACTATTAATACCACGTCAGCAAGTGTTGCATTGCCACGTGGCAATGCAAATTCGTTTATTATTTTTTCTTTTAGATATGTTTTGTATATTTATACGTTTATTGTTGTGGTTTTCTTAAGTTATTGCTTTCGTCGCAGTGGTAAGCCGTTAAATTTTTGGGTTATGTACGCGGGATCGAATCTCTTCCTAATGTCTTTTTTTGGCTTGTGCATCAGTGTCATACGACGTGTCATTTACTCCTGATGAGTGTACAATTTATGATGATGACTCTACATTTTGTTAACATATTTCTCCTCCATGTGTTCCATCCTTCATATTTAACATACGATTCTTTTTTCTTCTCATTTTCGTCCTACGTTCGTTTCTCTGCTGCTTCCTCTACTCCTGGAAATTAATTAAGGTAAATGTTTCCTTTTTTTCTTTCGATCGCTTACAATTTTGAAGTATGTGTAAGCAGAAATTCAATGTTCATTGCAATTAAGATGTAGTTAGCAATGTTTATCCATTTCAAATTTCTTGAAATTGTCATTTGCGATTAAGTTGTAGTTACCATTGCTTCTTCATTCGAATTTTGTTGAATTTGTCGCATGGTTTCTTTTCGTTTTGTTTACGAATTTATGATATGTGTATGCTTACTGTTTTCGTTGCTATTAGTAATAGATTTCTTGTAGATACCGCATATAAGGTGTTCGACAAAATGTCAAATAATTTACTTTGGTGATTTTGTTTTTTTGTGCTACTATTCTTTGCATGCGGTAAATCCGTTATCTTTGATGATGTATTCATGTATGCACTTTTTATTTGTGTTTACTTTCATAAACTAGTAGAAGTACAAGCCTATCGTGTGAACTTTGTACAAGTTCTACTTTCATGGATAAGGCAAACTGTAGATGTAATCATAAATCAGTGCCATAACCTCTGATGCACAGAAGCGGCTCATCGCCACGTCTCCCGTACCGGAATCGCCGTGGGGACGAAAACAGCGAAACGTTTCCGTTCCGCTTCCAGTTCGCCGGAGACGGGGAGTTGATCTTCGGGACGTATCTGTTCTGCTTCCGTCAATTAAAGAAGTTTTCAATTGAAGAATTTTTTAACCCTAATCGCGATAAAAGAAACTGAATAATCGTCGATTCAGTGGCCGTGAGGAAGATGAATACCATGAATCCATGGCTTGCTCTGATTGAAGCATCCTACGATTGAAGCTTCCTTTCAAACGCTGTTGAATACCGATTGAAGCTTCCTTTCAAATGCCAACTGAAGGATAGATTCAAGCCTTCGATTAAAGCACGTTGTAGTTGTGAATTTGTAATCGGAGCATAGGTTGAAGACGCCGATTGACGCTCCGTTGTATTCGTTGTATTTGTGTGTCGTGTGTGCACACTACCCCACTTGCTTTTATTTGTGTGTTCACACTACCCCCACATCCCACTGGCTTTTATTTGTGTTTGTGATTTTATATGTGTGAGAGATTATCTTCACAACGATCCCCAATAATATATTCATAATTTGTGTGATATAATTAAATATATAATTTTATATATATATATATATATATATATATATATATATAGGGTGAGGTTCATTGTAGACACTTTCGCATGTGAAATAGCTCTTTTTCACATGTGAAAGTTTCTAATTAATGAGAAAAAAGAAAAAAAGAAAATTAATCACAACCATTAAATCAAGAGAACTAATGGTGAAAAAGGGTGTCTACCTATCTACACTTATGGGGGTGTCTACAATGAACTTTTCACTATATATATATATATATATATATATATATATATATATATATATATAGGTAAAAGATTCAATGTAGACCCCTTGTTTTTTGTAGACCCGGTAGACCCCATAAATAACCATTGGATTAGATTAGATCAAGGGCTAAGATTAGATTTGAGGATTTAAATGAGATTTTGGCTGAAAAAACGCGGAGGGGTATTTTCGTAATTTTTCAGCGTCATTTAAAAGTTGCAGTGAGTTTTATATTATGTACTGAGTTTTATATTCTGTACTGAGTTTTATATTTTGTACTGAGTTTTATTTTTTGTATTGAGTTTATACTCAACATTGAGTTTTATACTCAACATTGAGTTTTATAACTTGGTGACTTATATAAAACTCACTAATAAAACTCAGTGAGTTCTATAAATCACTGAGTTTTAACTGAAGGGAGATAATGATAATGATAATCAGTGAGTTTTAAAACTTAGTGAGTTTTAACTAAATTTTATAACTCACAACATAACTTGGTGACTTATATAAAACTCACTAATAAAACTCAGTGAGTTTTACAAATCACTGAGTTTTAACTGAAGGGAGATAATGATAATGATAATCAGTGAGTTTTAACTAAATTCTACTATTGAGTTCCAAAACAACAAATCTAATAAAAATCAATCAAATCCATATAAAATTAACTGATAATGAATGTTCAAATTCTGCTATTGAGTTCCAAAACAACGAATCTTACAATAACTGTTGGTGAATTGAAGCTTAAATACAAAAATAATGGTAAAATTAATTAAATACATAGCCATGATGGTTGATTAAACGGTCCTTCTCGTTTATTTGTTGGCTCCAGTTGTATCTTTGATTCTTTGGTTGCATCTGTTGTTCCTTGTGCACCTGCCTTCATCTGTTGTCCAGCCTGCATTTGCATGATATTTTTATCATTTTTAGTCAAACAAAATTGGGTTTCATCAAAATTGGTGACATTTGTTTTTCTGTTTTTAAAAATTATAATATAAAAAACAACTCATAAGTATTAAATTGAGAAATTAAGACCTGCTGCATTGAGTCATGGGCAGATGAAGCAACTTTGCTAGTTTGGTCCTTTAGCTGGCCACCCTTCTCCTAACCACAACAAAATTATAAATGCCAAAACCATAACAAAACCATGGAAAACTAGAGGAACCAACCTACAGGTAACAAACAAACAAAACAAAAGTAGTCATTAACTGATCCATAAAATGAATACTAATATGTATACACTTGCGTGTGCCACAAATAAAAAAGGTATTGCATCACCATCAAAATTGAAGATAACACAACAAACATGAAGGCTACGGTTCTTAATGATACTGCAAAAAAGATGATTGGGAAGACATGCTCGGATCTGGTAATTCAGGAAGGTTACACCGATTAAACTATCATCCCAGCCCCATTTCATGCAATAAAAAGGTTAAAGTCCAAGTTTCTATCATCCCAGCCCCATTTCATGCAATAAAAAGGTTAAAGTCCAAGTTTCTGATTAAGAACCAATATGAATCAGATAGCATAACTACAACTTTTAGCATCCGCGAGATGCATGATCCAGAGATTCACCAAGAGCTATCAAGCAATATACCGGTCAAGTTATAAAACTCAATACAAATGTTATAAAACAGTTTCAAGCTGATATCACATTCTACAATTCTCAAGTTTATTAAAACTTAGGTGAGTTACAAAACTCACTACAAATTCAATAAAATTATAAAGCTCACTGAGTTTTAAATAAAACGCAAAAAATTTAAAACTCAGCAGTGAGTTTTAACTGAAGAATAAGACTCACTAAAAATTATAAAACTCAACAGTGAGTTTTAATCAACTTGAAAATTAAAACTCATCTTAATTCCCACTATTGAAATTCAAATATATTAATTCTCACAGTTGAAATTTAAAACTCATTTTAGTTAAAAACTCAATAAAACTCACTGAAACAACTCACTAAAATAAAACTCATTGAAATAACTCACTGAGATTAAAACTCACTGAAATAAAACTCACTAAAGTAAAATAAAACTCACTAAAATTAAAACTCACTGAAATAACTCACTAAAGTAAAACTTACTAAAATTTAATCTAAAACTGACATAACATAACTCACTGAAATGGAACTCACAACTTAATAAAACTCACTGCAATAAAACTCACTAAGTCTTTATACATAATTTCGGTGACTTTAATTAAACTTAATTATATATAACTTACTGTTTGTTAATTTTAGTGAGTTTAATTAAACTCAATTATGTATAAGACTCACTGAGTTTAAATCATCTATTTGATTTTAATCCCCCTCCAATAAAACTCATTGAAAATTTTATAACTCACTGTAATAAAACCTCACTGAAATAACCCACCGAAAATCATCTATTTTGATTTAAAACTCACTGAAATCATCTATTTGAAATTAAAAGTCAATAAAACTCATTGAACTAGATACAATTAAAAACTATAAGAATAGCTCTAAGTTAAATTAAATGCAAATGTCATAACCTGATTGTTCTTCATCTCAAGCTCTCAGGTAAATGCTACCTAAAGACATCTCTTCAACAAAATAGTTGTCCCCCAAGACGGCTCGTTAACAAGGTAACAACTCGTTGCTAGCATTCGACTTTGTTTAGCCAAATTTAACCTGAAAGAATACACAAGACATTAACTTTAACTAATGTGTCAATTTATCCATACATTATCTATCAAACTACTCCCTCCCTTTCCCAAAGAAAAGCTACTGCTCCACACATAAATACCTACTTTTCAATTTTAAATTTGTTGTATGTGCATATCACATAACAATACTGTAATGATTGCTAGATTTTTCCCCCAAAACTATGAACACCTTATCAATTTTTAAGTTGAAGCTCAACTCGTTTATACTCAGAAGTCAAATAGAATCTGCTTAATTTTCACTGAATGCACTTAAAATAGAATCTACTCAACTCATAAACATCTAATATGTCATATGTGCATATTGCATAACAATATTGTAATGAATTGCTCAACTTTTCCTCCAAAACTTTGAACACTGATCAATTTCTCACTTGAAGCTCAACTCATTTAGAGTCAAATTCTAATCACTAACATTATAATCACGAATTTAATTACAATCCAATCTATGAATTTTGTCTTAATCTGTAATTTCTTTCTAGCCTCTTATGAATAAGCCTTTCATTACATTTAATTTGGGTTTAATTACTTAAGCAAACAATAATTGTTTTACATTATTTGATTCTGAATCTTAGGTATGTGTTTATCGCCATTGAGAAACATTACATACATATATGTTTATTTTAGTAAACATCAAATTTCCCCAAAATCAACATCTAATCTATGATATTTGTGAGCTTAAGTGTATAAAACTCAATGAGCAGATACAATTACAATCTAAGCTGAAAAAGTTCTATAAGTAGCGAGGGACGTGAAGTCCGAATAAAGATTACCTTTTCTCATCATTGAGTCGTCATCGGCTGTCGAAGATTTCTTCATCTGGTTTCCACTCGTCACCGGCGAAACTATCTGCCATTTACTAGTCTTAGGCGGCGTAAAGCTCGTTTTAGATCCCGATTTTTCAGTGAGTTTTGAATCTAGATTCGGTGATTCTAGATCCATTGGAGTGCGATTTCTTGAAGGTAAATCAGAATTGATTTCGAAGGTGCGACAATCGGACGTTTGATGGCGGATTTAGGAGGTTTGATAGCTGATTTAGTCGCCGGAGTTTGATCGTCATTGAGGTTTGAGGAGACTGATCGCAGATTTAGGTGTATATGATTGTAAAATGGGTAAACAGAGTTTATCAAAAGAAAAATTACCATCGTACCCCTCCGCGCAAAACTCAGGATTTAAGATCCGACGGCTAGAAAAAGGGTCTACGGGTCTATAGTTTTTAAGGGGTCTACAATGAACCTCACTATATATATATATATATATATATATATATAGGGTGAGGTTCATTGTAGACACTTTCGCATGTGAAATAGCTCTTTTTCACATGTGAAAGTTTCTAATTAATGAGAAAAAAGAAAAAAAGAAAATTAATCACAACCATTAAATCAAGAGAACTAATGGTGAAAAAGGGTGTCTACCTATCTACACTTATGGGGGTGTCTACAATGAACTTTTCACTATATATATATATATATATATATATATATATATATATATATATATATATATATATATGGGAGGGTTCATTGTAGACCCCTTAAAAAGTGTAGACCCGGTAGACCCTTGTTTTAACCGTTTGATCTTGATCTAGCGTTTTTTTGTGTCGAAGGGTCGATGGTCAAAAACAACAAATAAAAGCCCAATTTCTCTTTTGAAAAGGAAACTGGTCCTTTTTCTTTAGTCTTTAGAAACAAATTCGGAGAATCTAAACCACGAGATCCGATCATTTACCAAAATCCGTCAAAGAATAACGCAACGATCGTTTGCCAAATTCATCGAAGAACAAGAGGAGATCCGATCAGACACAGAGAACCAGCGTCTAATTGATTCAGATCAAGTAGCATATTCAGAAACGAATTCAGAAACGATGAGGAGAAAAGGTAATCAAATTCTTATTCAGATTTCTTAAACCTAACTAAAACTCAAAACACTTAAATAGGTTAGAAATTGTATATATACAATTTGAAACTCGAATCGAGTATAGGTTTTGACACTAGAATCACGACTATGAGAATCTTCATTTTTTACCTAAATTTGATATTCATCATCGAATTTACACCTTCACAGATCTGTTTTGAGAGTTGAAACGCGTCTAGGGATTAAATTTTGTAAGCAAAATAATCTTCAATTTCAGTGAGTTTTAATATGAAGTTTTAATGCCTTATATGAATTAAACTCTTTTGTAATAGTTTATGAAGTTCCTTAAGATTAAAATCAGTGTAAATGTTGA
>JBCNJP010000008.1:23041278-23167647 GCA_039602395.1 Deinandra increscens subsp. villosa
TCATAACCCGCGTCTCTGAATCAATTCACATGGATTCTTCAGTCGAATGCTTCGGTAAACAGATTTGATGGCGTCAGTCACATAGATTTTAGTTCCAACAATTCCCCCTTGACTGATACTTTCAAATCTGTTCAACTGCTGAAGAACCGCTCTGCCATACATCTTCAATGAGAAACTGATAAACCGGAGACAATCTGTTGTAGAGATTCCCCCTCTGAATAAGCTTCTTCTTTTCTCGTTGCTCCAGTCGAGATCCAAGTGTTCCGCTCACTCATTTCACACGGTCGGGTACAATACTGAGAAAATGCTGAACATCGGAGTCAAAACTGCAACAAACTGAATCAGATAAACCAGTCAATCATCGAACATGCTCCAACTCCTGATAATCGACCCGATAATCCATTTCCATAATAATTCCTCCTATTCTCTAGATCCCTCTGAAAAACATCCGATGCGGAAGCGAAAAATCAGATGCAGAGAGTCGAACCGTCTTGATCGGTTGCCTAGAGAAACCAGATAAATAATCTTGAAATCAGACAATCTCGCGAAAAACCGGAAATCAGATGCTGACAGTTGTGAATGATCCATAAATAAATCTTGTGTTCCGCGTGACTGGGTTGGATTCGAAAATAAAGATAAGTGTCAAATTGGAGAAAATTTGAGATCCCGAGCGAATGATAATCATAACCGGAGTCTTCGTAATTTTGATTGAAGAAAAACGAGCTCGGAAATAAATTCCGTGAAGATCACTGAGTAACATCGGTGAAAACGGCGCGATCTGAAAAATTCGGTCAATTTTCGTCAAGAAACAGCTTCTTGAGAGATTTAATGGATAAATTCCAGTAATTAACTGAGATTCCAGTTAATCCGGTTAGTTGATATCCGCGCTGCATCCACTAAAAAATAAACCGTGAGATATAACGAGAAAGCTGAGTGTTAGAACTTATTTATGTTGGCAACACAAACTATTTATCCTTTTGATGTTTATTTGTAATTTTACTTTGGTTTGTACTTTACTTTGATTATGTACTTTCTCATCATTGATTATGGTTATGTATGATGTTTTTGACTAAGTGTTAGCGTACTTGTATTTCTCTTTAGCGAACTTCTTGTATATTGAACTTAGCGGACTTGATTAACTCTTAGCGAACTTGTCATTGTACTTAGCGTACTTGTTTGTTAACTGTCCTAGCGAACTTATTTTTGCTCCTAGCGAACTTGATTTGTTCCTAGCGAACTTGATTTGTTCCTAGCGAACTTAAACTGTTCCTAGCGTACTTAAGTTGTGCTTAGCGTACTTGTTAGCGGACTTGTTTGTATCTAGCGAACTTGTTAGCGAACTTGTTAATGCTTAGCGAACTTCTTAGCGAACTTCACAAGCTCTAGCGAACTTGTTTAATTCTTAGCGTACTTCTCTTATATGCTTAGCGTACTTATTATTCTTTTAGAATATTTTGCTGAATTCTAGGTAATGATTGGTTTGTGTCAAACATTCTATTTGTCCCAGGCTCTCTTGTAGTATAAATACCAAAGTGAAAACCCTAATACGTGTTCCTCCTGGTCATTTCTACAAGAGAGCCTTTGTGTGTGTGTTCTTGGTGTATTTAGTGCGTGTTTTTGAGTTTCAGAGATCAATGGGGTGAAATCAACCAAGATTGATCATCACACTTGTTTTCCGCACCTGTGTGATGAATCGAATGAGAACATTGTGCTCAAATCAGGTCCTAACAATTGGTATCAGAGCCATGTTCTTCATTTTTTGAAGTTTTCTCAAAAATGAAGAAATCTCATTTGAGTTATCAATTTTTGGTTGTTTTTGCTAGATCTAAGAGTTGATTCTTGGTAGAAAGTCTAGGAACTCAAAAACATGCTTAGATTTCTGTTTATTTCAAGTTATGATTGTCAATTTTTGAATTCAATGAGTTTTTTGGTTCGGTCCGAATATTCACTGTTCTTGAGTAAAAATTTTCAAATTTGTTTTTATGATGATTCTTTGCTGAAATTTATGATTTTCGAGTGTTAGTATAGTAAAACCGAAATCATTGGCACTGATTTCGCTTTCTAACATCAAGTTTTGAAGATTTATTGGGCAATTTTTCGAGATTTTGAAACTTTTTCACAAAAAATCACTGTTTGATCGATTCTCGGTCACTTAGAGTGATTTTTGAGGTTTGTGTTAGTTGAAGCAATTGATCCTAACATGATTTCGCATCTAATGATGCCATCAAACATCATTTTTATGAACTTTGATTTTTGGTGATTTAAACTTGCTCAAGAACAAGCTGTTCAAAATTTTGACCAAGTCCAAAATTTGAATTTTTCAATTTTTGCTGTTTACACCTAAATATTAGTGTTTAATTACTCCATTAATGTTTATGATTGCAGGATTTGTGTGAATTCAAGCAATCTTCGTGTTTACAAGCAATTTGGAGCTCTTGTTCTTTGTTTGGCCCGTTTTAGCAACTTTTGCTGAAATTCTGTTTCTGTCTCATCTGAGATGTCTGAAGGAAATCATTTCACTCCGGTCATGCAAGGAACCAACCGCCCTCCAAAACTCATGGGTGCTAGTGACTTTGATGACTGGAAAGGGAAGTTCATACTGTTTCTAGAATATTTGGATTTTGACCTACTTACTTCAGTTCTCAATGGTCCAGCTGTGTTTGAAGTTGAAGAAGCTACAACACCTGCTGTTGGTGTTGCAGTTCCTACTGTTGCTGACCCACCTAACACTAAGAAGAGGATGCTCCCAAAGCCCATGGATAAGCTGACTGTAGCTGAACATGCTCAGCTGAGAATTGATAGGCGTGCATTGGGTTGTATCAAGATGGCCATAAATGATGATCTGTTGCATCAGTTTCGGGATGCTACTTCTGCACATGAGATTTGGGAAGGCCTAGAGAAGAAGTATGAGGGCAATCCAGCAACAAAGGAGAGAAGGCTTGAGAAACTCAAACTCGCTTTCAATACTTTTGCTCACAGGCCTGGAGAGTCGTTTGAGACACATGTCACACGATTCTGCAGGATCATCACTGAGATGACCACTAAGAAGATTCGTCCAGACACTGGCGACATCATAAGGAAGATTCTGCACTCTTTTCCTCAAGAGTTTGCCTCCTATGTCATCTATCTGATTGACAACACTGATCTCCTCAACGCTGATTACATGGACATGATTGATAAAGTTCGTGATTATAAGGTTAGAGCAGTTGAACGCACAGGAAGGTCACTCATGGGTAATGTGACATCTAAGGGTTCGTCATCCAATGCTCCCAATGCTGCATTTGCTGCTGCCATGTATGAGGATAGTCATCAGTTTTCTCAATCTTCTGGTCCCAGTGTACCTGTTCCTGCCCCTACTCCAACTCCGACTCCAAACCAGCCTGAAGTTCAAGTATCTCATGCAACTCATCAACCATCAAGTGTGTCATTTGTTCAAGCTCCATCTTCTGGGTATTATAGTCATTCGTCAGCTCCTGTTTCTTCAAACTCCATTAACATGGATCAAGATCTGTGTAATGCTTTCCTTGCCTGTATGAACTCTCAGATGTCAGACAACATTGAGACTATGACTGTGTGTCAAGAAGATCTTGACCAGATTTCTGCTGATGATCTTGAAGAGATCGATATTAAGTGGCAGATGGGAATGATTGCTGCCAGGACAAGAAAGTTCTTCAAAAAGACTGGAAGGAAGCTGTTTCAACCTGCCTCAAATGCTAACATCGGCTTTGATAAGTCTAAAGCTCAGTGTTTCAACTGTCAGGAGCTCGGTCACTTCACCCGTGAATGTCCTAAGCCCAAAACTTGGAATGTTCCTATCAACTCGGGTGGAAGCAACCACACTTATCAGAAGCAGGGTGGAAATAGTAACCAGTCATACCAGAAAACTGGCAACTCTTCCTACCAGAAGCCACAGCATACCACTTCAAATGTCTCTCATCAAGGATCGCCAAGCTCATCGTCTGCACAAAGAGTTGATAGCACTGGAAAAGCTTTGGTATCTCTCGAGGATGGGAACTACAATTGGACATCTTCTGCACCATCTCATTCTACAAACCAGCCTGATTACGCTCTTGTGGTGGACTCTGACAGAAAATAGGATACTGAGTCTGTTGTTTTTGACCCTCTTTTCCCCACCAACTTCTGTCTGATGGCCGGTATTGATGAAGATCTTGATGGATCTTCTCCCTCTGCTGGTTCAACCACTGCTGTAAGTCAAAATGAGGTCGAATCTGAAGCTAGCAAAAGACTTCTTGAACTCCAGCGTGGATCCATTCCCGATGAGGTAAAAGAAAATTTATGTTCTGCAAATTGCCTTGAAACTGTCGCTAGATACCGCACATACAATCTAGAATTGCATGCTAAGGCGGCTGAAAGCGATAGTCAGGTTGAAATCCTCAAGGCAAATGAGGAAAAATTCCTTGAGAAAATCAAGTCACTTCAGGATGACATTGAAATCATGAAGCACACCGAATCAACTTTAAAAATTCAAATTGAGGATCTTTTGAAAAATCAAACCTCTTTGAGAAATGAATATACTAAAGCTCGTGAAGCTATTGATTTAATGAAACTTAATCCTGGTAACTTGGGTAATGCTGTTGCTAAAGACATTATGGCACGGTTAAGAACTGGTTTGGGTTTCTTAAGGGATATTTGTGATAGTGCAGCTGAACATCCACTTAATCATAATTATCTGACAATCCCTGAGTTAACTAAAATCAACCCCAAAAGTCATATTAAGTTCATTGATCCAAGCATGATTCCGAGTGCTTCTGATATACAATCGATGGAAGCCCAACTCTCTGCCACTGAAACTGGCTCTGGGCTCCCGCCGATTGATGAAACCTTGAAGTTTGGTGACTTTGAATCTTTCTCTGTTAGTTCTGTTGATTCGCTTGTTTCTGAAGCATGTGTTCTAAAGGCTGCTGAATCTGAGTTTCTAAATATTTGTACTCAAAATGCCTCAAATGGTCAATCATTTTTGTTTAATGAAAATTTTGATGTTTTCAAAACTAATGAAGCTCCTAAAAGGATAAAAACTGTTCGGAGGCGTAAGCCCAAAGTGAGTGTTGAAAATGTGAAACTCGATTCGCAGCAAGTTGTCGATGATGATGCTTTTGCGAAGGCATTCGCAGAAATGGCTTTAAAACATGGTAAGACTGTCATGCACACACAAGCCGGTCTTACAATCACCGATGGTAAGGTGACATCTGTTCAGAAAAAGCCTCCTGCTTCTGTTCCAATTGCAACATCTCCAGCTGCACAAGCTGTACCTCAGCCATCATTTCTTAAGAAAAAGGGATCATCTGCTCATACTGCTTCCAATGAAGCTGGCACTTCATCTGTGATTCTTGTGAAGACTGGGAATCCAAAGAACAAAAGACCTCAAAGTGATCCAGTTATCACAGTTCCACATGATAATGAAGATCAGTATCAGTCGGTTGAGCAAAGTGAGCTTAATTTGAACATTTCTGAAAATGAAACTACACCAAAGAAGAAGAAACAGACTAGGAGACGGAAGAAGAAGCCAGTTGCTGAAAATGAGAAGGGTGAAGGTGTTACCTCAAGTGAGCCTCAACAATTAGTTCCTCAGTCTGTTGAACAATCTGCTGCAATTCCTGCTAATGGTACTGTCGAGAATGGAGGGTGTTCTGTCTGTGGAAACCCGCATCATGATGCCAGGGTTTGTGTCTACAATACAGGATACTCTGACTTCAACAATGCTCCAGTGCCTCCTGCTCATTTCTACCAACAGCAGCAAGTAGGTCCGCAAGGAAACCAATTGGCTCCAATGTATTATGGGAATTATGGGGAAGATTATGTGGATCAGCGTCTTGACACCATGTTTCAACAGTCTTACCCAAATCAGCCCTACATTCCAAATCAGGCCTCGTATGTGCCACGTGGTCTCGGTAGGGGTGTGAATACGTTCAGGCCAAACGTTCAACAACAAATGAGAATGACTGCACCAAACACTTTTCCTGTTAGGTCTTGGACGCCTCGACCTAGGCCGGGATTCATTCCTAGGGCTCTCATGGTTCAACAACCTGTCACGGCTCCTCGACCATCTGCTACATTTAAGGCTGCTTCATCTGCCTCTCCTGCTGTGTGAACGCACCAACTGCTCCCTCCACCTCGAAAGCACCTAAGAAGAAGGCTCCTGGTCAATTTGGCCAGGGTCCATCCTTGAACTAATCACTTTCTTTTTCATGTGCAGGGAACGGCCCGAAGTGCTATGAACATATGGTACTTGGACAGTGGCTGCTCTAGGCACATGACAGGGAACAAGGACCTGCTATCTGATGTCAAAACGATAACTCATGGCGGTTCTGTTGCCTTTGGGGGTGATATTCGTGGTGGTAGAATAATTGGAAAAGGTCTTTTATCTAATGGAGAAATTTCGTTTGACAAAGTGAATCTGGTCTCTAATCTGAAGTTCAACTTGCTCAGTGTATCGCAGATTTGCGACAACAAAATGACGATGTTATTCGATGATAAGGAGTGTTATATCCTGAAGCCGGGATTCAAGGTTCCCAAAGATCAAATTCTATTTCGTGCAAAATGAAATGGGAATATGTACGCCTTAGATATGTCTGCTGCAAGGCCGACTGGTTCAGTGGCGTGTTTCTTGGCAAAGGCTTCGGAAGATGACTCAACTTTATGGCATAGGCGAATGGGACATGTGAACTTTCGAAACATGAACCGCCTTGTAAGAGGAAAACACGTGGTTGGTGTGCCGGAGAAGGAATTCATCCATACCGATAACTGTGTGGCGTGTTTAAAAGGTAAGCAGCGCAAGACGTCTCACAAGCCAAAGCCACCTGGAAGGACTACGGCAATTCTTCAACAACTCCATCTCGACCTTTTCGGGCCTGTGAACGTCTACAACTTAGGGGGAAAGTCGTACTGCTTGGTTATTACCGACGATTACTCCAGATACTCGTGGGTGTTCTTCCTGAGAGAGAAGTCTGAGACAGCTGAGATCTTGAAGGATTTTGTAACGCGGATCGAGAATCGGTGCAAAGAGCGAGTTAAAGTCATCAGATCAGATAATGGGTCAGAGTTCAAGAATCAGACATTTGATGCTTTCTGCAATGAAAAGGGCATATTTCGATAGTTCAGTTCACCGTACACGCCTCAACAAAATGGCGTTGCAGAACGGAAGAATAGAACAATCATTGAGTGTGCCAGAACTCTACTTGCTGATTCCAACCTAAAATTGTCTTTTTGGGCAGAAGCTGTGAATACAGCCTGCTATGTTCTAAATAGAACTCTCTTGGTTAAACATGCTAGCAAGACGCCTTTCGAGCTGTTTTCAAAAGAAAAACCAAACTTAAAACGATTAAAACCGTTTGGATGCGCTTGTACTGTTTTAATCCAGTCGGAACAGTTAGCTAAATTTTCCCCTCGGGCGGATGAAGGCTATTTTTGTTGGATACTCGATGAGCTCTCCAGCATTTCAAGTGTTTAACAGAAGAACTCAAGTTATTCTTGAATCGTGCAACGTTACTTTTAACGAGCATGCTCAGAATACTAGAGATCCTGCTCCTGATAGCATGTATGACCTTGAGACTTTTTCTTCAACTTTTAACATGCTTGAGTCTGATGTTGCAGGTAATTTGTTAAATCAAGCTGAACAAGTAAATGAAGAAGCTCTTCCTTCTGTTGATATGTTTGCTCCAATTACTTCGTCTATCCTGGATTCCATCTATTCGGTTGATACTTCGACGATATCAAGGGGAGAACAGTCAACACCATCAACTGATGTCACTGAAGCGACTACGACAACTTCTTTACCTGATCAGCCTTTAGTTCAGACTCTCGAGCCAGTAATTGTGGAGATAGAACCAGCACAAGCAACAACTGAGGCAGAAAACTTAGTTGAAAATGAAGCTGAAACTCATGAGTCAGATTCAGATGACATATCTGAAATTGAAACTAGAGAGACCCCAGGCGACGATCTTCAAATTGGGAATCTTGAATCGTCTATTCCAGCACCTGCTGTTGAAGAGACTCGAATTCTTAAGAATCATCCCACTAGTCAGATCATTGGTCCCGTTGATGTGCGTCTCACTAGGAGTAAAACCAAGGATCCGCACACATGTCTGTTTTCTTGTTTCATATCACAAGAAGAGCCTACTACTGTTGCTGCTGCCCTTCTTGATGAAAATTGGATTGATGCGATGCAAACAGAGCTTCTTCAGTTCAAACTGCTCAAGGTCTGGCACTTGGTGGACCCGCCAGAAGGTTTGGAACCCATTCCTGTCAAATGGATTTTCAAGAACAAAAGGGATGACCGTGGAATCATTATAAGGAATAAAGCCCGATTAGTAGTAAAAGGGTATAAGCAAATCGATGGCATTGATTATGACGATGTCTATGCTCCAGTCGCTCGTCTAGAGGCAATCCGGATTTTCTTGGCGTATGCTGCGTCAATGAACATCACCGTCTATCAGTTGGACGTGAAAACCGCCTTTCTCTATGGTGAGCTCGACGAAGACGTGTACGTAGACCAACCTCCAGGGTTTGTGAACAAATCTTTTCCCAAGAAATGTTACAAGCTGGATAAGGCTCTTTATGGTCTACACCAAGCCCCGAGGAAATGGTACGAGACATTGTCAACTTATCTGCTGTCAAATGGCTACAAAAGGGGTGTCATTGATCAGAATCTTTTCATTCGTCATGTTGGTGAAGACAAGCTGTTAGTACAAGTGTACGTTGACGACATCATTTTTGCCTCAACAGATGTTGCTCTCTATCACGAATTTGAGGAACTGATGAAAAAGAAGTTTGAGATGAGTGCTATGGGTGAACTGACATTCTTTCTGGGAATTCAAGTGAAGCAGACACCGGATGGTATCTTAATCAGCCAAGGGAAGTATGTCAAAGAAATCCTGAAGAAATTTGGTTTCAATGATTCTAAGGGTTTTTCTACACCCGTCGTTACGCGTCATAGACTTAATCAGGATCCGGAAGGTATTTGTGTGGATGAGTATCTCTACAGGTCAATGATAGGTTCTCTCATGTATCTGACAGCCAGCCGTCCCGACATCATGTATGGAGTGTGTCTATGTTCCCGATTCCAATGCAAGCCGAAAGAATCGCACTTACTAGCTGTGAAAAGGATTTTTCGATACTTGAGGTCCAATTCAAACAGAGGACTTTGGTATCCTAAAGACCCGTCCTTCGATCTTCGAGCCTTCTCAGATAGTGACTATGCTGGTTGTGAACTCAATCGTAAGTTGACAACGGGAGGAGCTCAGTTCTTGGGAAACCGGTTAGTTTCATGGCAGTGCAAGAAGCAGACAACAGCGTCAGTCTCAACGGCTGAAGCGGAATACATTGCTGCCGCATCGTGCTGCTCTCAAGTGCTTTGGATTCAGAATCAGCTTCTGGATTACGGTTTGAACTTCATGGGTACCCCTATTCATGTAGATAATACTGCTGCTGTTTCTATTGTTAAAAATCCTATTCAGCATTCTAAAACTAAGCACATTGAGATTAGATACCATTTCATTAGGGATTGTGCTGAGAAGAAGCTAGTCACTTTAGTCCATGTTAGCTCCGAGGACCAGTTAGCAGAACTATTCACAAAACCCTTTGATATGTCTAGGTTTAACTTTCTGGTTAGTGCAGTAGGCATGATAAACTATGACTAAGCTTTCTCCATTCTCTAGTATGTTAGTATCTTAACTTTATAGGTTTAGCTGCTTAGAAGTGTTATCTCTGATTTCTTTAGTTACAAATTTTTACTTTTATCTGTTTTTCCTTATTTTATCATTTGACCCTGATTTGACCTAAACTTTCTGTTTGTGGTTGTCTAGTGTCAATTTTGTCTGTCTTAAAAGATCAAAAAGATTTTTATTGTTTACTTATGTTTTTGTGACTGTCTGCCGTTCCTGCATCGTGGAAAATAAATCAAAAACATTAAAAATAGTGTTATTTCTGTCTTCAAATAAGTGTTTTTGAACTCAAGTCAACAAGACTTTTGAGGTTTGACAAAAACAATGAAAAATCAAACTTTTTGGTCTGTGGTCGGACAATATGTGTAGAACATGATATAATTCTGGTCTTGTCGATCTAACCATACGATATGATCCAATCGATCGGTAATTCTATCATTTGATGTGTCGGTAGGCCCAACATACTAAGAAGTAGACAACTCTCTGTGATTACACACTAATTTCATTGAGAAATGTGGACCACGGAAGTTTAAACAGTCACATATTCTTTAAATTAGCCCGACTAAGTAGTCTTAGTAAGAAAACTCTAATCACACATCCTTTGTTTCTTCAGTATTAAGTTGACTTATTTCAAAACCGAGCACATCATCTGTTCAAATTCCTAAATGTATTATTAATACAAAGGACATTTGATGGCGCTCAATGAGACTCATCGAGGAAACTCTGACCTTGAGTTCTCATCCGCCATATAATATTGCTAAGACACATCTGCTGAGGAAACTCTGACCTTGTGTTCTTACGCGTTCATTCCATCAAATATAGTGAGAGGTCATCTGCTGAGGAAAATCTGACCTTGACGCTCTCACACCGCAAAACATCACTTTTTATAGTCATGAAAGAAGGGTTATCATGATTTCATGACTATATCCATGAAATAAGTCACTTAACACTATAGAAAAGGGGGAAAGATTACTTTTAAATGTGTGATTGAATCTAAAAAGCTACTTGACGTTAGGTAGAATACTGTTAACTTCCAACCAAATAAGGACCCCACAAAATATTTCTCTGAATCGGACTAAAACATGATAAAAATCACATCACATGAGAAAAGTTGAAAATTACCATGTTTGAGCTTAAGTGGACAACAATACCGACAATCTGACTTAGGTTACCTGATATGAAAGGTGAATTGATTTATAAGTGTTATTGATCACGTAAATGATCGGTTTGATTCTAAACATGTCTAACCACGACCATTCAAAAATATGTATATATTCAAAAGCCAATGTGCTTAAAATTTCCAAGTTTGGTGAAAAATTGACCAACTTGTGCTTGAAATATCTTGGAATTGGTTTGAAATGAACCAACTTGAAAAATTGGAAATCTTGAGTTCGGGTGGAAAATTGACCCAACTCGGTTGAAAATGAAAATTTTTAAGTTTGGATAGGTTTTGGACCAATAAAAGTCAAATTTAGGTACTAGGTGTGTCATTATCAAATTTGTTGAAATCAACAAGTACTTGTCTTAATAAATTCAAATTTATCTTCCTGGTAGGTTACTGGTGACAGGCATGCATTTCAGTGTTAGTTTTGTTTAAATTTGCAAGATTTAAAATTTTTGGTAAGATCTTCAAATCTTTGAATTTTTCTTAAGTTCTGCTCTTAGCGTACTTGACGTATGCCTTAGCGAACTTCTTCCTAGGATAAGTCCGCTAAGAACAGTTCATTGATTTTATCACAAGTTTGCCCTTAGCGAACTTGTTTGATGTCTTGTAAATTTCTTTCAAGTATTTCTTTAAGTCCGCTAAGAACAAAGTGTTCTTAGCGAACTTGTTTCTTTATTATTTTCTCTTTTAGTTGAGAAGTCCGCTAAGTTGAGTTTATCCCTAGCGAACTTCTCCTGATTTTGTCTAATATTTTCTTAAGTGTTGATGAAGTACGCTAAGAGGTTTTATTCCTTAGCGAACTTCTCCACTTTCTTTTCAAGTCTAATAAGGCTAAACTGTTCTTAGCGAACTTGTTTATGCCTAGCGGACTTCTTTGGTTTATTAGAAATTTTCAAGTTACAATTTCATTTTTGGCCTTAGCGTACTTGTTTTAGCCTTAGCGAACTTCTTAAGTTTAGCGAACTTCATTTAGGCTTAGCGTACGTGTTTTGGCCTTAGCGGACTTGTTTTATAATTCTCCCTTTAGCGTACTTGTTTAAGTCTGCTTCTTTTTAGCGGACTTGGAGAAACTCTTAGCGAACTTGTTTTAAATTAGATATTTTCTAAGTTCGCTAAACCCTACCCTATTTAAGGGAGAACTCGTTCACTGTTTTATTTCACGCTTTCAAAAAAAAATTACTCACCCGCTCTCAAAACTCACAAGCCGACGACTGTTCCCTCTCACTGTTCGATCGAATTCACGTCTCGCTCTCTCGAATCTGTGTTTCATCTTGCAATTAGGGTCGATTTACTCACTCTCGTTGCTTTCACAGGTTTGTTTCATGCTTTATGAGATGTTTGTTTGGTCTCGGTGATGATTTTGAACCGTAGGTACGTGTTGAAGAATTCTAGGGTTCTAATGATATACTTTGATGTTCATACAGATTCTTTCATCCTATCTTGTGCCTAACTCACTTGTGTTCAAGATTGAGGTATGTGAATCTCCTATGTCAAATGTTGTCACTTGAATCCGAAATGTATGAAACAGGGGGTTCGGATGAAATTTTTTATCTTAGAGATTCTTAGTGTATTCCATAACTAATGGGTGTTTGTGTTCTAGATGATAAGTTTGAACCATGAAAATTGTTTGAATTGAGAATCTTTGAACCTAAAATTTGTCACCTCTGTTATATGAGTACCTAGAATTTTCTGTGAAAATGTTAAGTTTTGGGATTTTGGTTACTTAATAGTTACTTACTGTGGCTACTGTTATCTCAATTAGATGATAAAAATATGCCTATGAGTTTCTATTAGTCAACTTTGAAGTCTTATCTTTGTTTAAGTTTGATGATTGGATTGACCTTGTTTACTCCACATAGGTGATGAATCTATATTGTCTCCAATCATCATTATGCTAATTTTATTGTTTGAGACCAAAGTGATGAGACTTAAATTAAGTTTAAAGTTTCTCATTTGTGTCTTTAAGTTCTATTTGCCTTTGTTTACTGTGTTTGTTCATTGCTTGAGTTTAACTTATCTTGTCTGATCATTAAAAAATCAGAAACTGTTACTGTCGTGCTATTGATCAAGATCATTTCATCTCTTCTGTGTGATCTTAGCTCAAAATTTGATCCTTAAGAGGTATGTTGTTCTTCATATTGACAAACTGAGTCAAAACTCAAACTTGGCTACACAGGGGCAAAATTTTACTTTAATCAATATTAATTGATGCTCACTTGAATTCTAATTTAAACTGCTTGATCCTAGCAGATTACTCACTGAGTCATTGAGAAATACACTGCATCTTATATTAGATCATAGTCTACTTTAGATCTTCAGAAAGGTATGTGTTTTTCAATTCATGCACTCATGGTATCAATCAGGTAGTGCATCACCTTACTTTATTCTTTGTGATCTTGCTTGTCTCTCTCCGTGTAAGTTGACATCCAATTGAGCCCAACACTGGTGGTTTAGGCTGGTTAAGATCCACATGGGTCTGTAACAGGTCATAACTCAGGTAGAAGGATCTTGGATACAATTTGCACTAAGACTGACATAATTTGAATGTCTTGACCTAACTAAGTTAAATTGACCATATTTGTGACAAAATGAGAGCATTTATACATAGGATGTGATCTATGATACCTCTAAGGTTCATAATGAACTATCTTAGGTATTAAAGCTCTGTGTGAACACTCATTTGGTCATTTTGACTTTAATAAGTCAAATCTTGCATGAAACTGTTTTTATGTGACTTATGTGACTATATTAGCTTAAATGTGAATTTGGTGATTTGGGTATGTGTTTTTTTGATGTATACATGCTTATATTTGTGTGTTAGGATTAAAATAACATGTAATGGCTCCCTCTAATCTGTTAAGCTTACTTTATCACATTCTGTCCTTTAATTAATCATATTGAAACTGTCGACCCTTTGTGACTTCCTTACTTGCTTATAAGTGTTTACATGACTCTGTTGCATCTAGAAAATATTAATTAAATGTTGGTATATGAGTTATAGTCCTTGTTGTCATTTCTAAGTATGGTGAATCTGCTTGATCTTAGCGGACTTGATTCAGTCTTAGCGTACTTCATGGTCTACTTAGCGAACTTCATCAGTTCTTAGCGAACTTGCTTGCTTTTAGCGAACTTGTTCCTTCACTTAGCGAACTTGTTACTATGGCTAAGCGAACTTGTTCTCTCTTAGCGAACTTAATGAATCCTAGCGGACTTGTTGTTCTGTTTAGCGGACTTGAGTCAATTCACTATAAATGATTCAATTTGTGATTTACAAGGATTGTTCTGTATTTTTGACAAGTCATTACTACACTTATTGCATGCATTTAACTGGTCATTGAATGTTTAAGCTTTGTTATATCCTACTTTCCTGTCTTTCATGAAAAACATTGTTTTTAACTTACCTTAGCTGTTTACTCATATCAAAACAAGGAGTTCACAAGTTCGGTTGGAACCAAGTCACTATGTGACTTTCCCTAAACTGACTTGACAAATTGGGACAACCTAAACCCATAGGTGTTGATTCCAGTGTGCTAAGCCCTCCTTTACTTGATATATGTGTATGTTGTTGAGACCAAGTAGTAGAATTTCTCTTTGAGACTCTCCTTGACTCTCCAACAAATCATCATTTTGTTGTCTTAATATTCAATTGGGTCATCTTTCAATTTTCATGCAAAACATTCATTCAAGTCAATATTAATGGAGATTTAGATCTGGCTCCTTGTTTTCCAGATTTTCTTTACACACTTGTTAATATTCAAGGTCACCTGGTGTTTATCATTGTTAACATAAATTCATGTTGTATCTATCCATTATGAGGCAAATGCACTGTGTGATTCATCTTTGTAACTTTGATATTCAAATGAAAAACTCAGTCACTATCACGAGTCTAGTATGACATGACATTCATTAAGTGTCAAATTGATATAATCCTGTTGATCTATATGTGCAGATGCCTCCCAGACAAGAGTTAACTTATGGTAGATTACACAACGGAGTATGTGTTTTCAACAAATTCTGGGAAGATGCTGATGAGCAAGCTATTGACCTCATCGTGCAATCAACTTGGGCTACAGCAATGATCATCAACCCAACCATCTACAAGATCCATATTGAATCATTCTGGAATACAACTCAATCTGTTGAACTTGATGATGGATCCAGTGTGATCAGGGCTAGTATTTTGAACACTGATGTGGAGATAACCGAGGAGAAAATCAGAACAACTCAGGGATTACAGGATGCTGATTTGCCTAAATCCTTTCCTAGGGAAGAATGGCAAACTACCATCATGAACATGGGTTATTCTGGCGTGTTACTCCCTAACGTCAGCAACAAAATAAAGAAGACTCTATTTCCAGCAAACTGGAGGTTCTTGATCAATTTCTTCACTGCCGCTTTCTCTCACAGAAAGGCTGCTCCTGATGATTTCGTTGAAGAAACCGCATGTGCTCTGCACGGGTTTATCTCAGGACAGGGTTTCAATCTATCCCATCAACTTCTAAGATGGATGATTGCGAACTTACACCCAACTGGAAGGGCAGTAAAGTTCTTTTTTTACCCAAGGTTCATACAGGCTATCTTAGATAGATATTATCCTAATTTGCCGAAGCAAGGTGATGTGTTCAGAACAAGCTCAATGAATTCCGGTTCTTACAGCAAATTCCAGCAAGGCAAGTACCAAGGTGCTCCTGTACCTTTCTTTCCTGAGATGATTGCTCGATTAGCTCCCGTTGATGCCGAAGGAGATGTCCACATGGGTGAAGCTGCAGTGGAAGCACAACCAGAATCTTCTGAAGTGGCTCAAGTTCATTCTACATTGGACTTGAATGCCCCAGTGATACCAGATCCTGCTGCTGATACTGAAGACCTTGGGAATCTCCAGGGTGACAATGTTGATGCATCTGAGCATGCTGACCCGCTTAGTCCAGTGAATGTGTTATCTTCTGAAGCTGAGAAAGGTGATGACACTGATGAAGATGAATCTAGCTCCTCAAGCTCAGATGACACTCCTGACCAAGCTGAAGCAATTCATCCAAGGAAAAGACAGAGGACTGGAGAATCTTCCAGGGCCTCTATGACACAACCATCATCGTCGGATGACAGCTATAAACCTTCAGAGGATGATTTTGATAAAGATGAGACTTCAGTGTCTCTTGATCAAGCAGATCTCTCATATGATCTACAAGATGAACCGGAAAGCTCTCCAAAGTCTCCTCCTACTATTCTATCTAATCAGATGACAAGAACTGCTGATGAAGGCAATCAATCCTCTGAATTAATTACTATTAGAGCTAAGAGAAGCAAGTCCTGCACTGAAAAACTTCAAGTTAGAAGAAAGCCAGGCTCCTCTAATGAGTATGAAATTGTTGGTTCATCTGGAGCTCAACCTGAATCGACCTTTGCAACTGCTTCTGTCTCTCCATCTCCTATGATTCAAACTGAAAGGATTAATTTGGATCCAAGACCTCTAGAAGTTATTGCAGAAACTGCTGTTGCCACTGTAGAAGCCACTGGTGCTGTCTCTTCAAGCCCGACAACTTCCGAATCTGAAAGAGTGTTGGAACTCCAACCAGAAGTGTCAAATCTGCAGAGTCAAAATGACCATCTTAACTGTTCTCTACAAGTGGCCAACCAGAAAATCTCTGAGCAATCACATGTAATTGCTGAACAAGCTGCTGAGATCCAAAGGCTTAAGGAAATGCTGGCCAAATAAAAAGAAGAAACCCAGCTCAGTGACAAACCTGACAGTGGTGATGCAGGTGATAAAGGTTCTGAGCACCCAGAAGAACAACCGTCAACTCATCAAGGAACTGATAGTGCTAATTTTCCATCTGGTAAAGAATCTAAAGGAGATCTTGACTCCACAACCTCCTTAAACGACAGTGACTTTGATGTTGATGATGATACAGTATTTGAAGGAAATGAGCCTAGCATGACTGATGATGAAGAATCATTTGTGAATAGTCTACTTTGTGATGAGCCAGTTGATGAAATCCTGGACTCACTCAAGAAGCTGGCTCCATTGCCAGAGAACTTGAAGCTGCCAAGGTTTGCACCGGCACTCAAGGCTATTGAAGAATCATCCAGTTTGGAACCAGTAGAATCAGAGATAGACAACTCTCTTCAACTTGCAATCGTCCCTTCTGGTAAAGCTGTATCTCTCCCATCATCTGCTATTGTTCCTGTAAATGAAGATGTCCGTAGATTTCACGTCGACTCGACCTTCTTGGACTTCTCCATGGCAGACTTTCATGAGTATTATGCTGAAAAGTTATACACAAGAAGAAATTCATGTGGGATACTCATTGAAACCATAGAAGATGATAGTGAAGCAACCTATAAAGAGCATCCTTACACGGTAGATTTCAGTGATGTGGAAGATATGTATGAGCTGGAACAACGACTAAATGTTCTAGTTAATCAAGCTAACCCACTGAACTACATTGATTTGGATTTGATTGAAAGTGAAGATGAAGAAGATGAAATTCCTATTCCTACTCCAATTCAAGTCAAAATGGAGGTAGATGATGGAGTGTTTGTGAATGTCTCTCTGCAAACTGGTGTACCAACTGATGAAACTCCTGCTCTTGATTCTTCTCCACATGTTACCGGCTCTATTCCTGAAGATGCTGAAGTTATCAATCTTGAAGAAGCTGCTACTCCAACCATTTCTCAAGCTAATCCTGATGTTTCTTCCGATCAAGCTCCAAATGTTCAGATCCATTTAGCTCCTTTCCATCCTTCCTTCCTTCCTATTTTTCCTGATGAAAACGTGACTACGGTAACTCAGGAACCTTCTGTCTCTGAACGACCTGGTCCCTCAGCCACAGACAAAGGAAAAAGGATTCTTACACAAGAAGAAGTCGAAGCCGAAGAGTTAAGAAAGGAAGCTGAAAGAGAACGATCACGTAGAGCTCTTATTGCAGAAACACTAGATGAAGAAAATAGATTGGTCAGAGAAAGAGAGCAAGCTTTGAAGAGGTATGAATCAGATCATCCTCCAGCTGTTGTTTTTGGAAAGGGTTCAAATTCGTTACCTGAAAAATCTGCACCATCCAAGGACGATGAGCCAACCATCCGCATCGTCACTAATCTTGAAGGAACAGACGTTGATGTGGATGATGTGTCAGAAACTGCTCAGATGGTGAGGTCTCTTATGAAAGACAGAATTCCTCTGGAATATCTTCTTAGACTTACCGATCTTGAGCTAACTAAGTTGTATACTGACGAAGAGAGATTGAATTCTAATCTCCCTCGTGTTGATGAAGCTGTGAACACTCCTGAATCACTTGTTGATCCTCTGTCAGATCCATTTGCAGATTCTGACAAAACATTTGACTTTGCACCGATCCGAGATCGTCTTTCCGACCTTGTGCTTGATATGGGTAAATCATTTATCCCTGATGATCCTGCTGAAGAACTACCTGATCCAGATTCTGTTGAATACATCATTGCTACCACTAACAGAATGTCTTTTGAAGACCTCCGAAACTATCTCAGATTTAAAAATGTTGAGAGAAAGTCTTGGATTCGCAAGAGGACCAAAGGCCTCCGTGAGTTCGTGACTGAGTATAGGAAGACTGAGAGATTAGCAAAGATGGAGCAGATCAGACTGAAGGAACAGGAGAGAGCTGAAGCAATTAACAGGAATAAAAATCCACCCATTTATGATGACTGGGTGAGAATGGCTCCAAATTCTAAGGCGATGCTGAGATTCACTGCCAAGAACTTGAGAAAGATGCCAGCCAACCCCAATGTTAATCATGGAATGAAGATTCTGGGTTGGAAATATGATGAAGCTTTCGATGCTTTTATTGTGAAGAGACGGAATGGATACGTTCAATTCTTTGCTGACTTCAAAGCTCTCACAAGCCTCTTCTCATGGGAATTGAAGCAGCTCAAATACCTGGATTTGGTGAACCATACAAAACACAATAAAGGTATTAGAGCTGAACATCTGATCAAATCAGCCTATGATGACAAAAGGTTCAATCTGAATCCTGAAGAAGAAAGAAGAGCTCAGATAGCCGAAGAAAAGAAGCGACTCCGTGCACCACATAAAGGAATCTTCAAGAACATCGGTGATAAAATCAATGTCAAATGGATCCCAGGGAATCAGAAGAAATTCCCCATAATCAGCTGGTATTACAACGGGATGACACATGAGTTGGTGATCGAAAGGGAAGGTGCTGAGTCTATCAGATTATTTGTTGCCATTGAGTTAAGAATGCTGTCAAGATCATACATCAAGCTCATCTATTACCAGAAGATGCGGACCATCCCTACTCAAGTGAAAACCCTAATACGTGTTCCTCCTGGTCATTTCTACAAGAGAGCCTTTGTGTGTGTGTTCTTGGTGTATTTAGTGCGTGTTTTTGAGTTTCAGAGATCAATGGGGTGAAATCAACCAAGATTGATCATCACACTTGTTTTCTGCACCTGTGTGATGAATCGAATGAGAACATTGTGCTCAAATCAGGTCCTAACACTGAGTAATTAACCGGATAATAAAGCTAACCCGCCAGTGATCGATAGCAAACGTTGCGCGGCGTCAATAAACGAGAACCCCATTAAAATGAAATAAATCCTCGACTAATAAAATTTTCAGAATTTCGTTTGGGCGTCATCTCGTAAGTCTCGTTGAGAAACTGATAAGAAAATACCCGTGTTTGACGAAATATGCTGAAAAATAAATTAGTGGTAATAAATTCCCAAAGAAAAACCTTAATCCTTGTCAAATATTGAGGACCAACCAGATTTCACCCCAACAAAACCATAATCCATGACAATTGAAGAGAGACAATCAGAATTGAGCAGAAAATTGATCTAACGGTGGATATAAGTTCGATCTGGCGGCTGAGATGTAGGATCCATGTGTTTGGGCTGAGGACCAATGAGGGGCTGCCAACGCAAAGCCTCCCAACAGTTGTCTTCAAGCGCTTAGGACCGACAACATTATCCTTTCCTCCAATGATCGTTCGACAACGGAAAAAAAGGGCAGGGTTTGACCGAGGAGAGAGGAAAGAACATTCCCTCTTGACCAATCAGCCAACGCCACGTCCACGAATGTCTCTTCTTCAACAATGAGCGCGTCTACATGTCAGTAACCTTAATTTCACCGGAAACTCTCATCGGAAAAACGAGCTCGCCGGAAAACCGTAAATCATCCATATCTCGATGAAAACTTGACGAAAATTCATGAATTTTATATGGTTGAACTCGTATCTTGAAGCTCTACAACCCTTAACGATTAGAATCTTCTGAAAATGTCTTGAACGAAAACCCAAAAACTCAAGTCGTTAGATTACGTTTAACGATCAGCTCACCAGGTCATTAAGATTAGGACCAAGTTGTTAAGACTTAAGATCAAATCGTTAAGACAAGCCTCAAGTAAACCCAGATCGTTAAGAACAACAGCTGATCATTAAGTTCAGGTGACCTGATCGTTTAGAACAAGGGCAGGTCGTTAAGACAATCTTCAAGCTGAACTCAGATCGTTAAGAGCATCTTCAAGCTGAGTCCATATCGTTAAGTACATCTTCAACAGCTTCAAGAACTTGAAGAACACTTGGAAAAAACACAGCAACCTTGATCCTTGAAAAACCTCAGAAACGAGTAGAAACCATCGATTCTTGACACAAATCTGTTTTAGAAACATGCTATGGCCACTTACACATCCTTAACAGCAGCAAAACTCGATTGAATCAACCCAAAATTCTGGAAATCTTCAAGAACACGAAGAACACCGCGAAACACGCACTAGTGTGTGTTTTTCTAGATCTGCCAAAATGGTTGAGATTCAAACGAAACAGATGCTTCCAATGGATCCGGAACGCGTTTTCCACTATGATTCATGCTTCATTTCATCCAAATCCATCAACAATAACACCAAAAACGCAGAATCAAACCCGAAATCTTCAAGAACAACCCAAAAACGTGAAGAACTCAACAATTACGAAAAATCAGCTCTGATCTTCATTTTCTCCACAGATTTTCAGAATTAAAACATGAAATAACATCTAAATGAACTCCCAAACATGAATCAATCATCCATATCATCAGAATCCATCCAGAAATGAAGAAAAAATAGAAAAAGTCTCTAAAAATGGGTTTTCTCATCTTCACTCAATTCAAGCTCAAAATCCAGATTCGAGTGACCATATTCATCGTGATATGAAATCTGATCGGTTACCCGCTCTGATACCATTTGTAAGGACCGATTTTCACTACGAGAATCCTGATCTTGAGCAAGAACAAGGTTCAGATTCAAAAACCCAAAAAGATGAAGATGAATCTAGGAAATCATAAACATAAGAAAGATGATGAACAAGTCGATGATTTCATTAAACCGAATGATTAGTTACAAGAAATCATGACAACACTCTCTCTCTAGAAATCCATGACTCTCTCTCTCGCTCTCTAGAATGGAAGACTCAACATCCTAAAGAGTCATCATCCATCCATTTTTTGGAGACTCACAATGAACGAGGCACCCTCACTATATATATAGTGAGGGTGACTAACAACAGAAAAACATAACAAATGAACAAAATTACAAGTAAAGCAGATAAACATAAATATTAATTAAATCAAAGTTGATTTAATTAATCCGAAGCTTGACTCGCTCGAACCGATCTTCCGTTGACTTTTACGATGAGTTGACCCGAACGGTTGACTTTCCCGGAAAACAGTCTTCGGTCCAAACTACAAGCCTCGATCATCACAACCCACGTCTCTGGATCACTTCACATGGATTCTTCAGTCGAATACTATGGTAAACAGATTTGATGGCGTCAGCCACATAGATTTTAGTTCCAACATATACCAATAACACCAAAAGAAGACCCAGACAAGGTCAAGGATAATACCCTTAATAAAAACAAATGGGTGATTAATGAAAGATTCCCAGATCAAACCATTAAAATAGGCTCGCAACTGCAAGGGGAGCCAAGAAAGAAACTGTTCCAGTTGTTAAAAAATAGCATTGATATCTTTGCATGGGAGCCGGCAGATATGACAGGAGTTCCAAAACACTTTGCTGAACACAAGCTCAATGTTTATCTAGGAGTAAGGCCTATCCAACAAAAGCGGTGAATCTATGACAAAATTAGAAATGATGTGGTTAAAGAGGAAGTCGATAAACTTGTGGATGCAGGGATCCTTCGGGAGGTGTTATATCAAACATGGGTTACAAATCCCGTTTTGGTGAAAAAGCCTGACAACACATGGCGCATGTGCATTGATTTTAAGGATCTTAATAAAGCTTGTCATAAAGACTGTTATCCACTTCCAGAAATCGATTTCAAAGTGGATTCCTTGGCTGGTTATCGATTTCAAAGTGGATTCATTTACTATTATAATCACTTCCGACGTGCGTACTTCTTACTCGGAAGTCTTCACTTAGTATCGACTTTTGAGAGATCATATCGACACCACTTCCAATGCACGTGTGTCTTACTCGGAAATGTACATCCGTGTCCCTCTTTTTTTTTTTTTTTTTTTTTTTTTACAACTCAACTCATGAGTGTGCATTTGAAGCATCGAAAATTCAAATTTTGAATAAGTTCTTTCCCGCCTTAATTTTTGTTCTTATAGTTTTCCAGATTTCATAGGCAATCTTCGTAGAATCCTCTTTGAATCTTCAAATCTTCATCCAGTATTTAATGAATTTCCAGATTTCGTGTTGCATCAAACCATCCTCAATCGTTTATCCATTCATAAGGATTTCACACAATCATTAAATCATTATCATATCATAGAGATCAAAATACACCAAATTATCAAATCAACAATTGATTATTAGTGACTGAATTAACAAATTCAAATTAGCCATATCGATCCAAAATGTGTATATCGATCCAATGTTTTCAAAAACGAATTTCTTCACATATTTAAAGTTTTAAATTGATACCTGATGATTTTGTCTGTTTTACAGTTGTACGATCTTCATTTAGAAGATCATCTAGATCCTTTTGAGCATCAGTTTTCCCAGAATCCTTTTCCGGAGTAAATTTGAGAGTTGCGCGGACTTCCGGTAACCATTTCTCACGTTTTTCCTTATCCTGTAACTGTTTAAAAACCTGCAAATTTCTCAGCAGAAAATCACGATCAAAGCCTCGTAAGGCCATTAAAGCATCATTCGGATCGACATTATCATCAACATCATCATGATCTGAACACGGATTATCATTAGATTGATTCAGTAATGGAAACACCGAAGCTTTTGCGCTATTTTTTCCAGCTGATCCTTTCGAGCTATGAATGTTTTTTGGTGATTCTCCTAGATCAAAAATTAACTTCTTCTTCACGGACTCATCCGATTGCTTCTCCATTTTTCACTAATTCTTGAGAATTCGGATGACGCCAATTGATGAATCACAAAATCACACCGCACGCAGATGAGAGATTACAATTCAACTAGGAACAAGCTAATTCACGAAGAATAATCGATGAATCAATTGGTTTATTAATGTCACAATATTTGAATACAAATAAGGGAAACACATAGTGAATGTGCGATTTCCCAGAATTCAAAAGTCCTTCTGCTAATGAACAAGTGAACTATTTATAGAGCTGCTAGAGTCGCATCTTCGTAAGTTGGTTGGATGCACTTGCGTCTTATTCATCCGCAACTACATCACTTCCGACTTGTTCTTTGTATGACACTTGCTCTCGAGGTCTTCATCATCGGAAATGTAGCTGCTAGGCCATTTGCATGTCTGGTCTTGACCTATCCTCATCACTTATAAAGGTAACCATCAAATTGTTATGGCCAAAGAAGATGAAGACTAAACAACCTTCATTACCAACGAAGGACTGTTTTGCTACAAAAAGATGCCATTTGGGCTTAAGAACGCTAGTGCAATCTACCAGAGACTTATGGATAAGACTTTCCAAACACAAGTAGGAAGAAATCTCGAAGCATATATAGATGATGTTGTAATAAAAACCTGCCATGAAGAAGACATGATAAGAGATATCGAAGAAACTTTCAAGAACTTGCGAGGAATCAACATGAATTTGAATCCCAAAAAATGTTCATTCGCGATGAAAGAAGGCAAATTTTTGGGAGTGTTAGTCAACAAGGATGGGATTCAAGCACATCCAAGAAAAGTCAAAGCGGTTATGGAGATGCAGCCTCCTAAGACCGTTAAAGAAATTCAAACATTAAATAGGAGATTAGTGGCCTTGCATTGATTTTTATCTAAAGCTGCGGAGAGAGCAACACCGTTTATGAAGGTACTAAAAGAAAGTTTGAAAGGAGACTTTGAATGGACTCCTGAAGGCAACCAAGGTTTTGAGGAGCTAAAAACAGACTTGGCTACACTTCCGACCCTGGCATCACCGAAGGTTAGGGAGCCATTAATAATGTACTTGGCCGTTACCGACCATGCTCTAAGTGCTGTACTTCTGGCTGAAAGAGAGGATAAGCAAATTCCGATCTATAACATCAGCAAAATGTTAAAAGATTATGAAACAAGATATCCAATGATTGAAAAAGTCATTCTAGCGCTTGTGCAAGCTACTAGAAGGTTGAGACGTTACTTCCAAGATCATACCATAAATGTACTTACTTCCTATCCAATACAGGGGATCCTAAGGAAACCAGAAATGTCAGGAAGGTTAATCAAATGGGCAATTGAACTTAGGCCATTTGACGTTGAGTTTAAGCCAAGAGTTTCTATTAAGGAACAAGTTGTTGCAGATTTCTTAGCGAAAGTGCCATTTGTCCTAAGTGTCAACGTTATAACCGTTCCTGAAAATAAAGACCAAGTGTGGGCTCTTCACACAGATGGTTCTTCTAATTCCGACGGTTCAGTAAAAGGCCCGACAAGATGCCTTCCTGCTTCCTTTTTCTCCTAAAAATGTTTATTCTACCAAAAGTTGACAAAGGCTAACATTTGTCAAATGCAGGCTTGATTCTAAAAAGTCCTGAAGGTGATGAGCTAATATATGGGATTCGCTTCAATTTCTCAACCTCAAATAATGAAGATGAATATGAAGCATTGTTGGCAGGTCTGAACACTTAAAACTTCATAAGTTTTAATGCCTCTTATTCTTCTAAAAAAAGAGTATGAGTATGAGAATACTCATGCATCTGATTATTTGAAGTAAAGTATGTGCATTGACATATGCACATGCATTTACTCCATATACCAAAAGAGCAGAGCACCTGCTTGTACGCATGCATCTGATGAAGTTCAATAAGCAAAATATGTGCACAAGCGAAATCCACATGCATTTGCTTTGAAGTGTTAACCATCAAAAATTTAAGCACTGAAATATATTCGTTTCAGGTTTAAGACTAGCCAAAAAGATGGGAGCAACACATTTGACAGCCTATGTGGATTCATTACTTGTCGCAAGTCAAATTGCTGGGACATATGAAGCAAAAGGCAAATACATGATGTTGTATTTGGAACAAGTTCAAGAATTAATTAAAGCCTTTGACAAATGTGAAGTTTTGCACATATCGAGAGCTCAAAATAGAAAAGCAGGTGCGCTTAGCAAATTAGCATCAGTGGCATTTGAACATCTAGCAAAGGAAATCAAAGTGGAACTATTGGAGGCTCCGCCTGTTAATTTGAAAATAGCGGCGGAAGTGCAAGTACAAGAGGAAAGTTGGATGAGTCCCATTGTTAAATATTTAAATGCTGGTGAATTACCAGGTGATAAGGAACAAGCTCGACAGATATGGGTGAACTCCCTTCAAGGGATCAGATGCAAGGCAATGTTCTGTATAGACGAAGTTTTTTAGGACCTTTATTACGGTGCCTGACCTCAACCGAAGCTGATAAGATTATCAATAAAGTTGCTGAAGGCATCTGTGGCATCCATGCATGGGTGAAAATGGTAGTGGTGAAGATTATGAGCCTTGGTTATTATTGGCCAGGAATGTATCGCAGTACTTAGGAGGAACTTCGGAAATGTCAAGCCTGTCAAGCACACGCTCTTGTAAGCATGAGGGCAAAAAATGAGCTTATTCATGTTACATCATCTTGGCCATTCCAAAAGTGGGGAATGGACATAGTTGGTCCATTCCGACCTGTAAGTGGCAGAGTAAAATTTCTCCTGGTAGCAATCGATTATTTCACAAAGTAGATAGAAGAAAAGCCGCTCACTTGCATTTCCGGTAAGCAAGTTAAAAAATTTGTATGGGAGCACATCGTTTTTCGTTTTGGTTTACCGCTCTACATCATAACCGACAACGGACAACAATTTTCCGGGAATCCCTTTGTTAAATGGTGCGAAGAACTCCATATTAACCAAGTTTTTATGTCCGTGGCGCATCCACAAGCTAACAGACAAGTGGAGAGAGCTAATCGAAGCCCCGTGGAGGGCATAAAGATGAGACTTGAAAAGTTTGGTGGGAGTTGGGTGGATGAGCTACCACACGTTTTATGGGCTCATCGTACAATGCCAAAGACAAGTAATCGTGAAACTCCTTTCAGTTTAGTGTTTGGGACTGAGGCTGTTATCCCGGCTGAGATTGGGATACCTAATCATCGGATGCAAGTGCAAGTGTCTAATAACGAAGAGGAACTAAGGACTAATATTGATTTAATTGAGGAACGGAGGAAGATTACTACCATATGTGAAAGTCGATACAAACAGGAAATGGCCAAGTACTATAATGCAAAGGTAAAGGTCCAGCAATACAAGGTGGGTGAATATGTTCTGAGGAGTAATGAAGTGAGTAGGGCACTTCACCTTGGAAAATGTCTCCCAAGTGGGAAAGTCCTTATATAATCAAAAAGGCAATCGGGAATGGTTCTTATATACTTCAACAACTTGATGGAACCGAATTGGTCCGAGCTTGGAACGGAGTGCATCTCCGTAAGTGCTACATGTGATATCTCAAATGAAGAATACGAAGAGAAAGAGAAAGTTTACTTCGAGTTTTTGTCTCTATGCTTATTTTCTATAATAAGTCCAATGAAGAATAAAATGTTTATTTCCCTTACCCATCAAGTTTAATGCAAATGTTTGTTTCCTTTGCCTATAAAGATCTATACAAACGTTTAGGGTTTCGTAGAGAGGAAGGATGACGGCAGAAGAAACTGAGGAAACAAAAATGAAGAAGAAAGGAGAAGCAATAAGGATGAATGATTTTCCAAAAGGCCCTTTAAACGGTTTAATTTTGGATTTAAAAAATTTTAAAATAAAAAACCGTCCTGTCAAATGTTCCTAAGCCGACACGTGTTACCTACTAGCACTCAAGTATTGTCATGCCAACAGTCCGTCTGATGAGGTAGTTATTCGCTGCACTTGCAGATGCAGCTCATCAAAAGTTGTCAAAACTTGTCGCATATACATCAAATCTCCGATGCGTATGTTTTAATCGCATTTGCAGATGCGATCCATCATAAGCCGACAAAGTTTGTTGCACATGCATTCTTCTCTCTAATGTGCATGTTCTAGTCCTTAGCCATTTTTCTCCAAAATAACATAAGGACTAGGGGGACTTAATGACCAGTTTGTCAAAGCCATTGAAAGCTGATAACCTGCTTATTAGATAATTTTTGAAGAATTTTTTCTCTAAATTGAAGCATGATGCGTGTTGCACTCTTTTTCCCTTGGTCTTGGTTTTTTCCCACAGGGTTTTTCCGGACAAGGTTTTTAATGAGGCAACAAATAAAAAACGCATGTGGATATAAAAGATTGATTAATAAGCCGGAAGTGTAACATGTCCTTAACTTTTAGTCCATCATTGTTGCTTGAATAATCAATGGACTAGGGGGACTTGATGAGGATAGGTCAAGGATGGACATACAAGTGCCTCAGAGATTACACTCCCAGAGGCAAGCATCGCATGTGGGGCAAGGCGGAAGTGATGCAGTTGCGGATGATCAAGACGCAAGAGCATCCGTCCAACTTACTAAGATGTGATTTCAAGAATAGTATAAATAGTTCATTTTATCATTTGTAACTTTTAACTTTCAGATCATAATTTACACCATTATCTGTTTGTTCTTCTGAATGTACTCTGTTTAATACCAAATCAATATAAATCCCGTTCTTCCAATACTTTTCCATCTACTAGCTTAATTCCAAGTTGAGTCATTGAATCAAACCTACAAGCGGTGTGATTTTGTGGTTCATCAATCATCATCTCATGCAAATCACATAGATAATCATTCAACATATTTCAAGCCATGTCATAGATTCCTAACCACATGCATGAATGCTATATTGACCTAATAGGCCGTTTTCACCGTATTTTCATGTAAATAATTTTTATTAAATAATCTACATGCATTTGAACATCAAGTTTGCAACTTTATACACTATCATGCATCCATTAACCTAGATCACACAACCTCATAGTAGATCTAACAAATCATGTGCCTTTATACAAGATCAAGCATGGATAACTACTGAAATCTAGTTTTCGTTATAGATCTCATGTAAAGTTAGCATCTTTATTGCACATCAACCCTATAACTATCATTATCAAGTCATTAGAACATCGATCTAGCACAAATCATCAAGCTTTAACCACATGCATGCATGTTTTCTCATGAAAAACCCTAGATGCAATCTTTATCATAATAAACACTAGATCTACACTTGATATCATCAAATCAACACAACTCAGACATAGATCCTTCATAAAGCTTGGATCTTGACAGCTTTAAGATGATGAAAACATAAGAAAACACATACCGAAAGGGGTGTAGGGTGAGAAAGGATGAAATCAAGGCTTGAAAATTGAAAGAAAGCTTTAATCTTGATGAGAAATGTGTATGAGCAGGTTGAGGGTCATAAATGGGGGTGAGAAGACGTCTGGAAGTGATGAAATGGAGAGGTGGTGGCTAATGATGCTTTTATAGAGGAAAATTAAGGTTTAGCTTAAAATTTAGGTTTAAGCGTATCACTTAGGGGTTCCACATACTCTAGGCGATAAGCCTAGAGCCTCCCGTCTGGCAACCCCTTTGACTTTTGTTGATCGTAACTCGTTTTGTCCGTTTTTCACGTTTTTGGTCACGGTTTCCTACATTTTATCCGTTTTCAATTCACCATCATTTTTATCATATCGAATCCAATAAAATCAAGTATAAACTTGCCACAAAACGATTTAAGATCATCCAATTAAATTCATGTATCAGTTTGCATGTATTTCACGACACATAGCAGTTTTCAGCTTATCACCAATGTTTTGAGACTCCAACTTTTGTGTGATGTTTTTGAAGTGTTTTAAGGCTACTAGACTCCTCTAATACCTTAATTGACATACTACGACTATATACACGAGTCCCGGTTTGTCGATTTTACCAGTTTTATCTGTTTCTAAGGCTCGGGTCCCACCCGAAGGGCCAGAATGTCACAGGAATGATCCAGTCAATTTAACGTGTATAGTCAGAGGAACTTTAGCTGTGCTTGGTTGTCCAACCAATCATGACGCTTTGAATTTTTAGCCAAGGTATATCTGTAAACCGGACATAATACATTTGGACCTATGGTATTTATAAAGTCAGTTGATCCTTTCTGTATAAGACAACTGATGAACTATAAGACATGGCTCTCATACTATCTTCTATCATTTTCTCGTTCTAGACTCAAAGTGATCCATTCAAACACGCAGTAAGTTTGGGTGAGGCCTCACACTTATCACTTGGAATCAATGATGGCGCCTTGTAGTCTAGCTATCACATAATAAAATATGAAATAATACAGAATCCCATATTGCCTGTACACAACTCCCACTGAACTTCAGATTTATTCCTAAAAGTAGCCTTTATGCTTGGTAGTTACACGACAGCGTTTGACTACAATCAAGGAATAGACCCTAGTAAAAAGGAGTTCTAGTATACGTCTTAGGTCAAAGCACACAATTGAGCATACCATCTAATCAAAGAAATCTCTACTCCATGGAGTTTCATTTGATGCTTGGCTCTGTGATGTGTAGTGGGATCCTTGGCTTAAGTTATGGTTCATGTGTTATCACAAAGCACCTCGATTGGTTGCATTATTGAAAGAACCACGTTGAGATCTGCTATGAGCTTCTTCATCCAAGCGACCTCTTTAGTAGCTTCTGAGGCAGCTATATATTCAGATTCGGTTGTGAAATCAGCCACAAAACTTAGTTTTGAGCTCTTTCATGATATGGCGCCTCCGTTCAGAGTAAATACGAATCTGTATTGTGATTAAGAATCACTTTATCAGTCAGAAAACTCGCGTCAGTGTATCATTTTACAGTGAGCTCCTCATCCGTTCCTCCGTAAACCAAGAACATATCCTTAGTTTTCCAAAGGTATTTAAGAATGTTTCTTTACAGCAGTCCAGTGAGCAACTCTTGGACTCTGTTGGTAACGACTGGTTATGCTAAGTACATACGATACATCAGCTCATGCATAACATTTTCCATTTGCTTCTTTTCAAGGTCCGTTGTAGAAATTTGTGATTTGTTCAACATGGTTTCTTTGGGCATAGGAACATTTCCTTTCTTGGAATCTTTCATGTTGAACCGATCTATTACTTTATCAATGTATGTGCTTTGACTGAGTCCACTGCGTCAAAAAGTGGCTTTAGCCATGATTTTTTAGAACGCATAGCCACTGTTTTGAAAAAAACGTGGCCAAAGGTAAGAAACACTAGTTTTAGCTACACATATTTTGTACCTGTGGCCAAATATATAGCCTTTGGACCCTTTTAGCCACGTATTTTTTTGTTTATGTGACAGCAACAATCAGGTGCAGTGGCTTTAGCCACTGCTTTACAAAAACATGTGGCACTTATTTGTCACGCTTAAAAAAGAGTGGCAAAATGCACCAAACGGCCACAAAAGTTTTATGATTTATTATTCGTGTGACCAAAAAGGAATGTATGGCCACGCTTAAATAATGTTTTGTGACGAAAGAGTATATTTTATTAATTAGTAAATTAAAGAAAAACAAAACTATTAAGTATATATTATGCGTGGCTAAATGTAAGCAATGACCACGATTTTGACTTAGTTATGAGTCTAAAAGCTAGTACATATGGCCACTGTTATTAGGTTGTGTGACTAAATAGTAGGTTGTGAGTGACAAAAATCTTATACCTATGGCCACATATACTAACCGTGACTAAATGGTAGGTTGTGAGTGACAAAAAACTATTTTATGGTCACAGTAAAATATTAAATGCGAGGCGAAAATAGACTATTTGTTTCCCTCTAAAACACGATTTTTTCGTTTACATCATCATTGTTATTTTCCTTTACTGCCATCCCTTTCTTGATCTCAAATTCTCTACACCTATTCGTTTACACCAATTTGCGCGCATCAAATGGCGGATAATCAACGCTCCCTTAATTACTGGTATGTGAAGAATAATCATATTTTTTTTTGGTTTACAGTAACAGGAGAAAAAGATCCTTTAGGTCCCATAAATCTGTGATTAAAAACAACAATGAGAACATCCTGAGGCAACTCCATGCGCAGAAGATTCCTGATTGTTTTGCCTACTTTGTTGAGGCAACGAAATTATTCCGTGTCCTTGATACAAATTCAATGAATTTGTATCCGAATAAGATGAAGAAGATGAAATTGTCGAATGTTGGGAGTATTTAAGTTCTACTAACCAAATTGAAGTGAAATACATGAATACAGAAGAGAGTAAAATTTTTTCTGTGATTGAAATTGTGGGATCTCATGATATGAACTTTCTCAAAAAATTAAGTGAAATTCCCCAAATTAACAAAGATGGGAATGATTCCGGGAATGAAATTCAACAAAAGGTGAAGGATACGGTGGCCGATTGGTTCAAGATCCTGCAAATAGTGGTCGGAATGAAGAAGGACGTGATGATGATGTTGACGATGCAAGTTCAGGATACATATCCGAAGATTGCAGTGATCCGGATTGTTATTAATTGATGTATATGTTTATGAACAAATTAAGAACAATATTTTATATGTTTATTTTGTTATGATATTAGTAGTTAGAATTGAATATATGATGGTTATATATGTTTATCATGTTTGATTATCTTGTGATATGGCCACTCATATTGAACAGTGTTTGCATGACAAATTATGCAAGTGGTCACAGTATATTAATTTTGGGTGGCTAAAATAAGACCAACAGTCGACGATGCTTGTAATCATTACTTTTTCATTTACTTATCGTTCAAATCTCTATCTACCACGCCCCTCGAATATCGATATATACTTATCTCTCTATCAATGTTCATCATCATCTCCACCATGCACCTTTTCTCCCAGTCTCTCTCTCTGTTTTTCGTCCGTCATCGCCGGCAAAAAATGTGGAATTGGCGTCATCCGTATGTGGGAAACGGTAAGTTATCATCTTCACCACTCAAATTCGATTGAAATTTGCGTCTCAGATGTGGTAATTTTTTCTTGTGCAGGGAAAGATTGCGCTCTGTATCTCCAAGGAGCTGATTTTAAGTTATTGTGGAAACCATGGAGACGAGGAGTCTCTAAAGGTTCATACAAATGCTTTACTGAGAGCAGATTTTAAGTTATTGTATAATTTATAACAGTCAACAGTAAGGGCACATGTTGAGGTTTGCAGCACTTGTATTCTTCAGGTGCTTCTCTCCCTTTTGGCCCCATGACCCTGATATTTCTTCAGCCATTCTTCTCCCTTTTGATCAGAAGCAAGTGCTTGTGAGAAAGCAAAGAGGGATTAATTTGTCACATCTTTTGGCCCCACGAACCTGATTTTTCTTCAGCCGCTTCTTCTCCCTTTTAAGTTAGTAGTTTTTAAGTTGTAACTTTATAGATCAATGTATTAATGGAATCATACCCTTTGGATTATGTATGTAATTGTGTTTGTTAAAGCAGCAGTTGATTTTGTTTGTTTATTTTTGACGTTTATTGACTCTGGTTTGGTCAAAGAGAGGAGACCTGCAGGCACAATCAAAAAAAGGAAACACTTGACTCAAAATTAAGATCCATAATATTCCAGAATACATGAAGAAAAAAACCAAATATTGTTGAGACTGTAATTTGCTAAAATTCATAAACATTACAATGATCAATTAATCGGTTTTACGTTATATCATTACAGTACAGTCAGCTCTATGGTAAACACTGTCACATGTATCTACGGGTGGCATACCTTATCGTTGTGAGGAAAAACTACCGTACTAAATTCTTCATTGGCATCGTCTTCATAATAATCTCTGTAATTTCTGGGAGGTGTCAAAAAGACAATATGCAGTTTTTTATCCAGCTGGTCTTTGACGTAAAACAACTGTCATGCGTGTGACACGAAAATGAACGCGTCCTCCTTGTGACCTAGTCATTTAAGGTTGACCATAGTGTAACCAAGACTATCTTTTTTGACCCAATGTGTATTCTCAACCCAGTCGCACATAAACAGAGGGATGCTTTTAATATGGTATTCTAGTAACCATATCTCTTTTAAAACCCCATAGTAAGGTTTTTGTCCATAGGTTAATACCTCGCTAGAGATGTGCATGTCATTTACCTCTACACCAACCCCCTGTTCTGGTAAACCCTACTGTCTCGATATTTTGTACGAAATGAATAGCCATTGATGTCATATACATCATGAAATTGCTTGAGCGTGAGGATCTTCTACTTAGTCGATATGAAATCAATGTAAACAAGTAAAACACAGAGAGTAAATACAAACAGACTTTGTATTGACCACTGAGAACCACAGAGTACACTTAGAAAGTATATGACACGGAAGTTCCTCAAGTCTATACAAGACAAATATATTTATAGGCTGAAATCACGACTGGCCGAACCTCAGGTTCGGCCGAGCCTCGGACCTCCGAACTCTAGGTTCGCTGGAGGTTCGGACCTCAGCTAACTTGCATGTCTTCGTCTTGTATTCGATACTTCACATGACGATCAGAAACTATGTATCAACAAACTCCCCCTCGGCATGTGCAGTATCATATTCTCTTAACAAAACTTGTATCTTGTATCATCAATCAAACTCCTCCTCGATCTAGACAAAGAATTCAATCATGAATACTTGATATTGCAACGTGTATAGCCTCTTTATCAACAACCATCAGAAGACTTGAAGTTGTGATGTTCTCTTCCACTTAGAAACATGCCAACATAAATAATCCTGGCGCAAAACGTCTCTTCGAGACTCCAAGATATCTTGATTTTGAAAATGATTTCGTATTCCGTGTTGATCAATCGAAAACAAATCAGAAACAAAATCTTTTTGGCTTTTAGAAACTTTATATCAAAACACACCTAAAATCTTTTTGATATTTTCTAATAATGAAAACGAAATGCAGTACAGAAACAGACACTATTTTTGTCTTTAGTGAGAAAGATCACAACTTGGGATCATATCGGTCATAACATGCTGAACTACACTTCAATTTCGATTATTGTAGCACATAAGCCATGCCGATTGCAGATATACTTTGTCCAACTTTAAACTCTGGCACAATCATACTCATAACATCTGGATATGTTAATGTATTTATTAGATTTGCATTGACCAGTGTACCCCACACTATCAGACATACTCAGATATGCTTTGCTTATCACATTTTGTGACTTCATGTGACGCCCACTTCCAGACTTGGCTCCAGAAGGGGTCACTAATCGGATTTACTCATGAACACAAGGTAATAACAGAGATTACTAAGCAGCGGAAATTTGAAACTTTTATTTATTTGCCAAGTACAACAAAGTAAGAGATAATTTACATAAAGAAATACTATCTGTCACTACATTTTATTGTTATATCTATGCCAGTTTGCCAAAACCCTTCTTCCGTTTGATAGCTTGCCCATCTAATCCCTTATCACCAAGGCCTTCTCATAACTAGTCGAAGCCTCACCCTGACCTGACATACATACATTTTTGGAAAAGGTCAGCTTACGCTGGTGAGTTCTATATTTTAAAAGCTTTACCTCAGCGTGAGGTTTAAAACCCTTGGACCTGCAAGATCCCTTTTTCACAGACAATTATCAAGTATAATATATATCGCAAATATACAATACGTAATATTCCTTAACAGGAAACACCCCTTATAAAACCATTTATCCCGCTATCCCTTCCTACAACCCCAACATTTAATACCAGTGTAAACCCTGCTAATGCATAAGCAGAGAAACCATCTTTGCGGACTGCCGAGTTTACCCCTTTAGGGTATTCCCTATAACGGTCAGTTGTCTCGCTTTCCCTTATTTGCTAACTGCCGAGTTTACCCTTCTAGGGCATTCCCTGTAACGGACAGTTGCACCGCCTTCCCCTATTTGCTAACTGCCGAGTTTACCCTTCTAGGGCATTCCCTGTAACGGACAGTTGCACCGCCTTCCCCTATTTGCTAACTGCCGAGTTTACCCTTCTAGAGCATTCCCTATAACGGACAGTAGCTTTTTCCCCCTTCTATTTGTAGTGGTCTCTAATCCCTTTGAGCAACACTACCTCCTAACTTCCCCCCTGTACTACTACCTGCCCCTAGTTAAATATCCAAGTGACTTAAGATTATTAGTAAACAGTGATAAGGTCTTCATATACTGCAACAAGTGGACATCCCCCAATTTACCGTTGGTGTATGTATACAGGGTGTATCCTCCACACTTCTGATATACCGGGTATCTAATATTCTTATGTATATATATAGGAAGTACCAGCGGCGTATCCACCACATAATAATAAAGCAGATGCATCACCTGTTCTCATATAATCATACATATTCACTATAACGTTTACTAATAATTCCTTTATCACTTGACTATTTAATTTCGAAGCAAATATAACACATATCATATCACAGTCATTATAATTATGTTATAACACGTACAATGATTTAACATCATTTTCATAACATATCAAATATATATTTCTATATATATTATCCCAAAAGCCTTTTAACAGTTTATCAATTCAAGATATTTCACGTATATGCATTTCCATAACAGTTCACATATATATATCAATCCAACAATAATTTAATAGTTCAATATATCCATTTATCAATTAGCACCTTAGCAATCTGATATATATTTACTCAAAGGTAATTTAATAGTTCAGATACGCAACATTTCAGTTATAAATCATTTAGATGCATTTTATAACATTTGTATGTATATCAGCCCGAAAACATTTAAAACATTTAAAACATTTAAAACATTTAAAAGTGGGCTCATAGAACTCACCTTATGTCTTTAACTCATTACACGAACGGAACTTCCGCAACGATTCCCGATTTAACCTAATTTGCGTATCGTATGGCGTTAACGCAAGGTTTTATACAATAAACACTTCCTATGTTTATTTTAACATCTTATTATCTTAATAATATTCAATTATTAAGTTTATCCTTTTTAAAGGTCAAAATGACCAAAATGCCCTTTAGGCAGTTATCCTTTTCTTTTAATGATAATATGAAGACGCGCATTCCTATAAGTAAACGCTCACTCCGGGATCGCCCAGTGTTGGGATGCCATTGCCCAGATGGGATGGCGACACCCCCGCTTTTGCCAGAAACCCCAGAGTACAGGCGCTTACCCTTCCGGTCCGCACGAACTTCTAAATATCCGATTAACTCGGTATCTTTAATGCTTTATTATTTCTCCATATTAAATCCATATATGTTTATTATATATATAAACATGTTACCATATCAAAATTCAAGTCCCCATACCCTCCGGATTATTTTATATTAAATAACCTTATTCCGAAACCCTAATTTCATAAAATTCCCATTTTATTATCAAAACTCATTTTTATTCAAAACCGTCTTAGGGTATTATCCATTATAACATTTTATAATATCCTTTAAAATGGCAAAGCTTAATTCAAAACCGTTTGCTCGATTTGGGCAGAATAACGACATGAAAACCCTAATTTTTGACCCGTTAATAAAACCCTTACCAAACCTTTACCAAGTCTGAAGAAAACTTAGGGCTTTCTTATATAACATCATTTTAAGAGTACCTACAAAAATTCAGAGCCTAACTCCCACCCGATCACCCGAATTTGATGATTTATATCCAAGAACCCTAATTTTAACCTAGATTTAGAACTCGATTAAAACGTGGATATAATCTGAAATCAACATGGGGCTTTTGTAGATCATACCTCAAAACGTGGGACTGCAGGAGATCGCCTTCTAATTCCTTCTCGTTTGGTCGAATTTTGCAGAATAAGGATCGTGGACGAGGTTAGGGTTTATAGGAGATAAATCTCGTGAATTGGCAAGGAATTAAGGTCGATCGAAGCTCCATTTTATAGTAGTTGGGGTCGCCTGATGTTCCTCCACGTACGTAGGTGACTAATTTGAAGAAAACGACTCGTGGGAGGATCAAACGTAGGCTGCAAGTCGAGCCGTTCGTCAAAAACGCGACCAGACCGGCTCGCGTATCGCCTAGGAGAGGGGAGGTGGCTCGCGTACCGCCTGGTACTTTGGCAGAATGACAGTTTTGGTCCCTCCACTTTATATTTACATTTTAAGCCCCTAACTTCTACCAAACTGTCATTTTATGTACCGAACTATTATAAAACATGTTAAATAAAGTTTCTAAGGCTCGGGACACCCTCGATGATATACGTATACATACGTATATATTTTTATATATATTTATATATATTTTTCATTATTTACACATTTGGCCCCTCAAACTTTATAATACTTATTATTTTATGTACCGAATCACTTTAGGATATTTATAATACATTATAAGTCTCGGGGTACTTATAAAAGGTATAGATACGTATAATATCCGTAAGTATTCATAACTTTAAATAAATTACACTTTTAGCCCTTTTACTTTTATCTTATGCATATTAAACCCTAATCTTTTGATGTAACTGTCATTTTACATCTTATAACCTTCCTAAACATGTTTCTAACATTCTTGAAGGTTCGGGTCATATATAATAATGTATATACATATATATATTTGTGTATTTCCATAATTTACACTTTCTACCCTTCCATTTTCTTGTTAACTATTTAAGCATGCATTTTTCACACGTATAACTATTCAAACACGTATTTCCACGTATATATCCATCAAATGAATATTTCACATGTATTCACACAATTAGACATATATCTATACATGATTTCAATATCGTGTAACCGTGTAAACCTATTTTTTCCCGGTTATCATTTATTACCATCATATAAACGTTTAGCTACGTTTTTCATGCTAACATCATATATATCAATTATCCTTGATATAAAACACGTATAATTTTATTTCCTTAATTCATTTTACCAATCAACACGTGTATTATTCACGCAACACTATCTTTTATCGATTTATTACCCGGTAATGGGTAAACATGCATTCTTCAAACGTTTTAACACGTTTAGCTACCTAATAGATATATCACATGTATTTATCATAGTAGCTACGTATTCTATCAAATTTTGGGATGTTACAACTCTACCCCCCTTAAATAAGGTTTCGTCCCGAAACCTGCTCCGTTTACGAATAACTCATAAATGAGATATTCCAATTTCACCCCTTTTCCTTCCTAGGTTGATTCAGAATTTTACCTAGGCATTCATAACATTCTAGCTAAAGGAACTATTCTGCTCCTAACCCTTTCCTCTAGTTGCGATTTAGAACCGCAACACGCATTTCTATGATAACCTGACATCTAATACGATTCCATCGAAAGATATCATTTCTGGCCCGTTCGCTTCAACACTACAACGATCTTTCAGACGATATATTAGCTAACCCCTTGGAAGAACGCGTCTCTGTGAGACTTTTACTGCTCCATTTTACCCTTTGCGTACGTTGAACGTTTATCTACACTTGCATGCATTGGTCTTCATTCTTGAATCCCAACAATCCCTCACTTGCTTACTAATAAGTGATTTATATCCATAAATTCTACCGATTTGTTTTCCACAGTGGCCCGTACTATCTATTTACATAAGACTAACTCTAGTCCACTTCTCGTTGTATCTCAGGTGTATATATATAAGATGTACCAGCGGCGTATCTACCACACCTTTGATACAACCAGAGGTGTACTAGTCCTAGCCTAGTGTAGGATGACATTACTATTCTAACCATAACAAAGTCAGTATAATTTATGACCATTTATCACTTACTTTCAATGAGCTAGTTGGACATTCTGTGTATAATCTCGATTAATGCTCCCCTTTCCTCAGTGTAAACATTACTGCTGCAATCTTTAATCTTCGGACGATTTCTAACGTTTAGCGTTCATTTTTCTAAGGCAGTTATGATCTAAAGGATTCTCAATCCTAACTAACGGTTTATCAAGCAATTCATGAAACCATTCGATAAAGCATATAACACAAAATCAGGCACATTATTTATCGAGAATTGTACCTGAGGTCATATTAGGTCCTTTGATAGCAGTTAGGGTATAAACTTTACCCTTGGTTCCTGAAGCTGGAACTGCCCTCAATGGTATCGGGTTTCTCACTATCCTAGGGCAATTTGCCTTAACATGCCCCGGGCTTCCGCATTCGTAGCATTTCTTAGCTTCTGGACAACTGTTAGAGTAGTGTCCTTCCTTTCCACACCTATAGCAACTAGTTGGTTTTACCCAACATTCTCCATGATGATATTTGTCACACTTACGGCACTTCGGCTTGATGTCTTTTGAATCTTTCTTCTGCTTTTTGTGAAAATCTCGGTCACTCTTCTTTGAACTTTCACTAGTCTCTGAAACTTTCCTCTTAGGTTCTCCCGGTCTTCCTTCGTTGCCATATTCTTCTTCGTAAACCATAGCACTGAGGTCAATTGCTTCTTGGTATGTCTTTGGAACATGAGGCCTAACTATCTTCCTTACAGCAGCAGGAAGGGCCTGAACGTATCTCTTCACTTTTTCTTCCTCGGGTGTTACCAACCTTGGCACTAACCTTGCCATCTCGTCAAACTTGCTCGTGAACTCTTGATGGGTCATAGTACATGCTTCTAACTTCAGAAAGTTAACCTCGATCCTCTCCAGCTCGTGTCTCGGGCAAAACTTGTTCATCACTAGCGTCTTTAAGTCATTCACCTCATAGCAGCAACAGCTTGCTCGCCTCGGGATTGTAGAATAGAGTCCCACCAAAATAATGCTTCTCCTTTGAAGGAATGGGCTGCGTACTTCACTGCTTGGTCTGGACGACACTCACTAATACCTATTACAGCTTCCATTTCTCGAATCCAACGAACAGTCGAACCTGCATCTCTCTGCCCTTCAAATGACGGAGGCCTACATCCACTAAACGATTTGAAAGAACATCCGCGATCGGCATTTCTCGCATCTCTAGCAGCATCACCAGCGGCTCTTCCGGCTCCAGCTCCATTTGCACCTCCACCAGCAGCTCCATGAAGTTGAGCGATTAGATTAGGCAAAGCCGCCTGGAACATTTGATTCAGCTCTGCCGCCATAGCTTCCCTTTGCTCGTTCGTAAAGACGTTAGTTCTCGCATCATTCTCTCGTTCGGGATTCGCACGCGTACGTCTTCCAGCACCGGTTGCTCTGCCGGCACCTCTACCTCTACCACGTCCGCCTCTTATCATCATCATCCTATATTCCAGGTGAATGACAACTTAGAATTTATGTGACGTAAAGTCCTTGAACTTTTGAATACATGATAACCAGATAAGTACCGGTACCAAAGCAATTATATAGTTATGATGTGTTCAAAAACCCAGTTACTTATATCACAATCCTTCTAAATGTCCATTCTTCTCTTTATCCTTCTACAGGTAACTCTAAGTTAAAACCGGTTCTTCAAGTCATCTCGCTCCCTAATTATACCGTCTCATATTTTCTCTGCACTTGGACATACAATAGTTAGGACCTAGGGTTTGTTTATGTGGCTAATACCAAATTGCAGTAGCTAATTGCAATCCGGTCTTTTCCACACTTCACATACTCTAGATGCTACTTACTATGTCCCTAATGCATTCTCGTTTCTACGGGCACAAGCTATCCTGGCTGGCATCTATATTCCTTATCTCATCCTACTTTGTCTTTCCAGAGTCCTAGTTTAAGTCTAGATACTGCATTAGTACCTAAATCTCTTAAACCAAGGCTCTGATACCAACTTGTGACGCCCACTTCCAGACTTGGCTCTAGAAGGGGTCACGAATCGGATTTACTCATGAACACAAGGTAATAACAGAGATTACTAAGCAGCGGAAATTTTAAACTTTTATTTATTTGCCAAGTACTACAAAGTAAGAGATAATTTACATAAGGAAATACTAACTATCACTACGTTTTATTGCTATAACTATGCCAGCTTGCCAACACCCTCCTTCCGTCCGATAGCTTGCCCGTCTAATCCCTTATCACCAGGGCCTTCTCATAACTAGTCGAAGCCTCACCCTGACCTGACATACATACATTTTTGGAAAAGGTCAGCTTACGCTGGTGAGTTCTATATTTTAAAAGCTTTACCTCGGCGTGAGGTTTAAAACCCTTGGACCTGCAAGATCCCTTTTTCACAGACATTTATCAAGTATAATATATATCACAATTATACAACACATAATATTCCTTAACAGGAAACACCCCCTATAAAACCATTTATCCCGCTATCCCTTCCTACAACCCCAACATTTATTACCAGTGTAAACCCTGCTAATGTATAAGCAGAGAAACCATCTTTGCGGACTGCCGAGTTTACCCCTTTAGGGTATTCCCTATAACGGTCAGTTGTCTCGCTTTCCCTTATTTGCTAACTGCCGAGTTTACCCTTCTAGGGCATTCCCTGTAACGGACAGTTGCACCGCCTTCCCCTATTTGCTAACTGCCGAGTTTACCCTTCTAGAGCATTCCCTGTAACGGACAGTAGCTTTTTCCGTTTACTTCTAGTTCCCTGTAGCTTTTCCCCTTTCTATTTGTAGTGGTCTCTAATCCCATTGAGCAACACTACCTCCTAACTCCCCCTGTACTACTACCCGCCCCTAGTTAAATACCCAAGTGACTTAAGATTATTAGTAAACAGTGATAAGGTCTTCATATACTGCAACAAGTGGACATCCCCCAATTTACCGTTGGTGTATGTATACAGGGCGTATCCTCCACACTTCTGATATACCGGGTAACTAATATTATTATGTATATATATAGGAAGTACCAGCGGCGTATCCACCACATAATAATAAAGCAAATGCATCACCTGTTCTCATATAATCATACATATTCACTATAACGTTTACTAATAATTCCTTTATCACTTGACTATTTAATTTCGAAGCAAATATAACACATATCATATCACAGTCATTATAATTATGTTATAACACGTACAATGATTTAATATCATTTTCATAACATATCATATATATATTTCTATATATATTATCCCAAAAGCCTTTTAACAGTTTATCAATTCAAGATATTTCACGTATATGCATTTCCATAACAGTTCACATATATATATCAATCCAACAATAATTTAATAGTTCAATATATCCATTTATCAATTAGCACCTTAGCAATCTGATATATATTTACTCAAAGGTAATTCAATAGTTCAGATACGCAACATTTCAGTTATAAATCATTTAGATGCATTTTATAACATTTGTATGTATATCAGCCCGAAAACATTTAAAACATTTAAAATATTTAAGAGTGGGCTCATAGAACTCACCTTATGTCTTTAACTCGTTACACGAACGGAACTTCCGCAACGATTCCCGATTTAACCTAATTTGCGTATCGTATGGCGTTAACGCAAGGTTTTATACAATAAACACTTCCTATGTTTATTTTAACATCTTATTATCTTAATAATATTCAATTATTAAGTTTATCCCTTTTAAAGGTCAAAATGACCAAAATGCCCTTTAGGCAGTTATCCTTTTCTTTTAATGATAATATGAAGACGCGCATTCCTATAAGTAAACGCTCACTCCGGGATCGCCCAGTGTTGGGATGCCATTGCCCAGATGGGATGGCGACACCCCCGCTTTTGCCAGAAACCCCAGAGTACAGGCGCTTACCCTTCCGGTCCGCACGAACTTCTAAATATCCGATTAACTCGGTATCTTTAATACTTTATTATTTCTCCATTTTAAACCCATATATGTTTATTATATATATAAACATGTTACCATACCAAAATTCAAGTCCCCATACCCTCCGGATTATTTTATATTAAATAACCTTATTCCGAAACCCTAATTTCATAAAATTCCCATTTTATTATCAAAACTCATTTTTATTCAAAACCGTCTTAGGGTATTATCCATTATAACATTTTATAATATCCTTTAAAATGGCAAAGCTTAATTCAAAACCGTTTGCTCGATTTGGGCAGAATAACGACATGAAAACCCTAATTTTTGACCCGTTTACAAAACCCATACCAAACCTTTACCAAGTCTGAAAAAACTTAGGGCTTTCTTATATAACATCATTTTAAGAGTACCTACAAAAATTCAGAGCCTAACTCCCACCCGATCACCCGAATTTGATGATTTATATCCAAGAACCCTAATTTTAACCTAGATTTAGAACTCGATCATAACAACAATATTAACTGAAATTGATTGAGGGCTTTTGTAGATCATACCTAAAACGTAGGACTGCAGAAGATGGCCTTCTAACTCCTTCACGTTTGCTCGAATTTTGCAGAAGAAGATCGTGGACGAGGTTAGGGTTTTTAGGAGATAAATCTCGTGAATTGGCGAGGATTAAGGTGATCGAAGCTCCATTTATACTAGTTGGGGTCGCCTGAGGTTCCTACACGTACGTAGGTGACTAATTGAAGAAAACGACGCGTGGGAGGATCAAACGTAGGCTGCAAGTCGAGCCGTGGTCAAAAACGCGACCAGACCGGCTCGCGTATCGCCTAGGGGAGGGGAGGTGGCTCGCGTACCGCCTGGTACTTTGGCAGAATGACAGTTTTGGTCCCTCTACTTTATATTTACATTTTAAGCCCCTAACTTCTACCAAACTTTCATTTTATGTACCGAACTATTATAAAACATGTTAAATAAAGTTTCTAAGGCTCGGGACACCCTCGATGATATACGTATACATACGTATATATTTTTATATATATTTATATATATTTTTCATTATTTACACATTTGGCCCCTCAAACTTTATAATACTTATTATTTTATGTACCGAATCACTTTAGGATATTATTATAATACATTATAAGCCTCGGGGTACTTATAAAAGGTATAGATACGTATAATATCCGTAAGTATTCATAACTTTAAATAAATTACACTTTTAGCCCTTTAACTTTTATCTTATGCATATTAAACCCTAATCTTTTGATGTAACTATCATTTTACATCTTATAACCTTCCTAAACATGTTTCTAACATTCTTGAAGGTTCGGGTCATATATAATAATGTATATACATATATATATTTGTGTATTTCCATAATTTACACTTTCTACCCTTCTATTTTCTTGTTAACTATTTAAGCATGCATTTTTCACACGTATAACTATTCAAACACGTATTTCCACGTATATATCCATCAAATGAATATTTCACATGTATTCATACTATTAGACATATATCTATACATGATTTCAATATCGTGTAATCGTGTAAACCTATTTTCTCCCGGTTATCATTTATTTCCATCATATAAACGTTTAGCTACGTTTTTCATGCTAACATCATATATATCAATTATCCTTGATATAAAACACGTATAATTTCATTTCCTTAATTCATTTTACCAATCAACACGTGTATTATTCACGCAACACTATCTTTTATCGATTTATTACCCGGTAATGGGTAAACATGCATTCTTCAAACGTTTTAACACGTTTAGCTACCTAATACATATATCACATGTATTTATCATAGTAGCTACGTATTCTATCAAATTTTGGGATGTTACACTTCATTTGTGATTTTAATCACATAATGATTGTAACCATGATATAGTCAACTGTGTTCCATGCAAAAAGAAATAAGAACGTTAAATCGTCTACCTTAAGGTCGATCTTTCGATACGCAGATAAGGCCTCGGATTTAACAAAATAAGAAAATAAAACAAGTTGAAATTGTATAACTCAACAACAATCAGGTCGGTACTCCCGTACACGCAGAGAAAGTCCGATGAGTTATACGAAACACCAAAGAAAATAAAGCAGAACGTCAAACGAACAACGATCAGGTCGGTCTTTCGACACGCAGAGAAAGTCCGATCGTTTGACAAAATAAAGAAAATCAAACAAGTTTAAATCTTTGCAAAATGAACACATGTATACACAGTGACTTCTCATTTTATTTTTCACATATCTTTTTCTTGATATATCATGAGATATGCATCAAGATGTTGTCCACTAGGTCAAGCATCAGATTTAGTGTATATCACATTTGTATACTTTCTGATTTGCCGAGCCTACCTTGCACATCGATCAAATGGTCTTATGGCTTTTTCATCTACTTTATCCATGAGTCAGACACTGTCAGCCAATGTACCATCATTTCCCAATCATGTCGGATACAATTTCTCATTTTTCAATGTTTTTGGCTTTTTGCATTTTTCATTGTTTTTGTCTTTTCAAATTTCTCCCCCTAAAAATGACAACTCTATTTATAGATTTTCATTTTTACGATTTGAAAAACAACACACTATTTTTGTATTTTTGCAAAAACAAACTCCCCCTCAGAATGAGACGGAGTGAAAAACAAGAAAAATTGATCAACCAACACGAATACTTGCAGTTTAGCCTTTTGAAAACAAAATTGATTTTGAAATTCAATTTAATTAGAACAGATATTTCACAATCAGCAATTTCCCAATCACCGAAAGGTCTTCCTGAAATACCTGCTTGACACCAAATAAAACATTAGTGCTCTGGGATCGACCCGATTTAACAACGTCGGGTCGCCCGGTGTCTTCCACATAGTCATTGTTGGCCTTGGAAACAACTTTTGGTTTCCAAATTGAAAATTTTAATTTTTGATCAGAACCTGAAAAGATTCAACCGACGTACTTTGACCAAGACGACTTACGAGTTGTTTTAGATTTAGAAAACCATGGTTCATCAAAAATTTGACCTTTGTTATCCACATATTTTGCAGTTTTGTGAACATATGCAGTCGTCGGACAATCAGCAGCTAGATGTCCAGGTCGACGACATGCATAACAAATTCTTTCACGAAATTTTGAAAAGAACTTGAAAACAGTATTTGGTTTCCAACTATGATTCGTAGCAGGAGAACCATAGTAACCAAAAGAATGATCAGAAGCAAATGAATCAAAGAAATTGTCAGATGAATCATACCTAGGAGATCTTTGTGGTAAAGAATATGAATCACTCGATGAACCTCCAGAAGGATAACATCGATTTCTTGATGTAGAACTATTCGGCTTTTTCTGATGAGCTTGTTTTTGCTGAGTCTGAACAGATTGTTTCTTTGATGTTGCTGAAGTCGAGGAACATGCTGAACAACAACTTTCTTTGGTTTCTTTGTTGTCTGTTGCACTAATACATCCTTGACTTCATAACCCAAACCTTTATGCTTGTAACCTGGAATCTTTGAAGAATTTGAAGAAGAACCCGAAGCTTCTCTCATCCTAGCTTCGCTAGTGAATTTAACTTTGATATCCTTCAGCTTGTTCTTCTCAATCAACTCTTTTTCTTCTTCAGTTGCACATGAAAAACTCGAAACAACCTTATCAAAAACTTTTTCATGTTCCAACAATACAGATTTTGAAACAAATTTTGGAGCTTCACCCAAAGGCTTTTCTTTCTTCTTTGACTTGTTCTTCTTAGGTGGAATGGCAAACTTTGAATAATCATGCAATTCGTCCTTAGGATCAAGTGGAGCAGATGTGACTTCAGTTAAATCCACCGGTTGAGGAACCATGTGAATATCATCTTTCTTAGAACTATCTTCACTCCGATCTTGTTTGTATAAGAAATTTAACAATGTTGGTGACAAATTGCAATTCTTCACTTGCCGTTTTAACTCCAAAATTTCTAACTTCAATTCATTGATTTTCTGTTGTGCATCAAACACTTCCTTTTGTGACTTAATAAACTTTGCGTTAAGCTCATCATATTCATAAATCTGCACTTTACGGATGTCACATTCAGCAAATAATTCTTCAAGCACACTTTCTCTTTTCTTTTTGTAAATCTCAATATCTTTTGTTAACACTTCATTCTTGTCGCGATAAAGAACATTTTCATCTTGAAGCATAGAAATCTTGTGCTGAAGTTTTTCAATTTTAGCTGCTGATTCAATCACAAGAGTATTAGCCTTTTCATATTTCTGCTGAACAGGATAAGCCTTGTTGAACAATGCCTCAAAATCTGCAGCAACATCTTTAGCTTCAGCTTTTGCGTTTTCACATTCAACCAACCATTTATCCTTTTCTTTCATCAAATTCTTGTTAATCTTAGTAAGGTTTGCACACATTGAACATACTAACAAACTTCCATTCTGAACTTCTTCTATGTCACTTTCATCCCCTTTGTCATATATAACACCAGGGCTTGTTTCAGAATCAGAATCAGAATCAGTGATATTACCATCACGTTGTTCAGTCTTGAAAACACCATCACAATCCTTTTTGTCTGACAATTTATCACTTCCTGATTCCAAACCACTCGATGCAGAATCATAAGATTTAGAATCAGTAGAATCTGAATTATCCTTCATAGTCTGAATGATTGCATATATCTTACCTTTTTCTTGCAAATCATTCCATTTATCCTTAGCAGTACAACCCACTGTGAGTTCAAGAAACAACTCTTCTGAAAGACCAGACTTAATAATATCTCTGGCTTGGTGTTCAGTATTTATGTACCCTCGTTCAGATAAAGAAAGATGTTGATGAAGTTTGACATAGCCATCGACAAAAGTTGGCCATGCAAATTGTTTAGCAACTACTTTCCAGAATTCTTCAAAATATTCGTTGATGTAAATCTCAAACTCAACCTTCCATTTATTATAATCTTCCCATTTTACCAAAACAGGTATCATAGAACTAGCTTGTGATGCACTCATTTTTGAAAAACTGGTTACTGTTCACTCCGAACCTCGTCCGAACCTAATATACCCTCCGAACTTCCACCGAACTTGATCCGAACTCAGAAATACAGTCCGAACTATCTCCGAACTCTCACCGAACCTTGTTAACTCCGAAATCCTCCGAACCTTGTCCGAACACTCACCGAACGAGGAAAAATAGACCGAACGCACTCCGAACGAACACCGAACAATAAAAGATTCTCCGAACGAACTCCGAACCAGGAGTTCGGAGCGGTTATGACCGAGAGTCCTCCGAACTTGAAGTACGGAGCAGTTACACCGAACGTTGAGTTCGGCCGAACGCGAAATTTCGGAAAAACTTGGAAAAACTCACTGAAATCGACACCTCTCGAGCTGTAAACACTCAATTAACTGAAAACGAACAAACACAAACATTTTGGACGTGAATCATGATGCTCTGAACAAGAATTTCGAGAAATGAAGATGAAAAAACGAGTTTTGAAAGTCAAAAACGTGAATTTGAACTCGATAACTCGAAAAACACTGATCTCCGACTAGTAGAACAAACCAAATGCTCTGATACCACTTGAAATTGCTTGAGCGTGAGGATCTTCTACTTAGTCGATATGAAATCAATATAAACAAGTAAAACACAGAGAGTAAATACAAACAGACTCTGTATTGACCACTGAGAACCACATAGTACACATAGAAAGTATATGACACGGAAGCTCCTCAAGTCTATACAAGACAAACATATTTATAGGCTGAAATCACGACTGGCCGAACCTCAGGTTCGGCCGAGCTTCGGACCTCCGAACTCCAGGTTCGCTGGAGGTTCGGACCTCAGCTAACTTGCATGTCTTCGTCTTGTATTCGATACTTCACATGACGATCAGAAACTATGTATCAACACATCATATTTCCTCACACTTTTCGTGTGAACCATGTGAAATCCACCTAACGGTCTTTGATATAGTTTCTGGGGACTTCGCCATCTCCTTTTCAACCTGAAATTCATAGTAAGTTCATTAGGAGAGTTTATTAGGAATAGGAAGGTTATAGTTCTTCCGAAAATAAAATAAAGTTGTTCCGGACAAGTCAGGTCAGTTTTTCAGGAAAGTTACAGTTCATCCGGAATTAAAACAATAAGAACATAGTTTCAGTTCACCAGGAAGGTTATAGTTCATCCGGATAGAAAATAGAGTTGTTCCGGACAACTCAGGTCAGTTGTTCCGAAAAGTTACAGTTCATCCGGAATTAAAACTATAAGAAAATAGTTTCAGTTCACCAGGAAGGTTATAGTTCATCCGGATAGAAAATAGAGTTGTTCCGGACAATTCAGATCAGTTGTTCAGGAAAGTTACAATTCATCCGGAATTAAAATAATAAGAAAATAGTTTCAGTTCAACAGGAAGGTTATAGTTCATCTGGATAGAAAATAGAGTTGTTCCGGACAATTCAGGTCAGTTGTTCAGGAAAGTTACAGTTCATCCGGAATTAAAACAATAAGAAAATAGTTTCAGTTCACCAGGAATGTTATAGTTCTTCTAGAAAGTTACATTTCATCCGGAATTAAAACAATAAGCAAATTTAGCTGACCTTCTTGCGTAACCATTTACCAAATGTTGTGATCTGCTTCTTAGACAGCTCATTTAGTCTATTACCCGGATGTTCCTTTTCCAAAAATTTCATGTGTTCTATGCAATTACATGAATTGAAGTTATCTATAAAAGTTTATAATTAATTAAACAGATAAAAAAAAGTTAATAATCTAAACTACTTACTCGATATAATGCTCAATTTCAGGCGTATTTAGCAACACAAATAAATGCGTTTTAGATAGGAGCTCTAGAGAGACTTCAACTGATCTACCAGCTGACCCAGGACTTGTTAGAAAAAGGGTGTCCTGACCCGACAAAATTAACGAACCCAACCCGATATTGACCCGTAAGAGTTACACCCAGGTCAACGGACTGTAAATCTAATTACCCGTTAATTAGTATTTAAACGAATAATTTATTGATTAAATAAACAATTCCTTATTTATTCAATTAAACGACAAAAAGCTTTTCGGTTAAAACGCTCGCTAATAAACTAAACGGACTGATCAATTGTTACTTGATTAACGGACTGATCAGATTTGTGGACTAGAAAAGATCGCGACCTGGCCCATTCCGTCAGAGCCCCGGTCCACGATTTTATTAATAAAAAGGAAATTTGGATTTAAATAATCCCAAGTTTTGAGGGTTGGCGAGAAATAATTTCACTTTTAATAATAACTCTTAGTGGTCCCAACTTTCAACCTATTTATTTCTAATGGTCCCGCCGTTAAAAAGCTTAACACCGTTAAGTTTATTACTGACGTGGCAACTGAGTTGTATGTTATTTTTTTATTTTTTAATTTCTGCCACATCATATTAACCCAACCTAGCCAAACACCCCCCTTCCCCCTTCTTTGTCTGTGTGTGGTCGTCTGATAGTTGTCGGACGCCGATTGAGAGCCACCAAATGGTCACTGATCTTGTTTTATCAACGATTTCTGCAGCATCGGAAAATAATTTCCTTTCAAAAACTGTCTCGCAGAGCACCAGCCTCTATATACAGTGCTTAATAATAAACAGTTAGGGTTCTAATCAATTATGTGGAATTAGGTAATAATTTTGGATAATTGATGATTACCTTAAGAGGATCGCATGCGTTTGCTGATGAACTATGGTTATTAGAGTTACCAAAACAATTGAACGAATCCAAGTCATGTTCAGAGCCGTCCGTACTACAGTAGCAGTTTCCGTTGACGCAATTGCACTGGTGGTGGTTGTGCCGACCACATTTGGTGGTTCCAGCGACAGAATGCTGCTGCTTCTCGTTGCTTTCCTCTATGAAATTCTGCATCATTTTGTCCAAGCAAACAGATCTAGGTTGGAATTCATCGGAACAACAGTCCTTGCTGCCGCATTGCGGTTCACCGGCGACGGACCTGTCAGCGATTGCCGATCCTCTCAGAAAGCTCGAGAAAACGAAGATGCGTCTCAATCGATACTTTGGTGCGGCCTTCACCGACTCGAAACATTCAGCATGTGGTGGAATCGATTTGTTGTATCTTCATTGCCACAGGCATAGCAAATAGAAAATAACACACACTTCTTCGTTCTTCCGATTATCACTTTTAAAATTCCGTGACATAGAAAACCCTACCTCTCGCGAATTTCAGATGATTAACACTTGATCAAAACGATTAAGAGGGAAAAAGTACTACAATTTAAAAACTAATTTCAAGAAGAACACTAGGCACTCATCATTGGATCGCCAAATCAAGCGGCACAAAAACCAATAAATCCACCTAAATCTTCAAACAACCCTGCAAAACGGATCCCTTTATCTTGTAGATTAGCAATAATACTATGTCTATTTTAATTTTTTTTATCGCGATTTGTGAGACAAAACAAGGAATAACTTCTAATCTCTGCTATGCTTCGCTCGCTTTCGCCATGCCGGTTTTCTCCTGTTTATCTCGACACACACACACAGACAAAGAAGGGGAAGGGGAGTATTTGGCTGGGTTGGGTTAATATGATGTGGCAGAGATTAAAAAATAAAAAAATAAAATAAACATCCAACTCAGGTGCCACATCAACAATAAACTTAACGGTGTTTAATTTTTAACTGCGGGACCATTAGAAATAAATAGGTTAAAATCACTGAGAGTTATTATTAAAAGTGGGATTCTTGCCGCCCAACCCTCAAATCTTGGGATTATTTAAATCTAATTTTCCTAATAAAAAAGGGATTAGAGGAGTGGAGAACAAGTCACTAATTTAACAACCCTAATTCCCTCTCTCTCTTTCACTTGCATCGACCCCAAAACCGGCGCCACCACCCAGCCGCCGCCGCCGACCACCACTCGACGCCTCCACCATTGTTCATCGCATTTTCAATGGATCCCCATTTAGCCAGCATTTGTTCTAGACTGGAGAAAGAAGCCGAACAAACGCGAACCGCAGCCGCCAACCGAGCCACAGCCGTGGCTAGCACCACCGTTGTCGCGACCCGCCGTCTGTCGCCGGCCGGTGGTGCTTGCGCTGCCGGTGCAGCTGAGGCCACTGCGCCCCGTCCTGTCGTCGTGGCCGAGCCCCTTGTACCCGCCGATCACCACCACTGTCACCGTATTGCCGCCACCACCTTCGGTCCGTGACGAGATCGTTGTAGGGACGATTCCTGTTGCAATCCCGGTGATCGCATTTTTGACGTCGCCGCCGCCCGTGGCGAGTCTGCCACCACCGCCGCCGTTGATGTCGCCGCCACCGTAGATGATCTGTCCCGCCGGTTCGAGTCAGATATCTCAGTTCGTACTAGCGACCGTCAGTTGAATCCGGGTGTCTTGAGTGGTTGCTTGGAACCCGCCAAGGTATATCTAATTATATTTAGATATTAATTTTAATTATTTATTTTAAATAATTATTTTATGTGTTTGTTGCGATCGGTGACTGATCCTGTTTACGGTTCGTATTCGCGATGGTTTAAATCGTTTCCACTGCTAAATTAATCACGTATTAATTTATATTATTAAATCGGTTTTAATCGGATAAAAATTAAAATCGGTAATCCGTATACCCACTGTAAAAACCCAACAGGACTTCCATCTGCACTGCTATGCTTTTTAGTTGGAACACCAATAGTTGTGATGTTTTTTTTGTTTTCACTGAGAAACTCAATCGTTTCTTCTATAATGTTCTCCTCAGGAATGCACCCTTCTGGATAAGTTTTGTTTCTCACGTGGCCTTAATTACCTTCATACACCTTTCCAATTGATACATCCATCGAAAGCTGTTGGAACTTAAAATCTATGTGACTGACGCCATCAAATCTGTTTACCGAAGCATTCGACTGAAAAATCCATGTGAATTGATTCAGAGACTGAGTTGTGATGCTCGAGGCTTGCAGTTTGGACCGAAGACCGTTTTCTGGAAAAGTCAACCGTTCGGGTCAACGGTCAACGTAAAAGTCAACGGAAGATCGGTTCGAGCGAGTCAAGCTTCGGATTAATTAAATCAACTTTGATTTAATTATTAGTTTATGTTTATCTCATTTACTTGTAATTTCATTTATTCAGTTATGTTTTTCTGTTGTTAGTCACCCTCACTATATATAGTGAGGGTGCCCATTACAAGTAAAGGAGTCTCCGAATGGGGAGATGATGAATTTCTTGTAGAGTGTGAGATTTCCATTCTAGAGAGAGAGTGAGTCATGGATTCTAGAGAGAGAGTGTTCTTCATGATTCATTGATTGTAATCTTTCGATTAATGAATTCATTCGATTTGTTCATCTTTCTTCTTATGTATGATTATCTATGATTCATCATCATCATCTTCTTCATTTGTTTTGAGTTTTTCGAATCCGAACATCGTTCTTGCTCAAGATCGAGATTCTCGTAGTGAAAATCGGTCCTAACAAATGGTATCAGAGCGGGTACCGATCAGATTCATCTCACCGTGAATCTGGTCACTCGAATCTGAGATTTTGAGCTTGAATGGTGAAGATGAGAAAACTTATTTTTTAGAGACTTTTTTCTATTTTTTCTTCGATTTCTGGATGGATTCTGATGATATGGATGATGGATTCGTGTTTGGGAGTTCATTTAGATGTTATTTCATCTTTTACATGTTCAAATCTGTTGGAAAATTGAAGATCCGAGCTCATTTTTTCGGAACTTTTGGGGTTTTCCCGTATTTGGGGTTTTTGAAGATTTTGGAGCTTGATTCTTCATTTTCTGGGCTATTCTTCATGTTTTCGGATGAAGTAAGGTATGATTCTCAGTGGAAAACGCGTTCCCGATCCATTGGAAGCATCCGTTTCATCTGATTCTCAACGGTTTGAGCGGATCTGGAAAAACACACACTGACGGTGTAAGTGTGTGTTCTTCGTGTTCTTGAAGATTTGCAGAAATTTGAAGGCTGATTTGATCCGAGTTGCTGCTGTTTATGTGTTGTTGGTGGCCACAACAATGTCGTGAATGGTTTAGCTTCATATCTCGTGCATCATAACGGGTTTTTCTTATCGGTTTTGGGCAGATTCGAGTTCACCAAGTAAGTATTCATAGTGTTCATCCTTTTTTTCCAGATTTCTTAACTGTTTTTGAAGATATGAAGATTGCCTTAGCGGACTTGTTCAAGTCTTAGCGGACTTGTTCTCTCCTTAGCGAACTTCATCAGTTTTTAGCGGACTTGAAGCTTGTCTTAGCGTACTTGTTCTGTGCTTAGCGAACTTGAGTCCTTAGCGGACTTCAGAGGTGCCTTAGCGGACTTCTGGTGGCTTTAGCGTACTTGTTTGCTTAGCGAACTTGTTTACTGGGTTTTCGTTCGAGTTCGTTTCAGATGATTTTGTTCGTACAGAGTTGTAGAGGACGTCGATACGAGTTCGTGGGTACAAAAATCATCAATTTTGGTTGAGTTTTGACGGAGTTATGGCGAAAATACGGTTTTCCGGTGGTTTTATGTGTTTCCGGCAGATGAGAATTAGGGTTTCGGTGGCTGGTACGCTCTCTTGAGGTGACGATGACGTGTCATGTGGTTACTGGTTGCATGAGAATTTCTCTCACCTCTTATTGTCGACTGATGTCAATTGTTGTCGCAACATGGTAAATTATTGATGTTCAGTTGCTTTTTGCTGTTGATCTTTTATTGGTTGAGAAAGTCACGCCTGGTCCCACCTGCTCCAAGAGAGCCGTTAGGCTGTAATATTTGTGTGCTTCCTACTGGCTGTTTAATTCTGCGCGTGGGCCCCTCCTCTTGAAAGACTACCGTTGAAAGCTGTTAAATGCTCAGCTGGTGTCGGCCTCTCATTGGCCAGCGCCCTCATCACGTGGATCGCTAAAGACAACCGTTGGATCTGCTTTCTCTAAACCGTAGGATCCAGAAATGTGTTTCTGTGCTGATTTTTCATTGGAGAGCCGCCATTCTCATGGATCCACCATCACAACCCTTTGATCAGGTTAATTTCCAGCCGTTGGATCCTCATGCATGCTTCAATCTGATTGGTCCTTAAATAGTAGACACGGATTGTGCTTTCTCAAGCCTCAAATCTGATTGGTCATATTTTTTTAAGGGATTATGGATTTTTCTTTGAGGGATTTTTAAGACTAATTAAATATTTTGCATTCTCGTCAAATGCGGGTATTTTCTTATTAGTTTCTCAACGAGACTTACGAGATGACGCCGCGACGGAAATTCAGAAAATTTATTAGTCTCGGATTTATTCTATTTTATTGGGGTTCTCGTTTATTGGCGTCGCGCGCAACATTTGCTATCGATCACTGACGGGTTAGCTTTATTATCCGGTTAATTACTCGGCTTTCTCGTTATATCTCACGGTTTTATTTTTAGTGGATGCAGCGTTGATCGTCAACTAACCGGATTAACTGGAATCTCAGTTAAATATTGGAATTTATCCGATTAAATCTCTCGGATGACCGTTTATTGAAAATATTTATCAGTTTATTTTATTTTCGCATCCAACCTCAGTCACGCAGATTATTCACAACTGTCAGCATCCGGCTTCCGGTTTTTCGCAAGATTGTCCGATTTCAAGATTTTTTATCCGGTTTCTCTAGGCAACCGATCGCGACGGTTCGACTCTCCGCATCTGATTTTTACGCTTCCGACTTGATGTTTTTGGAGAGATTTAGAGAAATAGGAGGAATTATTATGGATTTGGATATCGGGTCGATTATTCGGAGTTGGAGCATTTTCAGTGTTTGATTGGTTTATCTGATTCAGTTTGTTGCGGTTATGACTCCGAGATGTAGCATTTTCTCAGTATTGTACCCGACCGTGTGAACCGAGTGAGCGGAACACTTGGATCTCGAACTGGAGCAACAAGAACAGAAGAAGCTTATTCAGAGGGGGAATCTCTACGACAGATTGTCTCCGGTTTATCAGTTTCTCATTGAAGATGTACGACAGAGCGATTCTTCAGCAGTTGAACAGATTTGAAAGCATCAGTCAAGGGGGAAATTGTTGGAACTTAAAATCTATGTGACTGACGCCATCAAATCTGTTTACCGAAGCATTCGACTGAAGAATCCATGTGAATTGATTCAGAGACTGAGTTGTGATGCTCGAGGCTTGCAGTTTGGACCGAAGACCGTTTTCTGGAAAAGTCAACCGTTCGGGTCAACGGTCAACGTAAAAGTCAACGGAAGATCGGTTCGAGCGAGTCAAGCTTCGGATTAATTAAATCAGCTTTGATTTAATTATTAATTTATGTTTATCTCACTTTACTTGTAATTTCGTTTATTCAGTTATGTTTTTCTGTTGTTAGTCACCCTCACTATATATAGTGAGGGTGCCCATTACAAGTAAAGGAGTCTCCGAATGGGGAGATGATGAATTTCTTGTAGAGTGTGAGATTTCCATTCTAGAGAGAGAGTGAGTCATGGATTCTAGAGAGAGAGTGTGTTCTTCATGATTCATTGATTGTAATCTTTCGATTAATGAATTCATTCGATTTGTTCATCATCTTTCTTGTTTATGATTATCTCATGATTCATCATCATCATCTTCTTCATTTGTTTTGAGTTTTCGAATCCGAACATCGTTCTTGCTCAAGATCGAGATTCTCGTAGTGAAAATCGGTCCTAACAAAAGCACATTGGGCCACATAATTTTACTTCCCTAGTAAGGTGCACCGTCAAATGAAGCATAACATCAAAAAATGATGGCAGGAAATATTTCTCAAGCAGGCATAGTGTGACACAAAGATCTGCTTGCAATTTATCTAGTTCTTCGACGTTGATCTCTTTTTGCTGCATATTGATTTGAAAAAAAAAACAGAGCCCGTTAATAGCATATCTTGTCGATTCAGGCATGACTTACCGAATTGCAATTGGCAGAAACTGGTACATCAGCATATGATACTCATGTGACTTGAGCCCCACAAGTTTCTTGTCCTTTAGACTAACCAAACTAGAAAAGTTAGAACAATAGCCTTGTGGAACCTTCAAGTTATACAACGTGTCACAAAACTTTTCCTTTTCATCATTTTGTAACGTGTAACACGCTGCAGGAAGTACTCTGTTGTTCTTGTTCTGTTTAGGCTGAAACTCTGGTCTTAACTGCAAAAAGTTCAGATCCTTTCTAGCATCCAGTCCATCCTTTATCTTTCCGGGAAGGTTGAGTAGAGTTCCAACAAGACTCTCAGCCACATTCTTTTCAATATGCATGAAATCAATGCAATGTTGGACACTTTTATGCCTCCAATATCTATGTCTTCAAAACCATATATTTAATTTCTTCTAATATGGTGGCTTCTCTTTGTTCTTTCTTTTTTTCTTATCAATCTTCCCCCTCTTCCGGGAGGTCTTTGGGATTTCTGAATCAGTACACCTTAACCCGCCAAGGTATATATAATTTTATTTAGATATTAATTTTAATTATTTATTTTAAAAAATTATTTTCTGTGTTTGTTGCGATCGGTGACTGATCATGTATACGGTTCGTATTCGCGATGTTTTAAATCGTTTCCGCTGCTAAATTAATCCTGTATTAATTTATATTATTAAACCGGTTTTAATCGGATAATAATTAAAATCGGTAACACAAATACCCACTGTAAAAACCCAACAGTGGTATCAGAGCCATTGTCACCGCGCGCAAACCATAACCGGTCTTTTTGTAACCGATGATTCGCAATATCGAAAGAAATATCCAAATTACGAATTAGAATTAATTTTACTTGTATAATTTTAATTCTACTATATATATTATATTGTGTGTTACGGCCAACCCCTATTTTAATTACAAGCTTGTATGTGATGTGGCGTGTTTGTTTTTCTCTGGTTGCCCAAGTGTTTTGGCCCATTTAATCTTTTCGTTTTTGTTTTGATGGACCCTTTTTAGGGTTTCAAAGTTGTATAAAATTTACAGCTAGATTACTAATAGTTTAGTAATAGTAAGTTTTGTAAAAACCAAGACTCGAAGACTGGACACACGCTAAAAGGGATGTCGAAGCAAGTGGAAGCTAAACCGGATCTAAGAAAGCATTGTTTGCCTCTGTTAAAGCATATTCCTATGGTATGATGTGTCTCGTGTATTTTATCTAAGAGAGCGTGTCTTAGTGTGAGTCATAGGGTCAACATACCATGGGCCGTACCAAATGGTCCGCAGTAACATTGGTACGGGCGTACCAAATGGTCCGCCAGTTGTTACGTAAGACTTAATGTTGACACTATAAATGGTTGTGTTAGAATGAACTGGTAACACTCTAAGTCATTCTTCACTTTTACTGTGTGTGTTCTAGAGAGAAACCAGAGAGCTTTTCTTGTAGTCTTCAAGTGATCAATAAGAAATCTCTTATTTACTTTCTCGTTTTCACTAGAGTGATCAAAGCATGCAGTAGTAAGATCATTCTCTGGTTTTACAAGTGGTATCAGAGCATTTGGTTGCTCTACTGCTGTGTTTTTGATCAATTTTTGGATTTTTAGAGAGAAAAAATTTGAGTTTCTTACATTTTTCATCAAATTTTCTCAATTCCGAGTGTTTCCGGTGCTAAACTTGATTTCTAAACGTTCCTAGTGTGTTTTCACAACTTACTGTTACAAATTCCAGCTCAAAACTGTCGAATTCTGAAAATCAGTCGAAAATGTCATGGTACGCCGGATGAACACTTTGGTACGCCGTTTGGTACGCAAGGAAATCTTCATCTGAAAATTGATATGCTGATTGGTACGCTATCTGGTACACTAGGAAATCTTCAAAGTTGGTACGCGACGGTTACTTGGTAGTACGCTGACAGTTACACTGTACCAAAGTGGTACGCTGGTGAATCTGGTACCGTTTTCTGGTACACTGAGTCTGTGGTATGCGGAGTGGTCCGTTGAAGATTGGTGGTATCTTTGGTTAATTGGTTGGTACGCTGAGACGAGATTTTGGTCCGTTGGCAGAAAAGTGACTGTTCACTAAAACTGACGTAACTTTAGTTCCGTTAAGAGTTACAAGAGCTCAATACCAGCCAAAATGACCATCTCGACGATATCTATACTTTTACTGGCCTAATGGCTAATATCCTTCCATTTTGGTACTCAAAATCCGCTTGGAAGACCTTCGTTTTTGAGTTCGGAGTTTTTGAAGTATCATTTTCGGTGAAAAATGTCTGATTTTCAAGCGTTCGCTGCTATGCAAAGTGCAATGCAAACCTTGCTCAACTTTGATGATGAAATTGGAACAAGCCAGAAAGTTCCCAAATTGTTGGAGCTGGAGGATTATCACAATTGGAAACAAAGATTTTCTGCTTACATCAGCACAAATAATGTTGATTTATGGATTCCAATTCGCAAGCTTTACATGCATCCAAAGGAAGATGAAGATTTTAAACAAATTCACAATTTTGATGCACCTGAAAGAAAACTCTATGAGCTTGAAGAAAAAGCTTTTGGTTATCTAACAATGGCTTTGCCCACAGGAATTGTTGCATCAGTTTAGTACTTGCAAAAAGTCAAAACAGTTGTGGGATGCACTATCTGCAAGATGCGAAGGCAATGATCAATACAAGAAGAGTAGAAGAAAAGTGCTGAACAAAGAATTTGAAAATTTTCAACACTATGATAAAGAAAATATTCCTGCACTTGTATCCAGATTTTCACATCTGATTAGTGAAATGAAAGTGGTGGACATTGAAAAGACTGAGGAGGAACTGAAAGAGAAACTGATGGAAGCTTTACCAGAAAAGTGGGAGAATTATGTTCTACTACTTACTCATGATAAGGAATATTCCACATTGTCATTTCATGATTTAACCGAGGAAGTTGCATGCTAGAGAAATGGAAATGATGACATCCAACAAATCAACTGCTCAACTACAAAATCCGGAGTTATATCATGGTCAAAATTCTGCAAGTCTTAATGCAAAATCTAAATCCTTTGGTGTTGATTCATCGAATCCACCTCAAACAGCATTTGCTGCTAGTCTTGGTTCAGGAAATTCTGTCAAATTCATCAAGAGGGTGTAACTTCACTATTCCAAATCATTCAAGTCAGACTTCATTTTCTGCAAAAACACCTGATGAACATTTGGCATTAATTTCTGCTCTATTATTTTCATATTATGGATTGCTGAATGGTGGCTTGACAACATCTAATTTGATTGAAGAAGATTTTGATCAGATCGATCCATGATAATCTTGAACAAATGGATATTAATTGGCAACTTGCAATGTTAGCTCAACGAGTCAAAATATTCAAGAAGAAGACTGGATTCCAAAGTTTAAATCCGGATGGCAAGGTTGGCATAGATAAATCCAAGGCAAAATGCTTCAAATGTTCTAATTTTAGACATTTTGCTCGTGAATGTTCAAAATCAAATGCTTCTTCATCAAAGTCTCCAACAGCTTTGGTGTCTCAAGTCGATAAACAATATAACTAGGGACGAACTTCTGATCCAATTGCTTTATCTGCTATTACTTCTGAAGCAAACGCCCAAACATCAAATGAAGGTTATGACTGGTCTGCCGACTTTCCTGATGAGTCTGCAATTTTGGCCAACTCTACATTTGTTGCTCAAATTGTGCATAGTGATGACGAAGTAGAAGTAACTGATACTGAATCTGAAATAAGTGGTTCTGGAAATAGTGGCTATGAATCTGTTTGTGAGTTTTGTTTTCAGAAAGACAAGGAGATTCAAGGATTGAAAAAGGAAAATGAGGTGTTGGTTGATGAAAATACAAAAGAAGATGGAAGAATTGACAGGTAACCAGACGAAGTTGGAAGGTGCTAATTCAAGAACTTTCATCTCAGAAAGAAACAGTTTTCAAATTTTCAAGCATAGTTTGTTGAGAAAGAATTGAAATTTCAAAGTCTTGAAAAGGAATTTGAATAGAAATTTACAAAATTATCTGAAGAAAATGCTGAATTACTCAAAGAAGCGAATAAATGGAAGGCAGAAGCTGAGGATGTTGCAAATGATTTTCAATAATTTGTTTGACAAAGTCCAAGGTTAAGACTTGACTTGCTTACCAAGGCTTCTGATGATTCGGTTGCAAAAAATGAAACATATCAGCTTGATATGGAAAAGTTGCTTAGATGAGAAGCGGGAATTGGCAAGAGTGAACAAATTGCAAAATGCTAATTTGGATATTCAGAAAAGAAATGAAAATAAGCTACAGAAGGAATTGTGGGCTGGATTAGATGAGTTGAGGTTGCAAAAGTATGAAACTCATAAAGTGCCAAAGAAGTTAATTGCAACGAAAAAAGAGTTGGTTGAAGCTCATTAAAGAACTTATGAATTAAAGATTGAAGTCATTGATTCAAAACATCTTTTGAACAATGTTACTAATTCCCAATCTTTTACAAGTTTCCTGGCCATGGATGAGAATTTTGAGAAGATGTTTAACAAAACAGTATCGACACCGGGTAGTCTCAAAGAAGGAGTTAATGATTTGAACGACAAGGTCGAGACTGGTGATTATTCTAAGTTTATTGATTCCAAAATTGCTGAAGAAAATAATGAGAAGAAAGAAACGATTGCTGAAGCTTCTAAAGTTCAAAAGGCTGTGTCTGATTCTTCATCTGATAATAAAGAGAAATCTGCATGTTCTCCAAGTGCCATTGCTGAAACAATTATTGATGCTCCAAAAGATTTCAACAAGATCAAAGCAGAGTTCTCTCGTCTTGCAAAGAACATGCATAAATCATCTGGTTCAGAAAGAGAAGGTTTCGGGAAAACATTCGGGTCTGGGTTTTAAGAAGAAAATTCCTGATATTGGTACTTCTAAGATTCAAAACCAATCGCAGCTAAAGAAGGTTAATTTGAAGAATTTGAAGAAAGAGGTTTTCCAAGCTAACAAAGTTCAACCGGAGAGGTTTTACAAACTCAAAGGTTCGGAACAAATATTTTCTGATAAAGAATTTCCGCTACATTGTGTGGATTCTCAAAATATTGTCCATGTTTTTGTAAAGAATGTTGATCTGAAGAGCAAGAAGCCACAAGTTGCTAAATATTCTTCTGGAGGATCAAATACTACTCCAAAGAGCACGATATCCAAATGGGTTCATGATCATCAAGTTCAGGTATTTGGTAATTTTTATGATCATTTTGGAGAATATATGTTTTGTGAAGCTTTGCAGATTCCCAAAGGGTAAAATGTAAACAATTGCTTGTGTTATAATTGCCGACAAAAAGGGCATATGGCACAAGATTGTCCGGTTTCTGCTGCTTCTACATCAAAAAGAGGAAAGATTCCAAATGTTGGTAAAACTGCCAAATCAAGATACATTAACGAATATGGCAGAGTATTTAATGAATATCCACAACCTACATATTTCAAAACTCAAGGAAGATTTATTCCTAGTTTTCAAAATGTTCCATATGTAGGTTGTTCGTCACAATCGACTGTGACCGGTTCATCAAGTACTGATTTACCAAAACAACAAAACTGGAAACCTAAAGTGGTTTCGAAAGGAAATCAGGACACTGGTCGACCAGAAGCGATTCGCTTCGGGTCATTTATGAACTGATGTGTTTGACCAGTGTGCAGGTACTTCTAGAAGATCTATCGGTAATTGAAAAGATGTTGACGGAGGAGTATTCTAATGATTTAATATACATTACAAGTGACATCAAATTTCAAAAACTAAAATTTTTCCGAAAGCTAAAACTGAAAGGTATCCATGTCGGAAGGTTAATTTTCTTTCTTTTACATTCCGTATGTAGTTTAGGGGGAGAAAATTGAAAAACAAAAAATAGTGTATTTTTGTTTTTGTTAAAATGAAAATCCAAACATAGAGTTTTCATTTTAAGGGGGGAGAAAATGGTAAATTACAAAAACATTGAAAAACAGAAAATACAAAAACATTGAAAAAATGAGAAATTGTATCCGACATATTTAGGAAATGATGGTACATTGGCTTACGTGTCTGGCTCATGAATAAATTAGATGAAAAAGCCATAAGATAATTGTTTGATGTGCTTGGTAGGCTCCGTATTAACTCAGAAAGTATTCAGATGTGATATTCATTAAATACTAATGCTTGAGCAAGTGGACAACATCTTGATGCGTACCTCAAGATATTGAAAAGATATGTGAAAAAGAAAATGAGAAGTCACTGTGTATACATGTTTTAATTTTGCAAAGATTTCAACTTGTTTGATTTTCTTTATTTTGTCAAAGGATCAGACTTTCTCTGCGTGTCCACAAGACCGACCTGATTGTTGTTCGTTTGACATTCTGCTTTATTTTCTTTGGTGTTTCGTATAACTCATCGGACTTTCTCTGCGTGTACGGGAGTACCGACCTGATTGTTGTTGGGTTATACAATTTCAACTTGTTTATTTTTCTTATTTGGTTAAATCTATCTGCGTATCGAAAGATCAACCTTAAGGTAGACGATTTAACGTTCTTATTTCTTTTTGCATGGAACACAGTTGACGAAATCATGAACTTAATCACTATGTGTCAAATCACAAGTGAAGTCACAAAGTGTGATAGTGTGGGGTACACTGGTCAAAGCAAATTCAATCAATACAATAATATATCCAGATGTTATGAGTATGATTGTGTTTGAGTTTAAGAGGGACACATTATATCAGCAATCGACATGACTTGTATGCTGAAGTAATTGAAATTGAAGTGTAGTTCAGCATGTTATGTTCAATATGATCCCAAGTTGTGATCTTTCTCGTAAAAGACAAAAGTAGTGTCTGATTCTGTATTGCATTTATGTTTCATATCTAAAATTTCCAAAAAGAGTTTAGGTGTGTTTTAGCATAAAATTAGAAAAATCAAAAAGATTTTGTGGTGTGTTTTGATGTAAAGTTTCCAAAAGCCAAAAATATTTTGTTTCTTACTTGTTTTCGACTGATCGACATGTGACACGAAATCAAATTTCAAATCTATATCTTGGATTCTCAAAGAGAAGTTTTGCGCCAAGATTAAATTAATTTTCAAAAGAAAAAGGAAACCGCGTTTATGTCTTCTGAAATTGCAAGTTCTGTGTGTCAAGACTCAAGCATGGTGATAGGGTGAGTTTGTTACATCTTTCACAACTGGATCTTGAAGATCAGAGATGATTCAAGAGTGATCCAGCCACGCAAAGCTCTATTGCTGTCAAGAAAGTTCAAGTAGAAGATCAGATGCAGTGATGCTGAAGATTGAATACTAAAGATTAGTTAGCATAGATACACCATCACGTTAAGGGGGAGTTTGTTAGAGCATATTCCTATGCTATGATGTGTCTCATGTATTGTATCTTAGTGAGCGTGTCTTAGTGTGAGTCATAGGGTCAACATACCATGGGCCGTACCAAATGGTCCGCAGTAACATTGCCACGGGCGTACCAAAAGGTTCGCCAGTTGGTACGCAAGACTTAATGTTGACACTATAAATAGATCGTGTTATATTGATAGCTTAGTAACACTCTGAGTCATTCTTCACTCTTACTGTGTGTGTTTTCTAGAGAGAGAAACTAGAGAGCGTTTCTTTGTAGTCTTCAAGTGATCAGTATAAAAATCTCTTATTTACATTCTCGTATTCACTAGATTGATCAAAGCACTCAGTAGTAAGATCATTCCGTGGTTTTACAGCCTCCTTGGCTGTTCACCATGTAATTTATTTAGTTTTATTTAAATAAGTCCCTTATGATCTCGCTTATATGGCTCAAGCGAGGTTATGACTAAAAGTCATTTAACACACAATATGCCATTCGCGACAACTTAGTAATTTTAATTAGATTAAATTAATTTACTAGTCCCAAGTGGTGATAGAGTTTATTGTTCGTGTCTGAAGATAATTAAATATTAAAAGTAATTAATATCCATATATGGTAATTATTAAAAACTGATAGTTCGTGCCATCCTATCTTAAGTCGAACTAGGAACATATTGACTGGAGCATCAGTGTTGGAGTATTTCGACGCCGCACTTAGTGCTGAGGGTACCTTATGAGGTGAGGACATTGGAGTATTTGAACACCGTGTCCGTCGACCATTTAGGATTACTATCGCTTCAGACGTATATGTTCGTAGTTTTGGAGTATTTCATCACCGCGCTACGAGTGGGTATAGCTGAAGTGGGCACAGATGAGGCTAAACGTATTGAGAAATACACTAGTATGTATATAGCGGCCTCATACCGAGAGTTGTGACTTGAGTCTTACAATTGACAACCATTGTCAGTTTGTTTACACGACTTTGCTCCTGAGGCTCATTTGGCGGTCTCAAGTAATGTCGCCTAAACGAATTCTCGTTTTCTTAAAAATAAACTTTACCAACTTATTTTTAAAGAACAAATAAAACATCAAAAATACAAATTTAAATCTACTTTGCTTATTTCAGAAGGCTAATGAAAACTCACCTCCATTATGTTCAATGGTACAACTGACCCCTCCAGTGAGACTGGCTTTCTCACATGGCAGATAACCCTGAGGAACCTTTTAAGGCTTTACGGGAAACTCTATGTCATTGACCAACCTATCACGAGTATTCCATCTTACTTGTTAAATGAGAACTCGTGATCTGAGCTCCAAAAGCATACTGACGATGATAAGGACGTCACTGACCTTATGTTATCTTGCATGACTCAGGATTATCGGTATAATTTCATAGGGATAACTGCTTATGACATCATGCGTAAGCTCAAAGATTTATTTGAGTTGGGTCAAAGGACTGAGCGAGCCGAGGCACTTTCACAATTCGTGAACTGCTCTATGGCTAGCGAGTGCTCACCAAACGATCATGTCATGCTGATGAAAGCATATTGCGACAGGCTGATCGACCTCGGCTACTCCATCTCTAACGGGATGGCTCTTGATGTGGTGCTCAGATATCCGCCAGAACATTATCGCATTCTTGCGATTAATTATTCGGCTCAGTCGATCGAGGAGGTTATTCTGTTGATACCCAACGTGAAGATCAGGACCACGTCGGACGTGCTCATAGTTGCTAATACAAAGATCTCCAAGGCCAAGAAGGTTAAAGAAGGCATGTTGGTCTGAGATCAACAACCGTTCACGATATTTTCTAATCTAAACGTGCGGAATCCGGTTAGATTAGTGATTCAAGATAGAGAAGAGAAGAAACACAAAGAATACGATGAATAAACAAATAAACACTTGATCTTTGCACACAAGAAGACTTGTTGGGTACAAAACCAGAAATCGTAAACTCTCTTCAGGTCTCTCTACAAAGTCGTAATTACCTCACTCTCTCTAGAAATCATAAACCAAGGCCCCCTAGAATCGTAAGCCAGCAAGCCCCCAAATGAGGAGGTCTAATGGGGTATATATAGACCCCCATTGGGTTTACTATTGGGCCCCTTGTGGATCATAAACCCAATAGTAAACCCAAGCCCAACCATAAACTAGCCTAAATACAATAACCAAACTAGCCTATGATTCTAATGAAACCCTCTAAGCCTAGCCCAAACAATTTAATATTACAAGCCTCATAATCTAGCCTCAACAATCTTCCCCTAGGCTTGTAATATTAAATGTCTTCAATCTTTGAAATTCTTCTTCTTGTCTGGTTGGCGTAGATGCTGATGAAGATTCTTTCCGCAGAAATCTTCATTGGGTTTCATAACGGGCACTTGGGATTTCCTCTTGATCAGCATCAGCTTGAACTTCTTGAAATGAACAAGTTAATGAGATGGAGGATTCTCATTGACTTGCTTCTCATGAAGGAATTGGTTCTTGCTGAATCTTCGGTAACTGTCTTGAATCTTCAAAAATTAGAGGGTAAAAAGTTTGAACACCTCTAACTTTGAAGAACTTGGTTGTTGATCTTGGGTCTTCATGATCTCTGACTGCTCTCTGCATCATTTTCTTCATCAAAGATCGACTTGAAATCTTCAGCTACCCCTAAACTTGTGAGCATTTTCTTTGAAAAAACTTTTGAAGCTTTTGGAAACTTGTAAAGACACCAACAACATCCCCTGAATAGTTGATTTTCCAGATGGAAGTCTTGTCCGGCTGGTTCTTTAACTTTGAGCAGCAGCAGCATCTTTCTCTCATCAACCTGTCTGACACACATTTGAAAAAATATACTCCACCGGACATTTGATGACTGGTCTTTGGGTAAGAGGATAATTATCACCTGTTTACTTGATTCAAATTAAAATAATTTTAACCAAAAACCCTAATATAGATTACGGGTTTTCTATAAAACTTCCCCTGAACCCAAGACCTCTAAAGACTTCCCCTTAGCTGATAACTTCCCCTCAGCTAAGGACTTCCCCTGAGATAATACATATTATCTTCGAGTTCCCTTCAGATACTATGTATTATGGAAGTCTTTTCATTAGATAATAAGTATCATCCTCGAGTTCCCTTCAGATAATACTTATTATCCCCTCTCCTTCCCCTAAAAATTTGGCAAGATCTGCAGGGGGCATACTGTCATGCATCAAAACCCATGAAAACACATTTTGACTTCTCAAATTAACCTGGCCAAGACGTAAACACAACCAAAAAGAACTTAAAGACTCACACATGAAAGATAAAATTAAACAAATACTTACCAATATCAAACATGAGAATGTTTACAAGGGATCAAACCATAGGAATCTGATTGAGGAACCCTTTTCAGCTTCAGTTACTCGACTAGTCCAGGTGATTGCCGGTATATTTGTACGCTTTAAACTCAGACCCGTTGAAACCCAACCAAATGCATTGTGCTTAATAATGTAGAAGATTACCGTCATGTTTAATTGTCCCCACACCCAAGCGTACATAGCAAAACCTACCCAACCTCAGAGTTTATTGAGGATTCACAAACCTCCAACTTGAGGAACCATGCAACACCGTTATGACTACCACTTATTTCATTAATCATCAGTCGGTGATCAGGTCGGCCGCATAAGCACGCAAAGAAGACCGAACTGAATGATTAGTTTTCATTTTCTTTTCTTTTTCTTTTCTTTTTCATTTCTTTTTCATTTCTTTTTCATTTCTTTTTCTTTTCTTTTTCTATTCTTTTTATTATGTGGTGTAGTCATGACAACAGAGATATGGCGTGTAAGAGAGTGAATACTAGGTAATTACCACTCTCAACCCATTTTTGCCAGGACTCAGTCTTTTAAACCATGCAACCTAGGATGGGAAACTAAACATATATATCTTTTAAGTTCACTGCACTTTCATTGGAGGTCATAAGTTTAGGTCGAGCCTACCGAGCATATCACCGTGGAGCTTGCCTTTCACTTCCGCCTTACGCGTGTCAGCCATCTCCAACCCGGACTTTCATTTTACTTCCCCTAAACTTCTCAAAAACAAGACACAGACAATTAAAAATTGAAAAGCACACTATTTTTGAGGGGTCAACTTTTTCTTCATCTTTACATAACTTTTTCTTCATCTTTACATTTCTTCCCCTTGCTTTTTGATTTTTAATGTCACAATCTTGTGAACATCATTTTCCATTTTTTTTTAAACAAATAAACAATAAAACACACAAACACACTTAAAAGAACAAAACACAAAATTTTGAAGATATCTGGCCAAGCTAACTTTCAAAGTATTGATTTGAAAATTTTAGAAAATTGGGTTTCATGACATGCACACTTCATTGCATTTGAAGTCAAACACATAATCAATCAACAGCTTAATTGAAACTTTAATGAAATAGGTTTGACTCAAAAGACCCTTTGCTGCCTCATCATTGAAACAACCAAATTAAGAACAGTACCTTTCATGATGATTTTGACATTTTTCCTCTCAAAGAGACATACCTTCCATTGTATAGATTACTTGACATGACATGAAGATACGTTTCCTAAACTGTGCCTGGAACAAGCACTTATCAACAAACAAATTAGTAATAAAAACGTTAGTGATAATCCTCCTTGATCGTTCCTGCACAGAGTGAGAGATTAGTTAGCTAATGGTACCCAGGCCATTGTTTTTCTGGGTACACCTGAGGAATCAATAAAAGATACTTCTTGTAAGAACATCCTCTTTGAAAAATCAGGAAGTTGGGATGGAACTGCCTTGATTTTTGGTTTCCAAGTTCCAGGTGATTTAACATTTGTTTTAGTCACCTTTGGAGTTGTGACTTTAGGTATTTCAACCTTCTTCGTTTTAGATTCATTTTTTTAAACAGTTTTAGTTACCTTGGGAGGGGTAACTTTGGGTTTTTCAAGTTTTGATTGCTTTGAAAATGGTTTCATCACCTTTTTCTGAAAATTTTGGCAACTTGGAAAGCTGTTGTTTTGATTTAAAGATTTTCTTTCAGCTTTGGCAGCACCCCAATGTTGATCAGAGGGTTTAACCTTAGGAGTAACAATCTTCATTGCCTTAGGTTTCTGCACCATCATCGGCTTAGACTTCACAGACTCCTGAGATGAAACCCTTTGAGTTTTCGGATAATAGGGTTCATAAGGGCGATAAAGACAGTTTCTAGCAATATGACCAGCGATGCCACAATTAAAACAAGTCGGCTTCTTTAGATAGAAGTCAGACGTGTACCCATTTGTATTCGGTGGCTGATATGGAGCTGGTTTGCCTTGTGTATGCTTCTTTGGTTTGACTGCAGCTTCAGATTTGACTTTCTGCTGGTTTGTCAAAGCCTGTGTCGAACCGGTCTTTACTGTCTTTGTGCTTCCTTGATTCTTTGACGTTAAAGCACCATTCTTGCAATTACAACGGCAACTGCATGATCTAACTGAAGAAATGGGAGACACAGCTACTCCCTTGAGTTTTTCATTCTTCACTCCAGCTGTTGGTTTCATACTCGGATGCTTGATGGTGATCTTTGGCCTCGTAACTTTAGGTTCACTTATCACTCCATCGGTTATTCCCTTGAACTTGGAGGAGAAGGATGGTAATTCATATCCTACATCTGGTTCTTGGTCAAACATAGATCCAGATGTCGTAAAGAGCTTCTGGGGCTTGGTGTCACGAACGTCGTGTTTGAGCCTCTAACTCCAAACGAGTCAAAAGTTATGCCCGTTTCTGTGAAAGTGTGAAATAGTGACTTTTTGCCGCAAACTAGTTTCCGATCGTAAATGATGTTTCCGATCGTAAACACCCATTTACGATTATAACACGCAAGCTGATCGTAAACTCCTGATCGTAAATGCTGATTCCGATTAAGATCGATCGTAAACACCGATTCCGATAGAGACCAGTCGTAAACTCTGATTCCAATAGATGTTGGTCGTAATCTCGATTCCGATTAAGCCAAATCGTAAACACGTTTCCGGTAAGGAATATCGTAAACTTGATTCCGGTTAAAAAAAGTCGTAAACTCCCAAAGTACGCGTCTTGAAGTCGTAAACTCAAATCTTGCGATCGTAAACGTCAATATCAGCCCAGAATTGGTCGTAAACACGAAGAACACCAACAACACTGAGTCGTAAACACCATAAACGCCCAGAAACTGATCGTAAACTCAAGAAACAGCCCAGAATTTCGATCATAAACCTTCAAATCTTCAAATCTTGATCGTAAACTCGACGAACAGCCCAGAAAACTCAGCAAACTCGATCGTAAACCTGAAAAACTAAAGAAAAACTCACAGAAACCGTTAGATCTCTTGAATCCATATCGTGCGAACCACGAAACACTTGTTTCTTGGCTCTGATACCAATTGTTGGTCCGGGATCAACAACCGTTCACGATATTTTCTAATCTAAACATGTGGAATCCGGTTAGATTAGTGATTCAAGATAGAGAAGAGAAGAAACACGAAGAATACGATGAATAAACAAATAAACACTTGACCTTTGCACACAAGAAAACTTGTTGGGTACAAAACCAGAAATCGTAAACTCTATTCAGGTCTCTTTACAAAGTCGTAATTACCTCACTCTCTCTAGAAATCATAAACCAAGTCCCCCTAGAATCGTAAACCAGCAAGCCTCCAAATGAGGAGGTCTAATGGGGTATATATAGACCCCCATTGGGTTTACTATTGGGCCCCTTGCGGATCATAAAGCCAATAGTAAACCCAAGCCCAACCATAAACTAGCCTAAATACAATAACCAAACTAGCCTATGATTCTAATGAAACCCTCTAAGCCTAGCCCAAACAATTTAGTATTACAAGCCTCATAATCTAGCCTCAACAAGGCAAATGCAAGAAACCACAAGTGCTGCCTCCCGAGGAGCACCTGTGCTATGAGTGCAACAAAATTGGACACTGGCGTCGTAACTGTCCCATTTTATCTTGCGAAGCTGAAGATGACCAAGAACCCTAATAAGGGTTGCTCATCAGGTATGTCAATACATGTTATTGAATTTTTCACCGTTTCCTCCCATTCATGGGTGTTTGATACTAGATGTGGTTATCACATCGTTAATGTTTTGCAGGAACCTGAGAAGTGGAAGAGGAAAGATCAAGGCATCATGGACCTCATAGTTGGTGATGGGAAAAGAGTTCCATTACTTGCTACCGGCACATATTCTTTTTCATGCCAGACTGGCCTTGTAGTTACATTAGTTAACTGTTTATAAGCACCTGGTTTATCCAGAAACATTATATCTGTCTCTTCATTGTTTGAACAAGGTTTTCAGTATAAATTCAGTGGCAATTCAATTAAAACTTACCTTAATGATATCTTTTATTTCGAGGCTAAACCTCGACATGGCATATATGAGATAGAAGTTCAAACAAATGATCAGCTCTATCATGTTTCTAAAAGAAGCAAAGCTGATAGTAACAAGTCCTCGTTATGGCACCATAGACTTGGTCATATAAGCAATGCTCGCATTAAGAAGCTGCAAACTACCGGGATTCTCGAGTCCCAAGATGCAGATTCCTTCGATTAATGCGAAGCATGCTTGCCTAGTAAATTAACCAAGTCACCCTTCACCCATACAGGTGAACGAGCCCAAGGATTGTTAGGCATTATTCACACCAACATGTGTGGCCCCTTTCGAACCGAAACGAGAAATTGTGAACGATACTTCATGACTTTTATCGATAACTACATCATATATGCTTATGTCTATCTGATGCAACACAAAAACAAAACTTTTGAAAAGTTTAAAGAGTTTCAAAACGAAGTACAAAATCAGCTGAGTCAACTATTTAATTACTTCGATTTGATAGAAGTGGTGAATACCTAAGCGCTGAATTCCTGAATCATCTGAAGGAATGTGGAATTGTTTCACAACCTACTCCTCCTGGTACACCCCAATTAAATGGCATAAGTGAAAGGAGGATTCGGACTCTGCTTAACATGGTTCGATCGATGATGTGCAGGACCACCTTGCCACACTCCTTTTAGGGGTATGCCATCTTAACCGCCGCTTGCCTAATAAATCTGGCACCGACCAAGAACATAGAGAAGACACCATATGAGATATGGCATGGATCTTCTCCTAAGCTATCATACCTCTGGGTATGGGGGTGTGAAGCTTATGTCACCAGTGAATCTGACAACAAGCTCGATCCCCGAGGCGAAAAGGTAACTTTCTTCGTTGGATACTATGGTAATACCGATTATTACTTTTGCCATCTTGGTGCAAATACTATCTCCATCAAAAGGAAAGGTAAGTTCCTTGAGAAATAATTTCTTACTCGAGGAACAAATATTGATTCATTGGGTCTTGAAGAGATTCGAGATACACCTCACCCTGAAACGGCCGCTGCATCTAACCGACAAATGATTGTCGCACCATCAAATCCAAGCACAAGCTTAAGCGTTCGTAGGATCGAAAGGACGTGCAAAGAGTCTGAATGATACCTTGGGTATCATGAAGCCTTTGACGTTCTGTTAGTAGCCGATTCTAACGATGAGCCTACTAAAATACAAAGATGCTATGTCAGATCCAGAATCAGACAAATGGCTTGAATTCATGAACGCTGAGATGCAGTCCATGAGTGACAATAATCTTTGGGACTTTACTGAGCTACCCCCAGTCACGGGCAGTAGGGAGCAAGTGGATCTTTAAAAGAAAATCTAACATGCATGGAAATACGCAAACCTACAAGGCACGGCTTGTAGCGAAAGGTTTCACTCAAATCCAAGGGATTGACTATGATGAGACCTTCTCGCCCGTTGTCATGATCAAATCGATCAGGATTCTCCTTGCCATAGCCGCATACTATGATTATGAGATATGGAAAATGGACGTTAAAACCGCTTTCCTAAACGGACAACTCGAAGAGGATGTCTACATGGTTCAACCTGATGGTTTTGTCGATCCATAGAATCCAAATAAGGTTTACAAGCTGAGCAATTCCATTTATGGACTCAAACAAGCATCTCGAAGCTGGAATCTTCGTTTTGATCAAAAGGTCAGAGAGTTTGGTTTTGATCAAAATAAAGATGAACCTTGTGTTTATAGAAAGGAAAGTGGGAGCGCTATATTGTTTCTCGTACTGTACGTAGACGATATACTGATCATAGGAAACAACATACCTGTGCTTAACGAAGTTAAGAAATGGCTTTCATCTTGTTTCGCTATGAAAGATCTTGGAGAAGTCGCTTACATTCTGGGAATTAAAATTCACAGAGATCGATCTAAGCGCCTTTTGGGTCTCAGTAAAAGCACATACGTTGATAAGATCATAGCGCGGTTCAACATGAGCAACTCCAAGAAAGGAACCGTTCCCATGACTAAGGGAACAATCTTGGACAAATCTCGAGCACCTAAAACGGAGCAAGAGATAAAACAAATGGCATCGATCCCATTTGCCTCTGCTATTAGATCTATCATGTATGCCATGCTCTACACACGACCTGATGTCTCGTATGCACTGAGTGTGACTAGTCGATACCGATAGACGCCAGGACTAGCTCACTGGACGGCTGTAAAGAACATACTGAAATACTTGAGAAACACCAGTGATATGTTTATCGTATACAGAGGTGTTGATGAGGAGCTCACTTTACGGTGCTACACTGATGCTAGTTTTCAGACTGACCGAGATGACTCTCGCTCGCAGTCAGGATTCGTTTTCACTCTTAACGGAAGGGGTGTTTCCTGGAGAAGCTCAAAACAGCCAGTAGTAGCAGATTCTACTGCTGAATCCGAATACATAGCCGCCTCAGAAGTTGCTAAGGAAGCTGTATGGATGAGGAAATTCATATCCGATCTCGATGCCATGCCAAGTATTAGGCAGCCAATCGAGATGCTGTGCGATAACACGACTGCTATAGCTCAAGCCAAAGAACAAGGTTCTCACAAGAAGGCCAAGCACATCCTGAGGAAATTTCACTACATAAGAGAAGTAGTCGACAGAAATGAAATTAAAACAAGCAAAGTAGACACAGATCAAAACTTAGTTGATCCCTTCACTAAGCCTATGAGTCAAGAGACTCATATATGCCACAGAGAAGCGATAGGGCTTAGATTAGCTAAATACATGTTTTGATTTAGTATTTGGATGTATGAACATTAACAATTATCTATATTATTCTTATTCCATCTGTTTTATGCAATAATGAATTACATAAATGTGTTCAATATTAAATACGTTTATTCCTTGAACAACAAGTTGTTGTTCTAAATATTCGTAGTCGATTAGTTTAGTGGGAGCTATACTAAAGTAAGACTATTCTGACCACTTGAACCTTAAAGCCGTTTAACGTTCAAACTCACGGACTTCATTGGTGAATGACGTTGGACGTAAATCGCATCATGCAACGCAAACATGGAAGTCTTACTTGCTTGATTAATGCATGCTCTAATGTATCCTTAGACCTGAGACACATATTCGAACTCCTTTCTACTAAAGAACAGTCTTTGATTGTAGCCTAACGTTGTCGCGTAACTGCCAACCATAACGCTTACTTTTGGGAATGGCTCTGAAGTTTAGTGGGAGTTGTATGCCTTAACAAGGATTTATGTACTCTTACTGTGTGTTTGTTGGATCACTTCGAATTGTATCGAGAACGAGAATCGATGAATCACATATGAGGGTCCATGTCTTATAATTCATCAATGTCTTATACAGAAAGGAACATATGACAATGAATGCACAAGTCATAAGTCTGCTTAATTTACAATCAGATATACTTTGGCTGACGACTTAAAGTGTCAATATTGGTTGGTATAGCCATGCATAGCTAGAGAGCCTCTGACTGCCCTTGTTATACTGTCGCGTTCAGTCCAAGTGGGAGACTGTTGGAAAAAGGGTGTCCTGACCCGATAAAATTAATGAACCTGACCCGATATTAACCCGTAAGAGTTACACCCGGGTCAACGGACTATAAATCTAATTACCCGTTAATTAGTATTTAAATGAACAGTTTATTGATTAATTAAATAATTGCTTATTTATTTAATTAAACGACAAAAACCTTTTCGGTTAAAACGCTCGCTAATAAATTAAACAGACTGATCAGTTATTACTGGATTAACAGACTGATCAGATTGGTGGACTAGAAAAGATGGCGACCGGGCCCAGTTCGTCAGAGCCCCAGTCCGCGATTTTATTAATAAAAAAGGGATTAGAGGAGTGGAGAGAAAGTCACTAATTTCACAACCCTAATTCCCTTTATCTCTTTCACTTACGTCGACCCCAAAACCGGCGCCACCACCCAGCAACCGCCGACCACCACTCGACGCCTCCACCATTGTTCATCGCCTTTTCGATGGTTCCCTTTTTAGCTAGCATCTGTTCCAGACTGGAGAAAGAAGTCGAACAAGAGCGAGCCGCTGCCACCAGCCGAGCCGCACCCGATGCCGCAACCGCGGCTAGCGCTGCCGCTATCACAGCCCGCCGCCCGGTGGTCCTTGCGTTGCGGGCATAGCCGAGGCCACCGCGCCCCGTCCTGTCGTCGTGGCCGACGCCGTTGTACCTGCCGGTCACCACCACTGCCACCGTATCGCTGCCACCGCCTTCGGTCGGTGACAAGATCGTTATGGGGACGATTCCTGTTGTGATCCCGGTTGATCGCGTTTTTGTCGTAGCCACCGCCCGTGGCGAGTCTGCCACCAGAGCCGCCGTTCCTACCGTCGCCACCCATGGCCGCCGCCACCGTAGATGATCTGTCCTGCCGGTTCAAGTCAGATGTCTCAGTTCGTACTAGCGACTGTCCGTTGAATCCGGGTGTCTCGAGCGATTGCTCAGAACCCGCCAAGGTTTATCTAATTTTATTCAGATATTAATTTTAATTATTTATTTTAAATAATTATTTTCTATGTTTGTTGCGATCGGTGACTGATCCTGTTTACGGTTCGTATTCGCGATGTTTTAAATCATTTCCGCTGCTAAATTAATCTTGTATTAATTTATTTTATTAAATCGGTTTTAATCGGATAAAAATTAAAATCGGTAACCCGGATACCCACTGTAAAAACCCAACAGGACTTCCATCCGCACTGCTATGCTTTTTAGTTGGAACACCAATAGTTGTGATGTTCTCCTCAGCAATGCACCATTCTAGATAAGTTTTGTTTCTCACGTGGCCCTTAATTACCTTCATACACCTTTCAAATGGATACATCCATCGAAAGCATATTGGGCCACATAATTTTACCTCCCTAGCATAACATCAAAAAATGATGGTGGGAAATATTTCTCAAGTAGGCATAGTGTGACACAAAGATCTGCTTACAATTTATCTAGTTCTTCGACGTTCATCTCTTTGCTGCATATTGACTAGAAAAAAAAACAGAGCCTGATAATAGCATATCGTGTCGGTTCAGGCATGACTGACCGAATTGCAATTAGCAGAAACTGTTGCATCAGCATATGATAGTCATGTGACTTGAGCCCCACAAGTTTCTTGTCCTTTAGACTAACCAAACTAGAAAAGTTATAACAATAGCCTTGTGGAACATTCAAGTTATACAACGTGTCACAAATCTTTTCCTTTTCATCTTTTTGTAACGTGTAACACGCTGTAGGAAGTACTATGTTGTTTTTGTTCTGTTTAGGCTGAAACTCTGGTCTTAACTACAAAAGGTTCAGATCATTTCTAGCATTCAGTCCATACTTTGTCTTTCTGGGAAGGTTGAGTAGAGTTCCAAAAAGACTCTTAGCCACATTCTTTTCAATATGCATGAAATCAATGCAATGTTGGACACTATTATGCCTCCAATATATAAGTCTTCGAAACCATATAATGAATTTCTTCTAATATGGTGGCTTCTATTTGTTCTTTCTTTTTCTCTCATCAATCTTCCCCCCTCTTCCGGTTAAGGTCTCTAGGATTTCTGAATCAGTACACCTTAATCCCTTTCCCCATTTGTTCCTGATATGTGGAACTTGGTTGTATATCTGTTCCCCAGTCATAGGATCTGCAGCATCTTTCAACTCTTGTTTACCATCAAAGGCCTCTGTTTGCTTTCGGAAGGCATGCGTATGTGGTAGATATTTTCTGTGACCAGCATAACACTTCTTGGCTGAGAAAGGAAGCCTAATGCATTTAGTTTGTTCCCGACATACCACACAACCATGGAATCCAGTGTACGGGCAACCACAAAGTGTACCAAGTTCAGGGTAATCATTAATCTTCCATAAAACAATAGGATAAGAGTAATGGTTTAGACATTCAACCCAGGGACATGGAATTCCGTCTCTTTTCAAATTTGTAACTGCAAACTTTAAGAATGATTCAACTCCATCGGTATATGATTTCGTGGTTCCACTGGTTACCATCCAAGACTTATACATGTTTGTTTTGCTAAAAGATACAATAACAAAGATTATTAAAAACGATTGTTTTGCTTATACTGAAAACCCTTTTCAGTAATCTTTACTGTGAACCTGTTTATTGGAGAAGTAATAGGATGGAGGGAAAATTATGTCGATTAATGAGCGATGGAGAAACGGGGAGTGGGGAATTGGGGAAATCGAGAGCAATATGTGAAATTTTCAATTGAATTCGCTGATTAATTTATCCCGCCTCTTTTAGAATTTAGCGGGCCCTGTTAGAATCATATTTAAATAGATTACAATGAAAAGTAGCTTCTAACTCAGGGTGCTGCTTAGGTGGTAGAAGCGCTTTAGATTAACATACCATGTTCTGTGTTCGAATCCTTATTGCGTTACGTTTTTACCGTTTATTTTTGAAATTTTAAAAACCCAAATAGGTGATGTAACTAGTAACGGCTAATTTCACTTTTCCATTGTTTGTTTTTAAATTTCAAAACCTTCAACCACGCTACATGAACAGTTAATCAAATAACCATTAAATTAGACCACCGGCCACTTTCACGCACTCTTCGTTCTCCCCATCCAGTTTATACTCTTCCAAGATGGCAGAAAAATGGACCCAGCAGGAAGAACTGGGGTTGTACCGAGCTTGGTTGGACGTAAAGTATAGGGATTATGTGTTGCCTACAAACCCTTCCTTACTTAGTATGTTTCTTTTTCTATAATATACCAATCATTTGATTATTTGATCACTTATACATTTTTATATATATTAATTAATTAAGTCGATGTTTACCGATCAATTAGGTGATCATAACGACGAAGACACGATTCTCTTTTGTCAACATAAATTTTCATATTGCTATGGAGCGTTACGACAAGTACCGTGACACAAGCGTCGTAAGATCGAAATGGCTAAACAAGGACCAGAAAATCAAAATATTCAACAGGATATGCAAAGCGAATGAAGAGGAGAACCAAACCAAGGAAGACCTGTTTTTCATTGCGTTCGAACACTACTTACATGAAACCGGAGAAGATTTAAAGCTTCTACTAGTATGGGAAATGATTAACCTCTTTAGGGTTCCGGATTAAAGAGTAATTTTTCTGGTTTGAAAGTTGTTATGGGATTACTAATTATTTATATGTAATGAATTGATTTTTAATTTACTGTTGAAGATTTTATTTCATGTATTTTCACCCGTTTCTGTTCATCTTCTCTTAATCCGGATGAAATCTTCTCCCTGAGGAATTCTAGTTCTTCCGGTATTCTTCTTCTTCTCTAAAACATTAATATTTTAAGAATAAGGTGTATATATAACCAATAATTAAGTTGTACATATGGCCCGATAAGGTGTGTTAAAAGAAAATGAGGGTCAGTTGGGAACAATGAGTCCCAATAAGGTGTGTATATATTCTATAAGTTGTGTTTAGGACCAATGATGGCCAATAAGTTGTGTTTAGGACCAATGATGGCCAATAAGTTGTGTTTAGGACCAATGATGGCCAATAAGTTGTGTTTAGGACCAATGATGGCGCGATAAGGTGTGTTTAGGGGCAATGAGGGTCAGTTGGGACCAATGAGTCCTAATAAGGTGTATATATAACCAATAAGTTGTGCATATGACCAAAAAGGTGTGTTTAGGGGCAACAAGGGTCAGTTGGTGTAGAGCCTAGAATTGTGAGGCTTGCAATATTAAATGTTAGTTATAGTGTTGGGCTTGTAATAGCTAGTAAAGTGTCATGTGGGCTAGATTGTAATTGGGTTTAGATATTGGGCACAGTCCAGTTTAGAGGGATTAGGGTTAAGTTTGTTATAAAAGCAAACTTAATCCCTCATATCAAGGGTTCACAATCGTTGGGATTCCGCACCTTCGATTGATTGTTGATATCGTGTAAGGATCGTTTTGGGACTTACAATTGGTATCAGAGCCAAGAAACGCAAGTTTCGAGGCTCTCGCGATATCCGATTCAAGTTTTTGACAACTAACCGTTTGAGTTTTATGGTGATTTTTCAGCATTAGCACGTTTCGGAAGTACTTTTTGCAGGTTTGGACGCAAAACAGGAGTTCTCGTGGTGATTTGCACGTGTTTTGAGCACTTTTCGATCCACACAATAGCTTTCCGATCGACCTTTCGATCGAAAAATCTTTTCTGTCGCTTTCCTGTGATCGAGAAAGACCCCTCGTGTCTTTTCGATCAGTTATCTCCAGTCGGAAAGTCCCTTTTTGAGGCTTTTCGATCGGCCAACTAGCTTTTCGATCAGATACTGTGGCTAGTCCCTGTTCACTCTGATCGAAAAGTATACTTTTCAATCAGTCATAGGCTTTTCGATCGAGCCAAAACTCTGCCCGATCAAAAAGTTCACTTTTCGATCAAAAAGTCCACTTTTCGATCAAAAAGTCCACTTTTCGATCAAAAAGTCCACTTTTCGATCAAAAAGTCCACTTTTCGATCAAAAAGTCCCGTTTTCGATCAAGAAGTCCACTTTTCGATCAAAAGTCCACTTTTTGATCCATTTAGTTTTTTGATCGAAAACCCTCTTTTCGGTAATAATAAAATAAAAAATAAAATAAAAAATAAAAAAAAAAACCTCATTTCCGAACTTGACTTTCCGATCCTCTTGAGACTTTTTGATCCACCATTTTCAATCCGATCTGATCAAATTAATTCCCTTGTCATTCAATCAAAGACATTCATGGCATACTTTCTACCAGGTAATTCTGTATCTACCAGCAACAATGAGGTATGTTCTAACCCTAAATGCCAAATTACATTTAATGAATCTCAAGACTGGCAGCGTAAGTTTTTTAATGAAACGTTAAATCGTGAACTATCTGATAGAGACCTGCGAGAGAACAAAGGTAGGAGTAAAACATTAAGTGAAAAACTAGAAGCTGCCAAGGTCGATATTAAGAATCTTCAAAGGCAATTGAGTGATAAACTACATATCTTAGAATTGCTAATGAAGAAATTGACACATTAAAATCTGAAGTTGAACAACTTAAAGCCAAATTAGAAACATCGCAACCCAAGGTTGAACGAAATGATAAAATTGTGTCAGAAATGATGAAGGCTAGTTCTCTTTTCTATAACACAGATGCTCGAGTGCGACATCTAAAAGCCAACTCTGGTTTGGGTCTCGGTACTGAGGTAAAAGATGAAAAATCCACTCATACAGTACCGATGCCTTTGATGCATGAAATGATCCCAGACTATGAGTGCCCAAAGACCTCTTTAGAAGCTAAGGCTGAAATAGAAAAGAAACTTGATGCTTACCCCATTAAAATTTATGCTCCTGTTTCTAACATTACTAACACTTCTACTTCTTGTGCAGATAAAGTAAATGAAGAAGCAGGTTCAAATGGAAAAAGTGTTTGCTTTGAGAGTCAAAAATTTCCAGTTTTTAAAGCTGATAATTTTGCTTAAAATTTTTTTGAGTCTGAGTCAACATTTCCCAAGTCAACTGTGTTTGATGAATCTGTTAGTTGTAGTGTGTTTAACTTTGGGAAATGTGATGCTAAACCTGTGAAACCCTTAAAAACTGTTAAAATTTTAAGAAGGGATAAGGGACCACAGGTTGCTGGTCCCGAACTCACAAATGGTGGGTTGTTGGGTGGGAAACCTACAGAAAATAAGAATGATTGTCATAATCAAAATGTGCAGGAAGTGCGGGACTTTAGACCTCATGATTTTGTCCCGTACCCAGAAATCAATTCTGCATATGACCAGTTTAAGCCGGTTCAGCGGGAGTACATTTTAACCACAAAGCCCCACGGTAAAACCCATTGGATCCACAAAAATTGTTCAAAACCAACTTAGATTTCCACTGGGCGTAACCAACCACAGGCTCCCGCATACCCAAAGAAACAATCTTGCCATGTCTGTGGTAGACCAGGACACGTGGCAAGAAACTGTTTATACCGGCCTTATAAACCCTATTATCCCAAATGGGTTCATCAGAGACCCAGTCCAAGGACCCAAAAACAAAGTGACCCAACTCCAAGGCCCGGTCCATCAAAACCCAAGGTGCAGAAACAAGCACCTCAGAGTCACAAAGTTCAGTAGAAACCCAAGGCTCCTAAGCAACGGCCAAAGACCATTTTTAAAGAAAACAAAGCATCTCAGAAATCTGTCTAAACAACTTGGAGACCAAAATCTGTTGAATCCCCAACACCAGTTTTAAGATCTGTTTTCAAAACTGTTTCAAAATCACCCATCCATCCAAATCCAGTTGGTTCAGCTAAATCAAATGGTTGGAGGAAGGACGACAGGTGGAATGTTTCAAAAGTTATGAACTTGACTTTCAAGCCTACTGGAGTGTACAAGAAACACTCCAAACAATTTCAAGAAATAAGAGTTCAAAATTCTAATAAGAATCCACCGAGAAAACCACAGGTTTTTGGGAAAGAAAATCACAAACCCAGAGATGTCAACAAAAAGGACATTCTCAGTCCAACCAAGGCAGCCACACCCCCAATCCCTGATGTTACCAAGGGAATGTTTTTAAAAGAAATTTCTTTCACTGACTCTTCAGGTATACCCAGAACCACAATGGCCTGGGTACTTATGGCTAATTGATCTCTCACCTTGTGTAGGAACGGTCAAAGAGGACTTCCATTAGCTTATTTGTTTATGAAAGTGATTGTTCCAGGCACATGATAGAAGGCATCTCTCAACTACATGACATGCAGATTCTCAATAGTAGGGATGTTCTTCTGGTAAGAGGTAAATCTGGCAAAATCAGCAAGGTACTGTCTTGATTGTTCGTTTCTTGGCTAATTTGATGTGAAGTCTGGTAGTGCATTAAACCAAACCCATTTCTGAAATTTTTCAAAAGATAAACTTTGAAGGTTAACTTGGCCAATTGTGTTTAGTGAGTCGATGTTTAGTGATGTGTCAGTGTGTTCAAGTTATAAAAAAAAACAAAAAAAAAAGAAGGAAAAGAAAAAAATGTGTGTTGTTATTAAAAATCAAAAAGCAAGGGGAAGAATAGAAAAGATGAAATTGTTGACCCCTCAATATTCCATTGTGCTTTTTAATTTTTAATCTTTTGTTTGTGTGCTTGAGAAGGTGGGAAGTGAAATAAACTTCCGTCTTGGAGATGGCTGACACGCGTAAGGCATATGTGAAAGGCATGATCCATGGTGATATGCTGGTAGGCTCAGCTCTTAAATCTGAAAAGGTATGTGTTACACACTTAAAGATAACGTATGGCAGTTTGTTGGGTAACAGCACTTAGGTTAATATTGCATTTCTATTTGACTACATGTTCAAGTTCCCGATACACACGCTTGTCTCCAAGAGTGTGAAATTGAGCTCAAAAAGTCAGTGTCCCCTCTGTTTTGTGTGAGCAAAGACCTAGGGATGCTTCGCATGTATGTAAGACTCTCCTCTGCTTTGCGTGAGCAATGACCTGGAGTTGTCCATACATACGTTCTTCTAGATCACCTAAAATAAAAATAAAAATAAAAAATAATAATAATAATAATAAAATACACCCAAAAGATGCCAAAGAGCACATCAAAAGAGACCCTCAAGAGTCCAAAACCCTCAGCCTTTGTCACTGATGAGAGCATTATTAAAAATGTTTTCAAAAATTCAGTTGACTTTGTATATTATACCCAAAAATCTATATGATCTATTCTTTCTCTTCTCAACCAAGTCTCGAGCTTAGTTTCAAACATCTGGTTCAGGTTGTGAAAATATGTGGTAGGGAATTTATATGCTTGATAGTGTGTAATAACATGTACCTAGGATTTGTTGAAACCCACTTGCTGTTAATAATTAATGCACCTATAAAAGATAATATAGTGACAAACAGCCTGATAAAGAAAAGGGTTTGAGTTTAAAGTGGATCGGTATATTGGCAATCACCTGGACATGGTCGAGTAACAGAAGCTGAAAAGGGTTCCTCAGTCAGATTCATACGGTTTGATCCCATAGAAACCTTCTCATTTAGTAATTTGGTATGTTTGTTTTATTTTTATTCTTCTTTTGAGTTATCTTAAGTTTTTATTGTTTATTTTCAACGATGGCCAGGTTAATTTAAAGGTTTTAATTAGTTTTTATGGGTTTTGTGCAAGAAAGTATCACCCGTCCAGAATCTCAGGGGGAGAAAATGTGAAGTGAGACATTGGGTTCAGGGGAAGTATTTAAAGGAAACCCGTAATTAATGTTAGGGTTTGTGTTAAATTATGTTGATCTCCTGCTAACCCAGTAACCAGTCATCATTTGCTGGTTAGTGTTTGTTCCATGTTGTGCATGACATGTTAAATGGAAAAGAAAACTCATGGACAAGAAGGTCAAGGACTCAGTTGACCAAAGCAAGAACTCTGCTGCTGATCAAGTTGAAGAACCAGCCGGAAAAGGACTTACCCTACGCTTAGGGGAAGTTTGTTGGTTGTTCAAGTAAAGCTTCCAAAGACTCAAAAGATACCATTCGCAAGTTTCAGGGAAGCTGAATGAAGAAAAGATGCAGAGCAGTCACAACAAGAAGTTCAAGAATGCCAAGATAGAGGTTTTCAAAATTTATCCTCTAAATTCACCAGCAGGTCAAGACAGTTACTACTGACTCAGCAAGGACTCCACGTTTTTCAAGAAGAAGCAAGTATTTGAGAATCCTCCTCTCATTACTTGTTCATCCTTAGAAGTCCAAGCTGATGTTGATTGAGAGAATGCTCCCAAAAGTCTCTCGTTACTGCCCACTGAAGATTGCTGAAGGAAGGGTATTCACCAACACAAGTTCAAGCCAAAAGAAGATTGCAAAGTTAAAGACTGAAAGTCAAAGACATTTAATATCACAAGCCTAGGGGAAGAATGTAGAGCCTAGAATTGTGAGGCTTGCAATATTAAATGTTAGTTATAGTGTTGGGCTTGTAATAGCTAGTAAAGTGTCATGTAGGCTAGATTGTAATTGGGTTTAGATATTGGGCCCAGTCCGGTTTAGAGGGATTAGGGTTAAGTTTGTTATAAAAGCAAACTTAATCCCTCATATCAATGGTTCACAATTTTGACAGTGAGTGAAGGAGATTGCGTGGAACTAGCTAGGAAAGCCAAAGAGAATTCTTGTACCAGACGAATCAGTGATTCGTGTGCAACGATTAAGGTGTAATCAATTAATAATCTTTATTTGATTGTTCTTATTTTCTTTTATTTAATTTCTCATCTGTGTTCTTGAATCAATCAATCGTTGGGATTCCGCACCTTCGATTGATTGTTGATATCGTGTAAGGATCGTTTTGGGACTTACAGTTGGGACCAATGAGTCCCAATAAGGTGTGTATATAACCAATAAGTTGTGTTTAGGACCAATAATGGCCAATAAGTTGTGTTTCGGACCAATGATGGCCCAATAAGGTGTGTTTAGGGGTAATGAGGGTCAGTTGGGACCAACGAGTCCTAATAAGGTGTATATAACCAATAAGTGGTGCATAGGATGAAAAAGGTGTGTTTAGGGGCAACAAGGGTCAGTTGGGACCAATGAGTCCTAATAAGGTGTGGATATACCCAATAAGTTGTGTTTAGGACCAATGATGGCTAATAAGTTGGATTTAGGACAGTGATGGCCAAATAAGGTGTTTTTAGGGGAAATGAGGATCAGTTGGGACCAATGAGTCCCAGTAAGGTGTATATATAACCAATAAATTGTGCATAGGACCAAAAAGGTGTGTTTAGGGGCAATGAGCATCAGTTGAGACCAATGAGTCCCAATCAGGTGAATATATAACCAATAAGTTGTGTTTAGAACCAATGATGGCCAATAAGTTGGGTTTAGGACCAATGATGGCCCAATAAGGTGTGTTTAGGGGCAATGAGCGTCAGTTGGGACCAATGAGTCCCAATAAGGTGTATATATAACCAATAAGTTGTGCATAGGACCAAAAATGTGTGTTTAGGGGCAACGAGGGTCAGTTGGGACAACTGATTCCCAATAAGGTGTGTATATACCCAATAAGTTGTGTTTAGGACCAATGATGGCTAATAAGTTGATTTAGGACCAATGATGGCCCAATAAAGTGTGTTTAGGAGCAATGAGGGTTAGTTGGGACCAATGAGTCCCAATAAGGTGTATGTATAACCATAAATTGTGTTTAGGACCAATGATGGCCTAATAAGGTGTGTTTAGGGGCAATGAGGGTCAGTTGGGACCAATGAGTCCCAGTAAGGTGTGTATATAACCAATAAATTGTGCATAGGACCAAAAAGGTGTGTTTAAAGAAACGAGGGTCAGTTAGGACCTATGTGTCCCAATAAGGTGTATACGATAATGTATATATTACAACACATTGAAAGATATATATATACATATATATGTAGACTATATAGGGTGAGGTTATGTGAAACACATAGCTCTTTTCCATATGTGTTCATATGTGAGATATTCTGAATAATAAGACAAAACAAAAAAAAAAGGAAAAAAAGAAATTAATGACAACCATTAGATCAAGAGACATTTGTTAGAACCTATTTGTTAAACATGAAGATGGCATGACATTTGTTAGAACCTATTTGTTAGCAACACAAACCTTTTGTTTTGTCTTACCTTGTAATTGATACTTTGTTTTGTAATTGACTTTGAATATGTACTTGGTAAACTTTGTTTATGTGTTAGCGTACTTGTTATGCTTCTTAGCGGACTTGTGACTTATGTACCTAGCGAACTTGTTTAATCTTAGCGTACTTGTTTGATTGTTTGTCTTAGCGGACTTGTTTATTCCTAGCGAACTTGTTTACTTAGTTGTCTTGATCTTGTTCCTAGCGTACTTGTCTTGTTCTTAACGAACTTATTAGCGTACTTGTTCATGTTAGCGGACTTGTTATTGCTTAGCGTACTTATTAGCGAACTTGATAATGCTTAGCGTACTTGTTAGCGGACGTGTTGTTACCTAGCGTACTTGTTAGCGAACTTGTTAAGTGCTAGCGAACTTGATTTAACTCTTAGCGAACTTGTTGTCCAGATGGAAGATTTTGCTGAATTCTATGTAATGATTGTGTTGTGTCAAACTTTCTTTTTGTCCTAAGCTAACAAGTAGTATAAATACCAATTGGAAAACCCTATTGGGTACGCTTCAAGGTGTATTTTCCTACAGAGAGCTTTTGTGTGTGTGTTCTTGGTGTTTGTGTGTGTTCTTGAGCTTTAGGAATCATCAATGGGTGAGCATTGATGCAGATTCATCCATGAATCGACCATCACACATGATTTCCGCACTTGTGTGATGAATCATATGAGAACGACGTGCTCAAATCTGGTCCTGACAATTGGTATCAGAGCCTTGTTCTTCATTTTTGAAGGTTTTCTCAAAATGGAGAAAATCTCATATGAGTTGTCGATTTTGGATGGATTTACTAGTTGTTAGAGTTGATTCTTGGTAGAAATCATTCAATAAACTCAATGCCATACTCAGATTTCTGCAAAACTTAAGCTATAATGTCGGATTTTTGGATTTTGGCCATGAGCAGTTCGTATCTTTTTTATGGTCCTGTACTTGAAAATTTTTTCCAAATTCGTTTTTCTGTTGAATCTTTGTTAAAATTGATGAATGGCGAGGATTACACTACTAAAACCGAACCTATAGCCACTTATTTCTCTCAAAAACATCAAGTATTGAGGATTTTAGAGGCTAAAAGTGGTGATTTTTGGTGTTCTTCACATAATGTTACTATTCCATCGATTTAGGTCATCTAGAGTGATTTTTGGAGTTTGTGACAGTTGAGTAAAGTATTCCTACATGAACTTCGAAACTATTGATGATCTTAAACATTGATTTTGTCAACAATGATTTTTGAGTTTGAATTTCTTCAAGAACAAGCTGTTCAAATTTTGGCTAAGTCTGAAAATTTGACTTTTCAAATTTTTTGCTGAAATCTCGCCTACCAATGACTAATGATGTTTATTATTGTTTGTCTTGTAGGATTTGGGTGATTTCAAGCATTTTACAACTTTGCAAGCAAGTGAACTGATTTCAACCCGTTTGACTCGTTAGCTTAATTTGTCTCGAAATTGACTAGTGTTGATCATTTCAACATGTCGGATCACTTCACTCCTGCCACTCAAGGCAACAATAGGCCTCCTAAACTCATGGGGGCAAGTGACTTCGATGATTGGAAGGCGAACTTCCTATCTTACTTGGAATTCGTTGACTTTGACCTGTTAACTTCTGTAGTCGAAGGTCCTGCTATGTTTGAAGTGGAAGAGGCCACCATTGCTGGCACTGCAGCTGTTGCCACTGGTGCTGATCCTCCACCTAAGAAGATGATTCCCAAACCACGAAACAAGTTGGATGCTTCTAAAAAAGTCCAATTGAAAACTGACATGCGTGCAGTTGGGTGTATTAAGATGGCTATCAATGATGAGTTGCAATACCAATTTCGTGCTGCCACATCGGCTCATGAAATCTGGGAAGGCTTGAAAAAGAAATTTGAAGGCAACCCGGCTACTAAGGAAAGAAGATTGGAAAATATCAAGTTGGCGTTCAACACGTTCTCTCATAAGCAAGGCGAATCATTTGAAACTCATGTCAATCGATTCTGCCGCATTATCACTGAGATGACGACAAAGAACATCCGACCTGAAAATAGTGCCATCATCAAGAAGGTCCTTCACTCCTTTCCTCAAGAGTTCGCTTCATATGTTACTTACTTGCTCGACAGGTTTGATCTTTCTACTGCCGACTACATGGATTTGATCGACAAGGTTCGTGAGTATGAAGTTCGAGCCGTTGAGCGCAACGGAAAGTCTCTCATGGGTACTGTGACTGTTAGGAGCTATTCAACTGCTCCCGATGATGCGTTCATTGCTCCCGACCTAGATGATGAGTTCCAGTTCTCTATTCCTGCAACTCAAAGCCCACCTGCCACTGCTTCTATTCCTGCTGCACCTCCATCTGAAGCTGTCATTGCTCCCGTCACCGGTCAGACTCCAAATGTGACTTTTGTGCAACAATCTCCAACTGGTTACTTCGTTAAGCAATCATCTCCTGCATCCCAACCGAACACAAGCATGGATTCTGACTTATGCAATGCTTTTCTAGCTTTCATGAATTCTCAAATGTCCGGTAGTCTTGAGTCCATGACCGTCTGTCAAGAAGACCTTGACCAAGTTTCTGCTAATGATATCGAAGAGATAGATATCAAATGGCAAATGGGTATGATAGCTGCCCGAACTCGAAAGTTCTTCAAGAATACTGGAAGAAAGCTTTTTCAAGCTCCCTCAAGCACCAACATCGGCTTTGACAAGTCAAAAGTTCAATGTTACAACTGTCAAGAAATGGGGCACTTTGCACGTGAATGTCCTAAGCCGAGGACGTGGAACGGGCAATCCAATTATGGTGGAAGTAACCAAACTCATCAAAAGCAGGGTGGTGGTGGTACCCAATCTTATCAGAAACAAGGCAGCTCATCATACCAGAAGCCACAGGGCACCAGCTCAAATGTCTCTCAATGAGGATCGTCATCTTCTCAACAACCACAAAGATCGGATGATAGCAACAAGGTTTTGGTATCGCTTGAAGACTCAAACTACAACTGGACCTCCTCGTCTCAGAATCCGTCTCCTAGCCAGACCAACTATGCTCTTGTAGTGAAGGAAAATGATGGAGAGATAGATGTGTCTAACACAATTGACTCTCTCTTTCCAACTAACTTATGTTTAATGGCTGGAATTAATGATCTGACGGAAGATAACGCTCAAGATGCTGGAACTGTTATTGCTGTGAGCTCATCTGAAGTTGAATCTGAGGCAAGTAAGAGGCTTGTAGAACTTCAACGTGAGACCATCCATGATGAGGTAAAACTTGCTATATGTTCTGAGAAATGTGCTGAGGCTGTAGCTCGCTATCGCGCTTACAACATTGAGTTGGTCGGTAAGGCGAAAGAGAGTGAGAGCCAAGTGGAAAAATTAAAAGAAAATGAGAAAGACTTTTTGATTAAGATCAAGTCTTTACAAGATGACATTGAGGTCATGAAGCATACGGAAACAACTCTAACAATTCAAATAACTGATCTTTTGGAAAAACTAACTTCTCTGAGGACGAGCTATGCTCAGGCTCGAGAAACCATTGATTGTTAAAACTCAATCCGGCAACTCTTGGCAATACTATTGTCCGTGATATTTTTGTTAGACTTAAAACTGGACTTGGCTTGACAAGGGAAATTGATGATAGTGCGGCAGAGCATCCGCTTAACCATAACTATTATAGAGTTCCCGAGTTAACCAGAATTAACTCAAGGGGTCATTTAAAATTCATTAATCCTGAGTTGGTTCCAAGTGCTTCCGAAATCCAAAAGATGGAAGATCAGCTATCTACCCACACGAGTGGATCTGATCTCCCACCAACCGATGTCGCACTTCACTTTGATGAAGTCAATTCTGCTGTGTTAAAAGATTTTGATACAAGTCTTTCTGAGACTTTGACTAAAGAGGCAGCTGAACATGAATTCCTTGATTTGTTGAAAACATCTGCCGTGGATGGTCAATCGTTTTTGTTTGACGACAACTACGTGCTTTGCAAAACTACTGTTGCTCCAAAACGAGCTAAACCACACGAAGGCGAAAGCCTAAGCAGAATTCCAACAAGGGATTCACTGATCAGTCTGATGTAAATGAGGATGAGTTCAATCGTGCATTTGTTGAAATGGCACTCAAACATGGTAAGACTGTCATGCACACACAAGCTGGTCTTGTGATCACCTATGGTAAGGTGAAGACTATTCCAAGTACCTCAACTGGAACTCCCTCTACATCAACACCACAAGTTGTGCAATCTCCTCGTTCAAGTAAATCAAAGGCTGTTGTTGAAAGTTCTGCTCCCACTAGAGCTGATGAATCTAAAGTTGAAATGGTAAAGATTATCAAACCAAAGATGAAGAGTGTTCAAAAAGTAACTTATACAACCTCTTCACCAACTGTTGAGTCTGCATTGATCGTGGTAGAGCCTTCCGCTCCAATGACAGAAAGTGTTGAAGCTGTTGTTTTTGAAAAGAACAAAAGAACAAGAAGAAGAAAGAAGAAGGTTATTGCTGATGATGAGAAGACTTCTGTTGCTTCATCTGTTCAACCCACATCTGTGGTTCTTGTTACTGAAACTACTGCTTTTGTTGTTCCAAATGCACCATCTGTGCAAAATGGTTGTGCTATCTGTGGCAATCCTCATCACGATGCAGGGGTGTGTATCTACAACCAAGGGTATAACACCTATGGCGACGCACCAATGCCACCTGTACACTATTTTGAGCAACAAGCAACTGCTGGTCAGAATACACACCTCCACTCGAGAAACTATGGTAATTGCAGTGAAGACTACATGGACTTACGGGATCACTCTATGTTTCAACAGTCTTATCCCAACCAACCGTACATTCCGAGTCAAGCCCCGTATCTACCAGAAGGCTTAGGGGAAGCTTGTATTCAAGTCAGCCTCACATCAGACAACCACCAAGGATGAAAGCACCGAGTCTGACTCCAATCAGGTCATGGAACCCAAGGCCAAGACCCGACTTTATACCAAGGCCATTTCCGTCTCAAAGGCCAATGATAGCTCCAAGGCATGCAACCACCTTCATTCCACCTTCAGTTATTCCATCAGCTTCATCATCTTCATCTGCACCATCTTCATCAACTGTAAAGAAACCAGTTATCAAGAAGACCCAAGGTCAAAATGACCGGGGTCCCTCCTCAAACTAATTAATTTCTTTACTTGTGTAGGGACGTACCCGGAAAGCTGTAAACACATGGTACATGGACAGCGGGTGCTCCAGGCACATGACAGGGAACAAGGACTTGCTGTATGATGTCAAAACAATATCTAACGGTACTTCTGTTGCCTTTGGGGGAGATATTAGGAAACGGTCTCTTAACAAACGGAGAAATCTCATTTGACAAGGTGAACCTGGTATCGAATCTGAAGTTCAACCTACTTAGTGTGTCGCAAATCTGCGATAACCAAATGCCTATGGTGTTCAACGATCACGAGTGTCTAATTCTGAAGCCTGGTCTCAAGATACCTGAAGATCAGATCTTGTTTCGAGCACATCGAAGAGGAAACTTGTATGCTTTGGATATGGCGGAAGCAAAGCCAGCAAATTCAATCGCTTGTTTTCTAGTAAAGGCATCGGAAGAAGACTCAACTATATGGCACCAGCGAATGGGTCACGTCAACTTTAGGAACATGAATCGACTCATAAGAGGAAAACACGTTATTGGGCTACCGGAGAAAGAATTTGTCCATGTCGATAACTGTGTTGCGTGTTCCAAAGGCAAACAGCACAAAACGTCTCACAAGCCGAAGCCACCTGGTAGAACAACGAAAATTCTTCAGCAACTCCATCTTGATCTTTTCGGCCCGGTGAACATCACGAGCTTAGGGGGAAAGTCTTACTGCCTTGTTATCACTGACGACTACTCCAGATACTCATGGGTGTTCTTCATGAGATACTAAAGAATTTCGTTACTCGCATTGAAAACGCCAGCAGAGAGCGGGTCAGAATAATCAGATCAGATAATGGTACGGAGTTCAACAATCAAACATTTGACGCTTTTTGCAATTTGAAGGGAATCACACGACAGTTCAGTTCACCGTACACGCCACAACAAAATGGTGTAGCGGAACGGAAGAATAGAACCATCATTGAGTCTGCCAGAACCATGCTTGCGGATTCTAATCTTAAACTCTCTTTTTGGGCAGAAGCAGTGAATACTGCGTGCTACGTTCTAAACAGAACGCTCTTGGTCAAGCATGCTAACAAGACGCCGTTCGAACTGTTTTGTAAACAAAAACCTGTTTTAACAAGACTTAAACCGTTCGGATGTCCTTGCACTGTGCTTATACAGTCTGATCAGTTAGCCAAGTTTGCCCCTCGGGCAGATGAAGGTTATTTTGTTGGGTATTCTATGTCCTCGGCGGCGTATCGAGTATACAACAAAAGAACTCAAGTGATCATGGAGTCGTGCAATGTTACTTTTAACGAGCACACTCAGAACACTCGAGAACTTGATTCAGATAGCATGTATGACCTTGAAACTCTTTCTTCTACTTTTAATATTGTTGATTTTGCTGTTTTAGGAAATACCATCTCAGATGATGATGCACGTGAGGGAGATTTTCCGACCTTTGACACATTTGCTCCGGTTTCTTCATCGATTTTGGGAACAATTTACTCAGCAGACCCTCCTGATCTAACATGGGGAAATCAGACGAACGAGTCAGAGAATCTATCCGGAGAATCATCTTCATCTGCAACTCCTGATGAACCAGTAATTCCAGTACCAGATCCAGTTATTGTAGAAACTGAACCAGCACCTGCAGTAGTTCAGGGGGAAACCAACTCGGAAACTACTCCTGAAGATCATGATTCTAAATCTGAAGTTGAAGCTGAAATTGACACCAGTGAGGTCCCGGGAAATGATTTGGAAATTGGGAACCTTGAATCTACCATCGAAGACACCGTTGTTGAAGAGTCAAGGGTTCATAAAATTCATCCAACAAGCCAGATTATAGGCCCCATAGACAAAAGGATCACCCGGAGTCAAATAGAACATGCTAACTCGTGTTTCTTCTCATGCTTCATATCACAAGAAGAACCAACTTCAGTTGTTGCTGCTCTCAAAGATGACAATTGGATTGAAGCCATGCAAGCAGAGTTACTTCAGTTCAAATTGCTCAATGTTTGGCATCTTGTTGAAGCTCCAAAGGGTGTTGAACCCATACCGGTCACGTGGATTTTCAAGAATAAACGAGACGACCGTGGAATAATCATAAGAAACAAAGCTCGATTAGTAGTGAAAGGGTACATGCTAGAAGACGGTATTGATTATGACGAAGTCTATGCACCTGTCGCTCGTCTAGAAGCCATTCGGATTTTCTCAGCTTATGCTGCGTCTATGGACATCACGGTTTACCAACTTGATGTTAAGACTGCATTTCTTTATAGCGAGCTGGATGAGGACGTGTACGTACAGCAACCTCCCGGGTTTGTGAACAAGTCATTTCCAAACAAATGTTACAAACTTGACAGGGCCCTTTATGGTCTGCACCAAGCCCCGAGGAAGTGGTACGAGACGTTGTCTACATATCTGCTGGAAAATGGGTATAAAAGGGGTGTTATTAACCAGACTCTCTTCATTCGACACGTCGGGAAGGATATGCTTTTGGTTTAGTATACGTTGATGATATCATTTTCGGATCAACGAACGAGAATTTGTGTCATGCATTCGAGGACTTGATGAAGAAAAGGTTTGAGATGAGCGCCATGGGTGAATTAACATTTTTCCTAGGAATTCAAGTGAAACAGTCACCAGATGGTATACTGATCAACCAAGGGAAATATTTAAAAGAAATTCTGAAGAAGTTCGGTTTTCACGACTCTAAGGGATTTTCTACACTAGTGGAAACTCATCACAGACTGAATACTGATCCTCAAGGAGTCTCGGTGGATGAGCATTTATACCGTTCGATGATCGGGTCGTTGATGTATTTGACGGCAAGTCGTCCCGATATCATTTTTGGAGTCTGTCTCTGTTCACGATTTTAGAGCAAACCAAAGGAATCACATTTGACTGCGGTTAAGAGAATTTTTCGATACTTGAAGTTGAACCCCAACCGAGGGCTGTGGTATCCAAAAGATTCCGCCTTTGATCTTAGAGCCTACTCGGATTGTGACTATGCTGGTAGTTTACTCGATCAGAAGTCTACAACGGGTGGAGCTCAGTTTTTTGGAAATCGACTCGTGTCACACCCCCAATTAACCACTAACGGAGTTTATACCGTTAAGGGGCGCGACTAGACCAGGACCACAACCATTAGTTACAAATACTAAACGAATCAGAGTAAAGTCCGAATGTTCATAATAAAAACAGTTTAAAGTACGCAGCGGAATAAAACAATAGTATCTTAGCACTAACCACGTGCTTTACAAATCATTGTTTCAAATTCAAATTCCCAATTTAGTTTAATGAAAGTAAATGTCTTCTTGTGCCATGCCAACCCCTGGTGGATACTCCTCAACGATCTGCAAAAGTGAAAACCACACAAGTGTCAACCTAACGGTTGGTGAGTTCACGGTGGGCATGACATGCATTGGCCCGGTCTCATAATCGTATTCGTCAACATATAAATAGGTAGTAGTTTGCAAAAACATTGTCAAGTGTTGAATTACCGAGAATGCACTAGTTAAGTAAAAGTTAAAGCGGTCAACCGATATCGCGGGTAGTTAATCCGGTTTCCATGCACTAAGGAGTCGTACTAGGGCTGAAAGCTGACATAACAGAGTTCGGAAATAGCTGATGGTTGGTGCCTCCAGTTGTGTCCCATTTGGGAGGCCCACAACTAAACATAGGCTGACATTGAACTCCGTTCGGCCTCCAACCGGTTGGCTACACATTTGTGTACCGCGGAGCAGGGTTTGTCAAACCCTCAGTAGATCTACCCAACATCCCCTCGCTTCTCAGATCAACAGTACTAGGTTGAGGACTTTTAAGTTTTTTTAAAGCATCCTTAGAAATCATGTGATATCATCTGGTTTAGACTTTAACCTACACTAGTCATATTAAAATGTTTATTCTGGATTTCATCTGAAATCCTAAAAGAGTTTAAGTGTCATAGTGGTCGTTTCCGAGTTTCAATAGAAACCCCAAGGATGGACAGTTGCAAGTGTTCCCATAAAACACTCCAACTTCCATGACAGGTATCCCAATTGTAATACCTCAAAATATCAGCGTTGTTTATCGTTAAGTTCATTCGTTGTGTCCCAAACGGGCACACAATTAAAGGGTTTGTGAAACTCACCTTAGGTTGCTCAGCTACACTTCAATAATCCAAATTATGATTTGCTAACGAAGACCTAATAATCACATTAAGGTCTTAAGTATTAGGTTGTGTCTAGTCTTTAACTTAACGTCACTATGGCCCATAACATAGCACGTTGGAACTAAGACACGACATACCGACACACGACACCAATGGTTGATCATAAACAAGGGTTCATATACATCAGAAGTCAAAGCATGTATCATCATGGCATAATCATGTAAGTCATGGCATAACATTCAAGCAAATTGCACAAGTTTGGATTCTGGTCTCAATTTCGCTAGCAGTTTCGCTAGGCAGTTTCGCTGTGTGCACGGGCAGCACTTTCGCTAGGCAATACCCGATGACACAGTTTCGCTAGGCTAGTTTCGCTCGAAACTGTTGGCACAGTTTCGCTAGCCTAGTTTCGCCCGAAACTGGTTTGAACTTTCGTTCAGGGAATTTCGCTCGGTAGATTCGCTCGAGCAGGTCTGGTTGGTTTACCCGGCGACACTACAGTTTCGCTACATAGTGTCGCTGGATGAAGATATACATAGTTTCACTGGACAGTTTCGCCCAGAGAACATGACAGTTTCGCTGGTCGCGAAAAACACATAAATCAGCCTAAAAATCAATCTAACAGCTTCCATATTACATGCAATTCATTATCTAGCATACATAACCATTTATCAACATAAATCTGTAAGCTTTAGCACCTTAAACATGCATTTTCATCATCAAATCACCAAAAACACATTTTAACCTAAAATGACCTAATCTAGCATAAATCTTCAACATGGATGGATTTCACACGTAAAGTTACTGACTTTATGATAGATCTAGCATTCCTAAGCAACATATCAGAAGATCAAGTGATTACATGAAGGTTTGGTCATGCTTTAAGAAGAAAACACATAGAAAAGCAAGAAACATAGTTTTGGGACTCACGGTTGATTCTAGGATCGATGGATGATCTTCACAACTCGGGGTGATGGCTGATTCTAGATGGTTCTTGGTTGGAATCAGCTGGTCCAGAAGTCTCAGGAGAGTGTGTGTGTTTTTGTGTAAAATGAGGCAAATAGGAGAGCTAGGGTTTATTAAGATTATTTATATCAGGGCCTAGTTTCGCTGGCAGTTTCGCTGGCCAGGCGAAATTGGCTCTGATCACGAGTGAGCCAAAAGACTGCCGGGCGACACTATAGTTTCGCCCGGTAGTTTCGCTGGTTACCAAAAGTGGTCAATTTCACATTCTAAACAAGATAAACACGATTCATAAATTGTCATGCTATTCACAATACTTAATCATGTATTTAAATCACATTGCACATAATGATGATAAATAGTTAAACACATAACACATATGGACGGGTTCGGTGATCAGCCAAAGGTCGTGGACGTATTCGGCCTAGTTAAGCATTAGTTACTAAGTTAACACTTATAACGTAACTAACGGAGATTGTCTAACGGAAGTTAACCTTGGAATTCTCGGGTGTCATAACTCGTGTCATGGAAATGCAAGAAGCAGACTACGGTGTCTAATTCAACTGCTGAGGCGGAGTACATCGTTGCTGCATCATGCTGCTCACAAGTTCTCTGGATCCAGAATCAATTGCTGGACTACGGTTTGAATTTCAAGAGTACTCCTATACATATTGATAATTCTGCTGCTGTATCTATTGTTAAAAATCCGATTCAACATTATAAGACTAAGCATACAGAGATTAGACACCATTTCATTAGGGATTGTGCTGAGAAGAAACTAGTCACCTTAGTTCAGATTGATTCAGAAAATCAGTTAGCTGACCTATTCACTAAGTCATTTGATATGTCTAGGTTCAATTTTCTGGTTACCTCTTTAGGAATGATCAACTTTGACTAGGACTAGAACTTCTTGCTCTCTAATACGTTAGTGTCTTGCTCTCTAGGTTGCTTTCTTTTGTGAATTATCTGTGTATATATCCTAAGTCTTGCATTCCTCTCACTAAAATCACCAAAAAGATTTTTCACTTCTAGCTTGTTTTGCATTTTAACTAATTATTGATGACTTGCTTATTTTATCCTATGTTATTCCTTTTGTTACTCTTTTGACTCACTTGAGTCTGTTCCAATGTTGTTTGACTTGTTTTGGTTGAGAAAAATATTTCAGTATGTTTGTGTCTCGAGTCAAAATGATTTATGACCAAAGGTATTTCTTTTCATTCAACTAGTTTGTTTTTGAGTCTGTCTGCCGTGCCTGCATCTGTGGAAGATAAAACCAAAAATAGTGTCAATTCCGTAATTGTTTAGTAATTGTCTATACACATGTGCAGAGAAAATAGCAGAAAAATACCAAAAACATTGAAAAAGCTAAAACCTTTTGGTATGTGGTCGGACAATATGTAAGGAACATGATATGATTCTGGTCTTGTAGATCTAACCATAGGATATGATCCAATCGACCGGTAACTCTATCATTTGATGTGTTGGTAGGCTCAACATACTGAGAAGTAAACAAGTCTCTGTGATAACACATAAATTACAATGAGAAAAGTGGACCATGGAAGTTTAAACAGTGGCGTATTCTTTAAATTTTCCCTTCTCATTAGTACTAGTAAGAAAACTCTAATCACACATCCTCTGTTTCTTCAGTATTAAGTTGACTTATTTCAAAACCAACATATGAGACTCATCTGCTGAGGAAACTCTGACCTTTAGTCTCATCCATAAATAAAGCTGAGACACATCTGCTGTGAGAAATCACTGACCTTGTGATCTTACGCTCCATCATTCCATAAAATAAAGTGAAAGTTCATCTGCTGAGGGAAATCTAACCTTGTGATCTCACCCCACCAAAATTCATACAACCATAGTCATGAAAGAAGGATTATCATGATTTCATGACTATATCCATGAAATAAGTCACTTAACACTAAAGAAAAGGGGGAAAGATTACTTTTAAAAGTGTGATTGAATCTGAAAAGCTATTTGATGATTGGTAGAATACTGTTAACTTCTAACTCAATAAGGTCCCCACAAAATATTTCTCTAAGCTGGTCTGAAAACATGATAAATACATCACATAAGACAAGTTGAAAATTACCATGTATGAGCTTAAGTGGACAAACAATACCGACAATCTGATTTACGGTATCGGACCCGAAAGGTGATTTGAATTATAAGTGTTATCGATCACGTAATTAATCGGTATGATTCTAAACATGTCTGACCACGACCATACAAAAAATAGGTGAATTCTCAAAGCCAATGTGCTTGAATTTCCAAGTTTGGTGAAAAGTTGACCAACTTGTACTAAAATTAATCTTGGTATTGGTTTGAAATTAACCAACTTAAAAGAAAATGAATTCTTGAGTTCGGGTGGAAAATTGACCCAATTCGGATAAAAATGGAAATTTTGAGTTCGGGTGGAATTTTGACCAATAAAAGTCAAATTTAGGTACATACTAGGTGTGTCATCATCAAGTTCGTTGAAACTAACAGGTACTTGTGTTATAAATTCAAAATTTATCTTCCTGGTAGGTTACTGGTGGCAGGCATGCATTTACGTTTTTAAGTTTTGTAGTTAAATTGCAAATTTATTAAGTTTTGATAAATTTTTTTACTTAGAAATTTTTCAATCTTTATAACATTTCTGCTCTTAGTGGACTTGTTTTTGCCTTAGCGAACTTCTGTCTGAGGCAAGTCTGCTAAGTATGCTCAACAAGTTTGCCCTTAGCGAACTTGTTTGAATGACTTGTAAATGTTTTGCGTTTTTTTAAGGAGTCCGCTAAGAACAAATTGTTCTTAGCGAACTTGTTTGTTTTTGAGTCTTTTATATGGTGAGAAGTCCGCTAAGTTGAAATTGTCCTTAGCGAACTTCTCCTGTGTTTAAATTTTTTTTTGTTTAAGTGTTTGAGAAGTCCACTAAGAAGGAGTTTGCCTTAGCGAACTTCTCCACTTACATTAAAAGTCTACTAAGGCTAAACAGTTCTTAGTGAACTTGTTTATGCCTTGGTGGACTTCTTCATACTTAGAAAATTATTGATGTCTCAAGTTCCAAGTGGCCTTAGCGTACTTGATTTAGCCTTAGCAAACTTCCTAGCTTAGCGAACTTCTTTTAGGCATAGGGTACTTGTTTTTGCCTTAGCGAACTTCCTGGGTTAGCGAACTTCATTTAGGCTTAGCGTACTTCTCTGAGGCCTTAGCGAACTTGTTTTTTAAATACCCTCCCTCTAGCGTACTTGTTTCAGTCTGCTTAATACTTAGCGGACTTGGAGACATCGCTTAGCGAACTTGTTTTATAACATAGATATTTATAAGTTCTCTAAACCCTACACTATAAAAGGGAGACTTAGTCATTTGTTTTGTTTCTCATATTCAAACACACATACACCCACTCTCATTCTCTCGAATTGGCGACTCTTTCCAATCCACTGTTCGATCAAAATCCACACATACTCTCTCGAATCTGTTTCTCTAGTTGCAATTAGGGTTGATTCGCTCACTCTTCTTGCTTACACAGGTTCGATCTCACTCTTATTTAGGTCGATTTTGGTTTTCGGTGATAATGATGAGCCGTAGGTTAAATTCTCAACCTTTTTGGGTTTCTAATGGTTTAAATTGATGTTATTACAGATTCCCTCATCTTTACTTGATCCTAATTAAAGTGTGTTCAAGTTTAAGGTATGTGAAACTTGTATCTCATTTATCACCTTGAGTCCGAGAAAGTTGTGTACAGGGGAGTGGTTGAATGTGTTTTGAACATAAAATTCCTTTGAGTGTTTTCATAACGGTTGGTTGCCATTGTGGTCTTGTTAATCAGTTTGAACCATAGTGAATGTTTATGTTGATGAACTTAGAAGCAGTGACCTCTGTTATATGAATACTTAGGAATTTTCTATTTTAATTGTCTATTTTGGAACTTTGGTTAGCTTGATAGAACTCAATGTGGCTACTGCCAAATCATTATAGTTAACACAAATCTGATTGTGTATATATGCCTGTGAGTTTTCTTTTAGCAACTTAGAAGTTTCAGTTTGTCTTCTCTTTTGATTGGGTTGACTTAATGAATTCCACATAGTGTTGAAGTTATCTTGTCTCCAATCAAAATTTATTATTCTTTATTGTTCATGTCTAATCTGATGAGACTTAAACTTGAGAATCTGATGATAACTGTTGATTAGCATAGTCACTCATCAGTTGATAGATTAAGTTTAAAAGTTTCTCAGATATTCCTTTAAATTCAATTTGCCTATATTTCTCTGTGTTTATTTAAAATTTTGAAGTCTAACATTGCTTGCCTGATCACAAAACAGAACTTCATACTGTTAAGAGATTGATCAAGAGCATTGCATCTTTTTCATTGATCTTAGCAAACCATAGATCATCAAAAAGGTATGTTGTTCTATCAAATGGCAATATGAGTTAAGACTCAAACTTGGCTACACAGGGGCACTCTTTACTTTACTTTAGACTATCTGAATCTTACTTGATTTCTAATATAAATTGCTTGATACCAGCAGATTATTCACTAAGTCAATTGATACAACACTGCATCTTAGATTAGATCTTAGTCACCCTTAGATCTTCACAAAGGTATGTGTTTCTCAATACACGCATTCATGTTATTAATCAGGTAGTGCATCATTTTGTCTTATTTTTTGTGTGCTTGTATGTCTTACTCTGTGTAATTTGACATCTAATTGAGCCTAACACTGGTGGTTTAGACTGGTTATGATCCAGTGGGTCAGTAACCAGCCGATAACTCAGGTGAAAGGATCTTGGACACAGTTAACATTGAGATAGATAAATTTGAATATCTTGACCTATCTAAGTTGATTTGACCATCTTTATGACTAATTAAGAGCATATCTACATAGGATGTGATCTATGATACCTTTAAGGTTCATATGAACTGTCTTAGGCATTTAAGCTCTACATGAACACTCATTTGGTCATTTTGACTTTAATAAGTCAAATTTTGCATGAAATTGTTTTTATGAGACGTATGTGACTGTCTTAGCTTGAAAGTGAATTTGGTGATTTGGGTATGTGTTATTTGATCCATACATGCTTATATTTGTGTGTTAAGATTAAATGTGACATGTAATGGCCCCATCTAATCTGTTAAGCTTAAATAATCACATTTGGTCCTTTAGATGATCAAATTGGAACAATTGACCCATAAGGATCTCTTACTTGCTTATAAGTGTTAACATGACTCTGTTGCATCAAGAAAATTCTTGTTAAATGTTGATATATGATTTACACTCTTTGTTGTCATTTCTAAGTATAGTGAATCTGCATGTGAGATCATTATGGTCTTAGCGGACGTGATTCAGTCCTTAGCGTACTTCATAGCCTGCTTAGCGAACTTATTTTGTTCTTAGTGAACTTCTTTTGTTCTTAGCAAACTTGTGCCATTGCTTAGCGAACTTGTTGTAGTTCCTAGCGTACTTGTTCTCTCTTTAGTGAACTTAATGAGTTCTAGCGGACTTGTTGTTCTGCTTAGCGGACTTGAGTCAATTCACAGTAAATATTTATATTTCTAATATTGTAGGATTGTTCTAAATGTTTGACATGTCATTGTTACACTTATTACCTACATCTAATTGGTCTTTGAATTTTAGTTTTGTTATATTCCAACTTTCCTGTTTTACATTTAATGCACTGTTTTTAACTAAGTCGTTTCTTGTCATAATCATATGATATCAAATCAAGGAGTTCACAAGCTCGGGTGGAACCAAGTCCCAATGTGACTTTCCCTGAACTGACTTGACAAACTGGGATAACTAAAACTTCTTAATGTTGATCCCAGATTGCCAAGACCTCCTTTGCTTGATGTCTCTAACTGTTGTTGAGACCAAGTAGTAGAATTCTCATTGAAATTCTCCTTGTCTCATCAACAAATCAGTATTTAGTTAACTTAGTCTATATTTTGTGTCATTTTTCAATTTTCATGCAAAACTTTCATTTAAGTCAATGTTATTGGAGATTTAGATCTGGCTCCTTGTTTTCCAGATTTTATTTCCTCACAAACAACTTTTATTTTTTCCTGAGATGCTTACATTTGTTAATCATGATATTCCGGTTGCTTGTGATCATTTTGAAGTATATGCATTATATGAGTTTGATTACATCATCAATACTTATATGAGTTAGATATAATCTTGTAATTCTATATGTGCAGATGCCTCCCAGACAAGCTGCTGAAGCTTTAGAGTATGGTCGCTTGCACAACGGAAGGTGCATGTTTAACAAAACCTGGGAAGGTGCTGATGAGCAAGCCCTTGATCTCTTGCTACAATCAAGTTGGGCAACGGCAATGCAGATTAACCCTGTCATCTACAAGGGTATAATAGAAGCGTTCTGGTACAATGCTGAATCTGCAGAACTTGCTGATGAAACAAGTGTGATAAGGTCAAAAATTCAGAATATTGATGTTGAAATCACTGAAGATAAAATCAGAACGGTCCTGAATTTACAAGATGCTGACCTGCCCAAGACTTTTACAAGGGCTCAGTGGTAGTCAACACTAACAAGAATGGGTTATTCTGGTGTTTTTCTCCCAGATGTCAGTAACAAGGTTCACAAGACTTTATTTCCAACAAATTGGAAGTTTATTATCAGCTTCTTCATTGCAGCATTTGGACACCGAAAGGCAGCTCCAGATGACTTTATTGATGACACCGCATGTGCTATCCATGGGTTCGTCACTGGTGAGGGCTTCAATCTTTCGCATCAACTCCTCAAGTGGATGATTGCTAACTTGCACCCTACTGGAAGGCAAAAGAAGTTTTTGATGTACCCTCGATTTGTTCAAGCCATCTTGGATCATTATTGCCCAACTTTGGTGAAGCAAGGTGAGACATTCTCCACGAGTTCAATGAATACTGGCTCGTACAGTAAGTACCACAAAGGTAAGTATCAAGAGAATGAGGTACCTTTCTGTCCCGAGATGATTGCTCGATTAGCTCCCGTTAATGCTGAAGGAGATATTCAGATAGGTGAAGCTGCAGTTGAAGCACAAACTAAACCTACTGATGCGGCTCAAGTCCACCCTGAATTGGACTTAAATGCCACAGTTATCACAGATTCTGCTGCTGCTGCTGAAGACCTTGGGAACCTCCAAGGTGCAAATGTTGAAGTTTCAGAGCATGTTGAACCCTCAAGTCCTGTGAATGTGATCTCATCAGAAACCGAGGAAGGTGATGACACAAAATTTCATGAATCTGACTCCTTAGGCTCAGATGACAGTCCTCCACAAACTGAAGAGGTTCACCCTCGGAAAAGACAAAGGACTGGAGAATCTTCCACGGCCTCAACAAATCTGACACAAATCCTGCACAGAAAACTCAAAGTCAGGAGAAAGTCCGGTTCCACAGATGAGTATGAAGTTGTTGGTTCATCTAGCACTCAACCTGATGCAGTCTTAGCTGCAACCGCTGTCTCTCCGTCTCCTGCTGATCAAGCTGATAGGATTGATATGGATATGAGACCTCTGGAGAATATAGCTGAAGATGCTGTTATCACCACTGACCCTTCTGGTATTGTTGCCATCAGGCCAACAGTTTCAGAATCTGAGAAGATAATGGAACTTCAAGCTGAGATTGTTAATCGTCAGAGTCAGAACGATCACCTCAATTGTCCTCTACAAGTGGCCAATCAAAAGATCATTGATCAGTCACATGTAATTGCTGAACAAGCTGCAGAGATCCAAAGACTCAAGGATCTGCTAGCTGAAAACACGATTCGCTTCGGATCTAGTGATTTGTACACCGAATTTGGACCGAAACTTTACCTGAACTCAAGAACACAAAATCGTAAAAATAACTCGGTTTATAGCTTGAATTGATCAGAGATTACATGATATAAACTCGATGAACGATCCTAATCAATGATCTAAATACAAAACTCTCTGAAATTCGCGTTCAAAAACTCCTCCTCTACAAAACTCCTTCGAGAAAACGGTTATCACCAACTTCTCTTCCTTCCGAACCCCAAACTGAAACATATATAGGTATTTTAGGTTCGGAGCAATTCGTTACCACTATCATTTCCCTCATCTATTACTAAATGACACTAACTACCCTCTAACTTTGATTTAACTATTCTAACTAAATCAACTAACAAATCTAACATGACTAACTGATACACACACGACAAATATATTTTGCACCAACAAACTCCCCCTTGGCGTGTGCTGTATCAGAACTTCAAACTCTTTGAATCTGTTGTTAGTTGATGTAGGGTAGACATGGCTGGGATAGGACTAAGTCAACTGAACCATTTCTGAAAGTGATAAACTCTTTGACAGCTTTGCAACCATGCATGAGATCCATTCTGAGATCTTTATCTGAAATACTTTGATGATTTCAACCTGCAATCTTTAGAAGACAGAAGTGCGGTTTCTCTTTTCCAAACATAACTTTAATCTTGGAAACAAAACTCTCCTTTGGAGAAACCAAGACATTTAGTTTTTTGAAAATTTGTTGTATCCCATGTCGATCAGATCAAAAACAAAGAAGAAAGAAAATATTTTTGGATTTTACAAAGTTTATATCAAAACACACTGAAAATCTTTTTGATTTTTTTTTTCATAAACTGAAACATAAATGCAATATAGAATTAAACTCTATTTTTGTTTTTGGTGAGAAAGATCACAACATGAGATCATATCAGACAAAACGCATCGTACACACTGCAATTTCAAAATACTAAGCATGCAAGCCAAGCTGACTGAGAATACAACCATTTGGTTTATTTCAGCTAAAGCAGGTCATTGTCTATAGCTTTCTGATATGAAATTAAGTGTATTTATCGAGCATTGATAACATGGTACCCACACAATCAGGAATACTGGCAAACTACTTATTTCATATTTTTGTATTTTTCTTTTATTCATGCCAAGTTACTCGCAGCAGATTTCTCATACTGATATTGTAAACTTGCTTATACAGAATATATCATCCATAGAGATATCAAGTTCATGGTGTTTCTTGCAAAAAGAAAGCAGAACCCTAAACAAACAACAATCAGGTCGGCTGGTAGGCACGCAGAGAAAGTCCGATTGTTTAGGAAAATAAGAAATGCAAAATAAAGCAGAAGTTGTATAATCCAACAACAATCAGGTCGGTACTTACGTACACGCAGAGAAAGTCCGATGGATTATACGAAACACCAAAGAAAATAAAGCAGAACGTCAAACGAACAACAATCAGGTCGATCTTTCGATACGCAGAGAAAGTCCGATCGTTTGACAAAATAAAGAAAATCAAACAAGTTGAAATTTTTCAAAATAAAGCAAGCATACACCAGAACATCTCTTTATTCTGTTTTTGGTATTATCTCATTTTAATTTGCCAGATATGCACAGTACCCATCATGATTTGTAACCACAATTATCAAGCAAGCGTTATCTTTATATCATACTCGCATATATCAGACTACTCAACACATTCAATCAAGTCAAGCAAGTACCTACAGCCTTTCTTTCTACTTTATTCATGGCAGATAACGTATGCTGATGTACCATCATTTCTCACATGGTTGGATCAATTTCTCTTCTTAAGATTTTCCACTTTTTATATTTTTTTTTTCAATTTTTTATATTTTGTTATATATTTTTCATAAAGGAAACAAACATCATCACATATTTTTTGTGTTTTTCAAATATTCTCCCCCTAAAATTCAACAAACTCTATTTTTTTGAATTTTCCAAAATTTCTCCCCTAAAGATACGAAAGAAAGTAAAAGAAAAGAAAATAAAATTGATCGACCAACACGGATACCTCGGATTTTTAGATTTTGAAAAATCATTTTTCTCAAAAATGTTTGTGAAATATCAACTCTGTGAAGCGCTAACTTAAGCAAAATACTCCACTATCAGCAACTTTGCAATCACTAATAGGTCTTCTTGAAGTACCTGCACACAACCTCAAACAATTTTTAGTTAAATACGGGAACCCAAACCTGCTTGGGTCGTCCCGTATCCTCAACAAAATCGTTTCCCGCCGAGGTTGCCATTTTCTGTTTCCAAGAACGAAATGGTTTAGACGATTTCGCCCGATGCGAATCAGAACCATTTAAAAACTTTGACTTGTTGAAAACCATATTCAACAACTCTTCGACCAACATTTTCTCAGGTTTTGAGTGATGTTGTCGATGCCCATAATATGAAAACTCATTTGAATAAGGCATTTTAAAATCATTATTGAAAAATTGTTTTCTTTTTGAAAAATGTGTTGGTTTTGAAAACTGTGGTGACCAATCATCATAATTTGAGGTTCTACCAACAACCGGCTTCTGATGAGCTGGCTTTCGTTGGTTTTTCTGATTTTGTCTAATAGGTACCTCATTAAGAATCATTGAATCAGATGATGACGATCGATATGAACCACGTGAAAACCTTTTTCGAGTAGCACAATCACGAATCACATGTCCCGTCTTGTTGCAGTAAAAGCAAGCTCTCCTATCAACCGACTTAGGAGATGACATGGATTCTGTTGACATTGTAGAATGTTGAGAAGAATCACTCTCTAGACTCTCTAACTTAGAATTTGTTGACAAGAAAATCAGCTTCAGGTTCACACAAGATATGATTCTCAAGTGGAATCTCCTTTTCTTTATGAACCTTGATATCCTCCACAATGTCTTCTATCTCAAGCACATCTTGAAAATCATTTCCAACATTCACGTTCTCGTCTTTGCTTTCATATCCCAGACCACCATACTTTTTAGATTTATCTGGTACCAACTTAGGTTTCTCATGACCTTGTGAAGCTAGTCGAGAAAACTCATCCTTGATGGCATTTAAATCATCTTTATTGGAAAGCAAAGATTCATCAATCACAATCTCCGAGAATTTGTCGACTTTCACTTTTCCTGGATTGCCGTCAAAAACCTTTTCCTTATCAAGCAATATGGAACTTGAAACAAATTTAGTTCTCTTGTTAGCATCAAAATTCTCTTCATCTTTTCTTCTGCGAATTCGACTTCTTCTTCTCAGAAGAATTATCAGCAAACTTTAAATAATCATGAACTTCTTCCGTTGCTTTCAAAGTATTGATAGAATTTTCAATAACCACAGGAGGTGGAACATTTTTCAGAATAGCATCGCCAAAAATCTGTTGAAAATTCTCCTTTTTGCACAAAAAATTTGTGAAAGACGATGAATTATTGAGATTATGCAGTTGTCTTTTGAAATCACACACCTCAATCTTCATATCTGCAATTATCTTTTGCGCTTCAGCCAAATCTTTTTGTGTTGCAATAAGGTCTTCTGTTATTCTATTCAGAGTAAACTTTTCTCTCCTTAACTGATCATGAGCATCATATGTTTCTTGAACAACCTTTTCCCATCTTTGTTTATAGATCTCAACATTCTGCTTCAAAAGCTTGTTTTCACGAAGCAATTCAGCTTTAGCATCTAACAACTTCGTGTTATCCTCTTGATGACTTAATTCTTTAGCAGTAAGATCAGCAACATCGTTTTCTAGACCTTCAAGTTTGATCTTTGATTTTGCAAACAAATCATCAAAAACTGCAGCCATATCATTTGCTTCTTTCTTCCAATTCTCAACTTCCTTTATCAAATCATCATTTGTTTCAGTCAACTTTGAAACTTTTGCAATCAACTCCGCATTCTCATGCTTAAGCTTCAATTCATTCTCAGCAGCTTTACATTTTGAAGAACCATCTTTTTGAACTTTTTCAATTGGAATGTCTTCGTTTTTGTGAACCTGGACATCCTCAAACACTTTTTCTATCTCGATCTTTTCCTTGTCACTTTGAATACCTTTGACAAGTCTATCTATTTTCTGAAGAATTTTGTTCTCTTTCAATGCAATCCTTTCAGAGAATGTCAATGATATGTCAGAAGATAACTTTTGAATTGGAAACATCGTAGTTTCTTCTAGAATAACACCGTTCGCGTTTTGTTCTTGATAACTGTCAAGTTTGGTAGTATATTCAGTACTCGTTTTTGTCAGAATCTCACAATTTGCACAGGGTTTAGATTTCTGAATGTCAATCTTCTTTCCGGATTCATTCATTTCAGCATATTTCTGGGCAAGAGCATCCCATAACTCTTTCGAAGTCTTGAACTGTTTGAACTGACAGAGGATCTCTTTAGATAATGCCATCATCAAAGCATAATAAGCTATCTTTTCTCTATCATGATCTATAGCCTCATATTCAATCAACTCTGATAGTATCTTTGGTGGTGATATTCTTAGACCTCCCTTTGTTATATTTTTAATAACTGGGAACTCATATCCATCTTGAATTGGATTCCAAAGATATTTGTGTATACCAACCAAGAACACTTCAAATTGACCTTTCCATTTGTGATAATCATCAAACTGAAGTAGCATTGGAACTTCACTGTCAATCCTTTTGAAAATCATCAAAGTATCAGAAAATGAATACCGATAATAACCTGCCATCTTCTTGTAATCACACCAAAGAAACACTTTGAATTGTGAACCCGCTTCCTTTAAATCTCATAAAAATACTAGATGAAAAATCCCAAGCCTTCCAAAATGTCACTTGAATATGCACCTTGAACCTCTTGAAAAATTACTTTTATTTTTTTTTATTTATATTTTTTTTTATATGAAAACATACGTTGAAAAGAGAAATTTTTATTTTATAGTTTTTGTTTTTTTTTAGGAAAAGAAATAAGCAAAGAAAAAAAAACACGGTAAAAACAAAACGGTAAAAACGAAAACAAACACGAACGAGTTTATGTTTGTTAACCGATTCGATTAACGCAAAAAGAATTTGCGTTCACGAAACAATTCAACGAACAAAAAACTTTGTGTTATATTTTTTTTTTAAAAAATAGAACTAAAAATGAAATTTCATTTTTTTTCTATTATTATTTTTTTTTAGAAGAAAAAAAAATTGTAAAAAAGATATACAAAGTTTTTGGTTGATGTTACGTGGAAGACTACATGAATTTGAGGTACTAAACAAATTATTTTGTAAACTATTAGGGTTTGAAATGAAAATCTTAGAAAATCTAATTCTCAAATCAAATGTAGCGTACGAATCCCGTTTTTCCGATTAGTTTTCCGGCGAACCAAAGATTTCCGATGAACAAAAACCTCAATCTTCAACCTCTGATATCTTTCTCATTTCTTGACCAAAAATTCATCTGAAAATTGCGTTGAACTCGTTGCGACAAACCGGATCAAACTAGCACCATATTCTAATGGTTTTGTGATGATCTGAATGAAGAACACGAAACCGGCGAATGAACAACCAACTGTGATATTTCGATCTCCTCAAAACTCAACCAAAACAAAATATGATAATACCAGTAGACTCGTAACGAAGAATACATCAGAATAGAACCAATTTTGATAAGAATCATTGAGTTTTTAAGGAATCACCATGAATGACCTCAAGAACGAAGAAGATGACTGTGAAAATTGCGATTTTAACAAATTTCAACCAAACTCGATTCTGTAACTTGCTATAGCATCGTGATAACCTGTTGAATCTGTTCAAACTGATCACAAACACCAAAACACTCTAATCAGTTCCAATTAATGAGTCAAAAATCAAACAGTTTGACTCGAAAAAGTCAAACTCGATCAATTCAATCAGATTTGAGCTCGAATTCGATTAAAAACGGTGTAAAATCACGCCTGGATTAGCTCTGATACCAATTGAAAACACGATTCGCTTCGGATCTAGTGATTTGTACACCGAATTTGGACCGAAACTTTACCTGAACTCAAGAACACAAAATCGTAAAAATAACTCGGTTTATAGCTTGAATTGATCAGAGATTACATGATATAAACTCGATGAACGATCCTAATCAATGATCTAAATACAAAACTCTCTGAAATTCGCGTTCAAAAACTCCTCCTCTACAAAACTCCTTCGAGAAAACGGTTATCACCAACTTCTCTTCCTTCCGAACCCCAAACTGAAACATATATAGGTATTTTAGGTTCGGAGCAATTCGTTACCACTATCATTTCCCTCATCTATTACTAAATGACACTAACTACCCTCTAACTTTGATTTAACTATTCTAACTAAATCAACTAACAAATCTAACATGACTAACTGATACACACACGACAAATATATTTTGCACCAACACTAGCCAAATCAAGTGAAGCCAAACAACTTAATGAGAAACCAGATGGTGATGACGCTGGTGACAAAGAAAGTGAGTTACCTGAAGACCAACCACAAACTGATCAAGGAACTGATGGCGGCAATTCTCATGATCCTATTTCTTCAACCATGCCCGCTGGTAAAGACTCTACAGGTGCTCAAGACACATCAAGCCCCATGCATGACAGTGATTTTGAGGTTGTTGCAGATACTTTCATAGAAGGAGATGAGCTGAACTCCTCAGATGACGATGAATCTTTCGTTAATAGCCTCCTTCATGACTAGCCTGTAGATGAAACTCTGGATTCAATCAAGAAGCTTGCTCCTGTGCCAAAGAATCTGAAACTTCCAAGATTTTCACCGGCAGCCAAGGCACTTGCTATTGAGGGAACTTCAAATGAGGAAGTTGCTGCTGCATCTGACATAGATCTTCAACTCTCTATTGTGCCCTCGTCACAAACTTCAACTAACACATCCACTGCCTTAGTTCCCTTGACTGAAGGAGTCTGTCATATGCACGTTGACCCGACCTTCCTAGATTTTGCTATGGCCAACTTCAGGCAATACCATGCAGAAAAGATCTACTTGAGAAGAAACTCTTATGCTATTTTGATCGAGTCAATCGAAGATGACACTGGTGAAGTCTCGTTTGAGGAACACCCATATTCTGTAGACTTCGGTGATGAAGAAGACATGAATGAGCTAGAAGAACGAATGAACGTGCTCATAAATAAAGCCAATCCACAGAATTACATTGATCTGGATCTGATCGAGAGTGAAGATGAAGAAAAGGAAACTCTGTCTCCCACTCCTATTCAAGTGAAGAAGGAGGTGGATGATATATATGTGAAGGTTTCACTTTCCGAACTTATGCAAACCGCAGCTAAGGCTTCTGCTTTGGATATTGCTCCCCATGTTCCAGGTTTTATTCCTGCAGATGCTGAAATCATCAACCTTGAATCAAGTGCAGCCCAAGAATCTGAGAGTTAATCTGTTCCTACTGTATCGACTGAGCAAAGCTTCTGTGATCAAATCTTTGAAGCCTCCTTTGTGCACTTCTCCTCTGATTCTGACACTGAAGATGAACCCAATGTGACTGCAACTCAAGAGCCTGCGGTTACAGAGCAACCTGGCTTTCAGCTGAGGATAGAGGACAAAGGATATTAACTCCTGAAGAGATTGCTGAAGAGCATCTGAAAAGGGAAGCTGAAAAAGAAAGATCCCGTAGAGCGCTTATTGATGAAACACACTGGGAACAAAATAGACTACTCGAGGAAAAGGCCGAAGCACTCAAGAGATATGAATCAAACCATCCTCCTACTGTCATATATGCAAAAGGCTTGAGTACTTTTCCGGAACATTCAGAATCAACAAGAACAAATGAACCTTTGATCCGCATTGTCACTAACTTAGAGGGCACCGATGTGGATGCTGATGACACCTCTGTTACAGCCAACATGGTTAGAACTCAAATGAAAGACAATTTCTCATTAAAATATCTGATGAGTCTCACAGACACTGAGTTGACCAAGCTATACACTGTTGAGGAGAGATTGAATTCTCACCTACCTCAAAATCAAAATGTTGAAGCTGAATCTGATCTCCTGGCAGATATCTTTGCTGACAACACCAAGATTGTGGACTTTCTTCCCATCCGCGATCATCTCTCTGATCTTATCCTTGACATCGGCAACACATACATTCCTCCTCCAGTGAACTCGTCTGTTGACACTCCTGATTCTGAAGCATACATTGAATCCACTACCAACAGTATGACTTTTGAAGCATTCCGCAACTTCTGTAAATTCAAGAATATTGATAAAAAGGAATACAACAAGAAGAGACTTACTGGTCTCCAGAAGTTTGTGTGTGAGTACCGGAAGACAGAGCGGTTGGCTAAGTTGGAACACATAAGAATCAATGAAGAGGAACGGGCTGAGGCTCTCAAGAGAAAAGATAATCCTCCAATCTTTGACGAATGGGAAAAGCTGACACCTAACCTAAAGGCTATGCAACTATTTGCTGCCAAGAACCTAAGGAAAATGCCTAGCAACCCGAAAGTCAATCATGGGATGAAAATTTTAGGATGGAAGTATGATGAGGCCTTTGATGCTTTAATTGTAAAGAGGCGAAATGGTTATGTCCAAATATTCGTAGACTTCAAAGCTCTTACTAGCTTGTTCTCTTGGGAACTCAAACAACTTAAGTACCTGGAATTGGTGAACCACACTAAACATCCAAAGGGTATAAGGGCTGCTGTGTTAATCCAGTCTGCTTATGATGATAAAAGATTCAGTCAAGATCCAGAAGCAGAGAGAAAAGCTCAGTTGGCTGAAGAGAAAAGAAGACTTCGTGCTCCTCACCGTGGTACTTGGTAAACTTTGTTTATGTGTTAGCATACTTGTTATGCTTCTTAGCGGACTTGTGACTAATGTACCTAGCGGACTTGTTTTACTCTTAGCGTACTTGTTTGATTGTTTGTCTTAGCGGACTTGTTTATTCCTAGCGAACTTGTTTACTTAGCAGTCTTGATCTTGTTCCTAGCGTACTTATCTTGTTCTTAACTAACTTGTTAGCGTACTTGTTAACGTTAGCGGACTTGTTGTTGCTTAGCATACTTGTTAGCGAACTTGATAATGCTTAGCGTACTTGTTAGCGGACGTGTTTTTACCTAGCGTACTTGTTAGCGAACTTGTTAAGTGCTAGCGAACTTGATTCAACTCTTAGCGAACTTCTTGTCCTGATGGAATATTTTGCTGAATTATAGGTAATGATTGTGTTATGTCAAACATTCTTTTTGTCCTAAGCTAACAAGTAGTATAAATACCAATTGGAAAACCCTATTGGGTACGCTTCAAGGTGTATTTTCCTACAGAGAGCTTTTGTGTGTGTGTTCTTGGTGTTTGTGTGTGTTCTTGAGCTTTAGGAATCATCAATGGGTGAGCATTGATGCAGATTCATCCATGAATCGACCATCACACATGATTTTCGCACTTGTGTGATGAATCATATGCGAACAACTTGCTCAAATCTGCACCTGACAATATTTACTTCTTTGGAGGAAGCTGAGGTATTCTACTATGAGTATGTTAAACAATCTGGATTTACAGTTAGGAAATAATCTGTTTATAAGGTGTGTGGTGTCATTAAGGGGAGGCATTTTGTTTGTTCCAAAGAAGGTAACAAACCCTTCAAGAAATATGATTCGAGTAGCGTGTCTGGAAAGGGGAAAAACAAAGTAAAACCTAGGAAGAAGTATTCTACCCGTACTGGTTGCCTTGCACATATTGTGTACACTTCGAGGGATGACTTATCTAACAAAGTGCATAAATTCGTCGAGGGGCACAACCACTACCTTGTTGGTCAAGAAGACATGCATTTTCTTCGCTCAAACAGGCATCTAACAAGAGTTCAGGAATCTCAGATTTATGAATTATCTTTTGTTAACCTTGGTCCTGTTAAAGTGTTTAATGTGATGAGGATAAAATATGGAGGTTTTGAGAAAATTGGAGCGACTGTGGTCGAATGCAAGAACTTTAAAAGGAACTTGAACTGCTATATTGGTGAGTATGATGCTGAGATTGTTGTTAGAAGGATGCTGAACAAGAAAGATTTCCTTCCTGATTATTCATTTGAGTACATGGTTGATGACGAGGGGAAACTTACTGCAATGTTCTGGGCTGATGGTGAATGCAAGGCAAACTATCAAGCATTTGGAGAGATTGTTTCTTTTGATGCAACCTTCAACACAAACAAGTATGGTTTTCATTTATTGTCACTTGAGTGATAATGTATACTGCATGCGTTATTTATTATTATATAATGTGTGATTATAGTTAATCAAATACGTGATAAGTTGAATATGATTTATAAGACACAGGTACAAGATGGTTTTTGTTCCTTTCACTGGAATTGATAACCATTTTCGTAATGTTTCTTTTGGTGCTTGTTGATACATAATCTGTGCGTCATGTGAAGTATCTGAACAAGATGATATGAAGATTCAAGACAAGTTCATGCTGCTGGCCGAACTAGGTCCGAACCTGAGGTTCGGACACGCTGAACTTGGAGTTCAGACGGAGCTCGGAGCAGACGTCTATATATAGGAACTTGTGCTTTGAATGTAAAAGTGAGTGAGAGAGACCAGTTCTTAACTATGTGTTTTTGACAGTGTTTCTCTAGAGAGCTTAAGAGAGAGTTTGTAATTGAGTCTATGTTGATTTCAATAAAACAAACTATTATTTACGCACCGTGTTCTCTCTACGATCAAGCAAACCTTTAGTAAGATCCGTCTTACGGTTTTTCAATTGGTATCAGAGCAAATCCAGGTTGCTCTATTGCGTTTGCTTTAATTGTAGTTGTTTTCTTGATAAAGCCGAGTTGTTTTCATTCAAAAACGGGTAAATCTGTGAGCTTTTCGAGTAATTTTCATTACTAAAACATTTCTATGGGTTTTATCTGAGTTTCTGTCAAAAATCTCGCCCAAATTCTCTCAAAATCGCGAAAATTATGTCGAGAGTGCTTACATTCGTTCGAGGTTCGGAGGAACCGAAAAATAACCGCTCCGAACTTCCAGTTCGGAGAGAGTTCGGACGTCGTTCGGTCCTTCTTGTTTCGGTGAAAGTTCGGAGTAAGATCGGATTAGGATCAGAGGGAGTTCAGAGGTGTTCGGACTTTGATTTAAGTTCGGACTGTGTAATCAAGTTTGGACAACGTTCGGAGCAAGATCGGAGGTTCAGTTGAGTTCGGTCGAAGTTCGGTGGAAGTTCGGACCAAGCAGAATTTTCAAATTCTCAAAATGAATGAAATTGAGGCTGAGCGTCATCGTCAGAATTTGCCAAGGTTGATAAATCCTGAAGATTATCATGGTTGGGCAACGAATCTTAGAGGTTATGTTCATGATTTGGATGAAAAATTGTGGTTACCAATTATAAATGAGCATAAGTATCCAACTTATAGTAATGGTGATTTTAAGGAAATGCATAATTTCTCAGGTGAAGAAAGGAAAGCGTTTGATCAAAATGAAAGGGCTACTACACTTCTTATGTTAGCTTTGCCTATAACTCTTAAAAATCCAATCAGGAAGTTTCGACAGGCAAAACGAATATGGGATTTTGTGAAGACACAGTGTGAGGAACATATGTCTAAGGCTTCTCAGAAGACAATTGATCAAGATTTGAAGTTCAAGGGCATAATTGAAAAGTTAGAGAATAAGGTGGGAAAATTGACTGAAGAAAATATTTCTTTGACAAAAGAAGTGGAGGAATGGAAAAGTAAAGTTTGTAATGATTTAGATGACAAAATTCAAAGGGATGTGTCTGCATCGTGTGCAAATTGTTTGGAGTTTGCTAGTATTAAGGAAGGATGGTTGAAAGAAAGGGATTTGTTGGTTGAAGAATGCAATAAAGCTCAAGCTAAAGAAAAGGAAGCTGTTGAAGATTTTGATGCTTTATTTGAGAAATGTTATCCTCTTCAACAAAAATATGAAAAAGTTACTAAAGCTGCTGTCAAAGTTGCCGATAGAGTAATTCAACTTCAAGAGGAGCTTACCAAGTTGCGTGATGGAAATGGTGAGATTCATAGTCAAAATAACATTTTGAAACAGGATGTTATTTACTATAAGAAACAAGTAGAGAAAGTTACTGAAGAAGTTCTGGAAGAATGTCGCTTGAGACAGTGTCATATCAGTGATTATAACAAATTGTCTGATAAGTACATTGCTTCGCAGAAAGAATTGTCGGAAGCTAATATGAAACTATCTGAACAAAAGATTGAGATGTTTGATTTGCAGCGAAGATTGAAAAATTGCAACCATTCACCGACTTTTCTGAATTATATGTATAAACTGAAAAAGAGTGAGAAAAATGGTCAAGATGAATGTCTTCATCAAGTTCCTGCTCCAGTGGACATTGAAATGTCTGTTCCAGCTACATCATCTGGTGTTGAACAGCATGATTATTCAAAGTTTGCTGATACCAATTCAAGGAAGAAACTAAAATTCAAATCAAAGAAGAATAAGAAGGAGGTTGATTACCGCAAAGGGTTGAAGTTTGATTCAAAATCTACTTTTCTTGAGAAAGAACAGGTGTTTCATGGAAATCCAGAAAACGTAACGGTGCCAAAGTTTTCTGAAATTGTGATAGATGATTCATTGATTTCTGGAAAGAATGACCTGAAAGGTATCAAGTCTGAATTTACAAAGCTTGCCAAACAAGGTCATGCGATACCGACTTCTGTTCAAGATAAGTTTAAACAGAAAAATGGAGGTTTGGGATTTAAAGGAACAGAAATGCCGACTAAGGATTTCCACAAAAAGGAGTTCAAAGCGAAGAAGATAAAGAAGCAGAAGGTATTTTCAGATAAGAAGACACAATCTTGGAAGCATAAAGTATCTTCACCAGATGAAAAGCTTTCTTCTGAAGAGTCTTCTTGTATATCTGATGCTACATCACAAGGCGGTAACAATTCAGATTCATTTTATTCTGCTACTTCTAACAGGTTTTATCGTCAAGATAAATTATTTGGTTATGGAGATGATTCTGATTTTTATGATTCTCCAAACTGTTTTCCAAAATTTCATAAACCAAAGAAATTTCAACCTGTGTTTTCAAAAGTTTATGATGAATGTCTGACTGATCAGTTTGGAAAACCGATTTCTATCAATTCAACTGGTAAACGACTTTGTTTTGTTTGTCGTAAGAAAGGTCATTATGCAAATAATTGTCCTACGACAACTAACAATTCATCATCCAATGCCAAACATACAAAGTATGTTGATCTTGATGGCATTATTTTTAGTGAACCAATGCCCAATACTAAATTTTCATGGAAACCGAAGTCTCTTTCATAGAAATTGGGTAGTAGTTCTGATTGTCACTCATCAGTTGACAATGGTTCACTAGAAGTTATCAAACCAAAACAGGAATGGAGACCGAAAGTTGTCTCCACGGCCAACACAGATTTTGTTGAAGACACTGGACGACCTACCATCGTTGGGGATGAGGGTCGGGGTCTTAAGAACTTACTATTTTCCAGTGTTTGCAGGTATTTCAGGAAGACCTGTTAGTAATCGTAAGGTTGCTGACAGTGAGATACTTGTGTTTTTAAGTTAACTTGCATCGTTCCTATCTTTGAAACACTGATTTTTCCAAAATCATTTTCAAAATGTGTCAAGTGTTGATCGATCATTTTCATTTTTGTTATTCATTTTTCTTTCGTTCATATTTTTAGGGGGAGAAAATTGGAAAATTCAAAAAAAAAATTAGTATTTGTTTGAATTTTAGGGGGAGAAATTGGACAATATAAAGATGAAAAATTGAGAAATTGATTTGACAAAAGCAAGAAATGATAGTACATCAGCATATACGCTATCTGCCATGGATAGAGTAAGTCTAAAGGTTGTAGGTGCTTGTATGATCTGTGAATGTGCATGACTAATCTGATATCTGCAAGTAAGATATAAACATAAAGCTTGCCTGATAATCTTTGGTTGTTTGCTTCTTGATGAATGCTATGTGATGATTCTAAAACAAAAATAGAATAAAGAGATATCCTGATGAATGCATGTTTTCATTTTTGGAAGATTTAAACTTGTTTGATTTTCTTTATTTTGTCAAACGATCGGACTTTCTCTGCGTATCGTAAGATCGACCTGATTGTTGTTCGTTTGACGTTCTGCGTTATTTTTATTGGTGTTTCGTATAATCCATCGGACTTTCTCTGCGCGTTCGGAAGAACCGACCTGATTGTTGTTGGATTATACAATTTCAACTTGTTTTTGCTTTTTTATTTTCTCAAATACTTGGGCTTTCTCTGCGTGTCGAAAGACCGACCTGATTGCTAGGTATTTGAGGTTCTGCTTTATTTTTGCATGACTCATCAAGGATGTTTAAATCTCGAATAAAAGTTACTTCTATATGATAAACATGATGATTTGCTAGTATTTCTATAGAGTAGAGGCCGAGTTATCAGTGCATGATAAAAATTACCTTAAGCATATCTGAAAACGATAAATATGATTGGTACATGCTGAAATAAACAATCAATGTTGTATTTGCGATTATCTTGGCTTGCATGCTGATTAAGACCGAAATTGAAATGTGCTAGATGCGTTATGTCTGATATGATCTTGCGTCATGATCTTTCTCACAAAATACCCAAAAATAGAGTTTGTTTCTGCATTGCATTTACATTTCATTTCCGAAAAGTACAAAAAGATTTTTGGTGTGTTTTAGCATAAGTTTGAAAAGTCAAAAAGATTTTAGGTTTGTTTTGATATAAACTTTCTAAAAATCAAAAAGATTTTGTTTCTTATTTGTTTTCGATTGATCGACACAAGATACGAAAAACATTTTCAAAATTCATATCTTGGTTTCTCGAAGAGAAGTTTTGCACCAAGGTTATTTATGTTGGCCAGGTACTCAAAGGAAAGAGTTTATCACAACTTCAAGTCTTCTGAAGCTGTTGATAAAGATGAAAGAAACTGTTCATCGTCAAGTATTTTGTTCAAGGAATATGTTTTAACTGGCGAACAGATACTGCACATGACGAGGGGGAGTTTGTTGATACATAATCTGTGCGTCATGTGAAGTATCTGAACAAGATGATATGAAGATTCAAGACAAGTTCATGCTGCTGGCCGAACTAGGTCCGAACCTGAGGTTCGGACACGCCGAACTTGGAGTTCGGACGGAGCTCGGAGCAGACGTCTATACATAGGAACTTGTGCTTTGAATGTAAAAGTGAGTGAGAGAGACTAGTTCTTAACTATGTGTTTTTGACAGTGTTTCTCTAGAGAGCTTAAGAGAGAGTTTGTAATTGAGTCTATGTTGATTTCAATAAAACAAACTATTATTTACGCACCGTGTTCTCTCTACGATCAAGCAAACCTTTAGTAAGATCTGTCTTACGGTTTTTCAGTGCTGGTCTGTTTTCATCTGAAACAACGGAGTCATACATGTGGCTTCTTGAAAAGTTTTTGAAGGCTTTTGGATGTCAACCCAAGGTTTTAGTTACAGACCAAGATCTTGCGATAAAGATTGTAATTGAAAATGTTTTTGACCAGTGTCGTCATAGACTGTACATGTGGCACATAATGAAGAAAGTTTATGATAAGATTTGATTTTTTTTTTTGTAATTTTTTAGTTTTGATGTGATTTTATAATCATGCGTAATTAATTTAACTGTTGCGTGATTTTATGTTCAGTTCAAGCATGTTTACAATTTTATGTGTTGTGTTTTTTTTTTTTGTCTCATGAAGGTTGGCCTGCGTTTTGTAATGATGAGGAGTTTAAAGAGGCAATGTGTTGCATTGTGTGGACGGATTCTATTGATCCTGTATGTTTTGATGTGGAGTGGCTAAAAAACATGAATGATTATGACCCGACTTCTAACAAGTGGTTGTATGAGATGTTTGAGATGAGAGGAATGTGGATTCCTGCGTATTTTCGAGATGAGTGGATGTCTGGTCTCTTGCGCACGACCTCTAGATCAGAGAGTGAGAATCATTTTTTCTCTCGGGTTACAAATTCCCAAATGACGCTTTTGGAATTTGTTGGAACCTATTTTGTTGGCAACACAAACTATTCACCGTTGAGTATTGCTGGTGGAGACCGTTTTGATGTCCTTTCTAGATTTGACACTTTGTTTTGTAATTGTCTTTGTATTTGTACTTAGAAACATTTTTGTTTATGTATCTAGCGAACTTGTTTTTCCTCTTAGCGAACATCTGATAATTGATCTTAGCGGACTGGTTTAAAACTTAGCGTACTTGTTCAATGTTTGTCTTAGCGTACTTAATTTGTTCCTAGCAGACTTGTTTACTTAGCAGACTTGTTCCTAACCTTAGCGAACTTGTTTTGCTCTTAGCGAACTTGTTAGCGGAGTTGTCTATACTTAGCGAACTTGTTAGTGGACTTGTCCATTCTTAGCGAACTTGTTAATGCTTAGCGGACTTGTTAGCGAACTTGTTTATGCTTAGCGAACTTGTCTGATGCTTAGCGAATTTCACTGTGCTGATGGAATATTTTTGCTGAAATCAAGGTAATGATTGTGTGTGTCAAACATTCTTTTTGTCCTATGCTCTCTTGTAGTGTATAAATAGTCGAAAAAACCCTATTGTTGGACGGAACTCCTGGAATATCCTACAAGAGAGCTTTTGTGTGTGTGTTCTTGGTGTTAGTGTGTGTTCTTGAGCTTTAGTAGTCATCAATGGGTGAGCATTGATGCAGATTCATCCAGAATCGACCATCACACATGATTTTCGCACTTGTGTGATGAATCATATGAGAACATGTTGCTCAAATCTGGTCCTGACAATTGGTATCAGAGCCATGTTCTTCATTTTTGAAGTTTTTCTCAAAATGGAGAAAATCTCATATGAGTTGTCAATTTTGGATGGATTTGCTTGTTGTTTGAGTTGATTCTTGGTAGAAATCACTCAAGAAACACAATGGTTCACTCAGATTTCTGTAAAACTCAAATTAAATCGTCGATTTTCAAGATTCAGCCAAGAACAGTCGCATTTTTCTTTAAGTCTGTTCTTGAGAAATTTTTTCAAATTTGTTTTTCTATTGATTCTTTGTTGAAATTGATGAATAGCGAGATTTATACACATAAAGCCGAAACTATAGGCACCGATTTCTCTCAAAAACATCAAGTATTGAAGATTTTAGAGGCTAAAAGTGGTGGTTTTTGGTGTTCTTCACATAATCTTACTATTCCATCAAATTAGGTCATTTAGAGTGGTTTTTGGAGTTTGTGTCAATTGAGTAAAGTAATCCTACATGAATTTTGAACCTATTGATGATCTTAAACATTGATTTTGTCAACATTGATTTTTGAAGTTTGAAATTACTCAAGAACAATGTGACACCCGAGAATTTCAAGGTTAACTTCCGTTAGACAAACCCGTTAGTTACGTTATAAGTGTTAACTTAGTAACTAATGCATAACTAGGCCGAATACGTCCACGACCTTTGGTTGATCACCGAACCCGTCCATACGTGTTATGTGTTCATCATTGATTGTCTTTATGAGCAATGTGATTTAAATACATGACTTATTATTGTGAATAGCATGATTAATTGTAAATACTTGATTATGTGAAAATTGACCTGTTTTGGTAGCCAGCGAAACTAACGGGCGAAACTATAGTGTCGCCCGTTAGCCAGCTAAGCTACCCGTTAACTCGTGACCAGAGCTAGTTTCGCCTGGCCAGCGAAACTGCCAGCGAAACTAGCCTCTGATATAAATAAACTTAATAAACCCTAGTTTCTCCATTTGCCTCATTTCATCACAAACACACACACTCTCCTCTCTGGAACCTGGTCAGCCGAGAAAGTCACCCAAGGACCAAGATCTCAGCCCCTAGACCATCATCTCATCTCATTCATCGACCCTAGAATCATCCGTGAGTCCCAAAAACTATGTTTTATGCTTTTCTATATGTTTTCTTCTTAAAGCATGCTCAAACCTTCATGATATTGCTTGATCTTCTGTGAATATGCTTTAGGATGCTAGATCTATCATAAAGTTGATGACTTTACGTTTAGAATCCAACCATGTTAGGGATCTAGATCATTTTGGTCATTTTAGGGTTTTGAACTTATTTTGGTGATTTGATGATGAAACTGCATGTAAACGTGTTAAAGTTGCTTGATTTATGTTGGTAAATGCCTATGTATGCTAAATAATGAATTGCATGTAAGATCAGAAGCCGTTAGGTTGATTTTTAGGCAAATCCGTATGTTTTTCGTGACCAGCGAAACTGCGTGTTCTCTGGGCGAAACTAAGTAGCGAAACTATATCTCCTTCCAGCGACACTACCCAGCGAAACTACAGTGTCGCCGGGTAACCTGACCAGACCAGCTCGAGCGAAACTACCGAGCGAAATACCTGAACGAAAGTTCAAACCAGTTTCCCTGCGAAACTAGGCTAGCGAAACTGCGTCAGCAGTTTCGGGCGAAACTAGCCTAGCGAAACTGTGTTACCGGGCATTGCCTAGCGAAAGTGCTGCCCGTGCACCTAGCGAAATTGCCTAGCGAAACTATGCTAGCGAAACTAAGACCTGACCTAAAAACCAAACTTGTGAAATTCGCTTAAGTGTTATGCCATGACTTACATGATTATGCCATGATGATACATGTCTGATTTCTGTACTATGTGAACCCTTGTTTATGATCAACCATCGGTGTCGTGTGTCGATATGTCGTGTCTTAGCTTAACGTGCTATGTTATGGGCCATAGTGAACGTTGTTTGAAATAAATTAGACACAAGACTAATATATAAGACCTAAATGAATTATAGGTCTTCATTAAGAAATCAGTTCAAGGATAATTAAGCAAGTCTAGCCGAGCAACCAAAGGTGAGTGTCACTAACCCGCAAGATACGATCCCGATAGGGACGGAAAGAACAACTTAGAAACAATGCTGACAAAACTTACGAGTGCCGAGCACCGGACGAATACAAATTGACTGATTTTCACCAAGTGTTTATGGGAACACTTGGGGAAGGAATCAAGTCGTCGTTACGAAAAATAAAACTGATAAATGATTTTTTTTTGGTTTCGGAAGAAACCCTAAGTGAAATGTTTTAATATGGCTAGCATAGGTTAAAGGCTTTAAACCAAATGATATCACATGATTTCTAAGGAATGTTTTCGATTAAATAAAAAGTCCTCATAATTAATTGTGCCATTAATTCGTGGAAGCGAGGGGATGTTGGGTAGATCTACTGGAGTTTGACAGACTCCGCTCCGGGGCACTGGAGGTGCACGGGGAACAATATCAGCCTATTTGACACCGTGATCCCAAGAGGAGGACACGGGGGAGGCAAAAAGAGCAGTGACGAAAGTCCGCAAATGAAAATTAATGACGGTGGAACACCGCAGAACAATTAGTCAGCTTGGTACAATCTTCCTTAGTGCATGAAACGACGGATTAGCTACCCGCGATATCGGTTGAGTTCTTTAATTCTTACAAGACTAAGCGCATATTAAATAATCGGTAATTGACGTTTAAAAGCATCGTTTTTCATAAAACAAATATTACGTATGTATATGTTGACAAAGAAAGTGATTATGAGACCGGGCCAATGCATGACAAGCCCACCGTGAACTCACCAGCCTCTTGGTTGACACTTGCGTGGTTTTCACTTTTGCAGATCGCTGAGGAGTATCCGGAGCAGGTTGACATGGCTCAAGAAAATGTTTACTTTTATTTGAACTAACTTGGGAATTTATATAACAATTTATGTTTTGTAATTAAAGCACGCGGTTAGTGCTAAGATATTTACGTTTACATTCCGCTGCGTAACTTTTGAAACTGTTTTATTTATGAACATTGGACTTCACTCTGATTCGTTTAGTATTTGTAACTAATGGTTGTGGATCCTGGTCTAGCCGCACCCCTTAACGGTATAAACTCCGTTAGTGGTTATTTGGGGGTGTGACAGATTGGTATCAGAGCCATATAGACCGTGTCTAAGTAGTCTAACGGAAAAACCTTAGGAAAATGTCACACACGAATACGAAACGCGAACGATAATACGCACACTACTCTGGGGAAAGCGACAACGAAACAATGCTACACGCTACGTCCTGATTTCTACTACGACGACTACGCCGACGGTGACTTTATGGGAAGCCGACCTTCGACGATAGCATTTATGACGTTCTCCGACGACGCCTCGATTTTGCACAAAAATTTTCTGGACTAATAGTGGGATAACGGGAAATGGATAATATACATTATGGGATATGTATAAAAATATAACTGTGACTGAACACTGCCTACCTTAAACTGTCCAGAAAAATGTCTGGAAGAGCCGGAAGGAACAACATCAACTTGACGCCTGCACAATTGCAAGCAATGATCAACGAGCACGTGCAAGCTGCCGTAGCTGCCGTCCAAGCTACAATTGCCGCGCATGGTAACTATTAAGCCGGTTAAGGCGCAAAGCGAATATAGTTTGACCTGTTTAAGTTTAAAAATCGAATTGTTAATTGCATCAGGAAACATCCACCACTGCACTTTTAAGTCCTTCATGGACTGCAAACCAATGACGTTTTCCGGTGAGGAAGGAGCGGTAGGACTCCTCAGGTGGATTGAGAAGTCTGAGAAGGTCTTCTCCATGTGTAACTGCCCCGCAGAGAACAAGGTGAAGTTTGCTACTGGTACATTCGAAGGAGCAGCTCTATCCTGGTGGAATGCTGAAATTCAAATGATTGGGAATGATGCGGCAAATAACATGGAATGGGGAGCATTCAAAGAACTGATTATGGAAGAATACTGTCCTCGGGATCAAGTGAAGAAGCTAGAAGGGGAATTCTTGAATCTGAAGATGGCTGGGTCTGAAATCGAGCAGTATACAGCGCGATACCACGATTTCACAGCACTGTGTCCGTCTATGGTGGATGCTGAGTTTAAACGCATCGAGCGCTATCTGGAAGGCCTCGCGCCTCAAATCAAAGGAATGGTGACTGCTAGTAACCCAGCAACTGTGCAACAAGCTATTCGTCTAGCTCATAAGTTGACCGACCAAGAAATTGAGAAGGGAATTCTTCCTGCGAGAGCTTCTGAGAAGACAGCCTTGAGTGGCAAGAGAAAGGCCGAGAATGAGGTTCCTGAGGTGTCAATGAATCAGCAGAGTGTGGCCAACAGCTCTGGGAAATCCTATCACTCCCAAGGTCAAAGTAAGCGATCTGGTGTCAATAGCAGCAACAACCGCCAGGGCGGAAATGGTCAGAACCTGCCCACTTGCAACACCTGCGGCAAGCATCACTCGGGAGTCTGTAGAAAAAGTTTAACTTGTGGGAGGTGTGGTAAGAGAAGCCACGTGGCAGACGACTGTTGGGCAGTCATTCCTGAGCAACAAAACCGGATGAGGCAGAACAACAACAACAACAATGGTAATAACCGGGGAAATGGGAATAACAATGGGCAGAACCGTAACAATGAAGTCCCAAGAAGAAATGGCAATGGTTGCTATGAATGTGGTGCCCAAGGCCACATGAAAAGAGATTGCCCTCAACTGAGGAGACAAGGGAATGGTAACCAGGGGAACAACGGTGGCCATGGTAATGGTAATGGTAATGGTAATGGAAACGGCAATGGCAATGGCGGAAATGGTGGAAATGGTAGAGGCCGAGCTTTCGTGATGGGCCAAGGAGAAGCTCGCAATGATGCCAACGTGATCAACGGTAAATTTATTTTGAACGGTTTCTTTGCTACTGTTTTATTTGATTCTGGTGCTGAAAGAAGCTTTATTTCCACTAAGTTTGCTAGACTAATAAATGCTAAACCGGTTAACTTAGATGCTAAGTATGTGGTAGAACTAGCAAACGGTAAACTTCATGATACGACTCAGATAGTTAAAGACTGTAAGTTAGAACTAGCTGGCCATACATTAGGAATCAACCTTATGCCTTTCCCGATTGGTAGCTTCGATGTTATAGTAGGAATGGATTGGTTGTCCGAAAACCGAGCTGAAATTTTATGCCAAGAAAAAGTGGTTCGTATCCCACTCGAAGACGGTAAAGTATTAACAGTTCAAGGTGAGAAAGGTGGGACAGTCACTGGTATTATCTCTTTTCTCAAAGCTCAAAAGTGCCTTCGTAAAGGTCACTTCGCGATTCTTGCAAACGTCACCGATTTGACACTCCCCGAGCGTAAAATCAACGATTATTGGTTGACACTTGCGTGGTTTTCACTTTTGCAGATCGCTGAGGAGTATCCGGAGCAGGTTGACATGGCTCAAGAAAATGTTTACTTTTATTTGAACTAACTTGGGAATTTATATAACAATTTATGTTTTGTAATTAAAGCACGCGGTTAGTGCTAAGATATTTACGTTTACATTCCGCTGCGTAACTTTTGAAACTGTTTTATTTATGAACATTGGACTTCACTCTGATTCGTTTAGTATTTGTAACTAATGGTTGTGGATCCTGGTCTAGCCGCACCCCTTAACGGTATAAACTCCGTTAGTGGTTATTTGGGGGTGTGACAGATTGGTATCAGAGCCATATAGACCGTGTCTAAGTAGTCTAACGGAAAAACCTTAGGAAAATGTCACACACGAATATGAAACGCGAACGATAATACGCACACTACTCTGGGGAAAGCGACAACGAAACAATGCTACACGCTACGTCCTGATTTCTACTACGACGACTACGCCGACGGTGACTTTATGGGA
>JBCNJP010000008.1:23168147-23198424 GCA_039602395.1 Deinandra increscens subsp. villosa
TTTGACCAAGTCAAGGAATTCATGTTCAGCTGTTTCTTTGGTAAGATTCTCAGAAAAACTTGTGTCAACATCTTTTAACACATCAGAATTAACTTCATTAAAATGAAGAGCAACATCGACAGGTGGGAGATCGGATCCACTCGTGTGGGTGGAGAGCTGATCTTCCATCTTTTGGATTTCGGAAGCATTCGGAATCAACTCAGGATTAATGAATTTCAAATGACTCTTTGAATTAATTTTGGTTAACTCAGGAATTTTATAATAGTTATGATTAAGCGGATGCTCAGCAGCACTATCATCAATTTCCCTAGTCAAACCAAGTCCAGTTTTAAGTCTAGAAAAAATATCACGGCCAACAGTGTTACTAAGAGTTGCCGGATTGAGTTTTAACAAATCAATGGTTTCTCGAGCTTGAGCATAGCTCGTCCTCAGAGAAGTTAGTTTTTCCAAAAGATTTGTTATTTGAATTGTAAGAGTTGTTTCCGTGTACTTCATGACCTCAATGCCATCTTGTAAAGACTTGATCTTAATCAAAAAGCCTTTTTCAATTTCTTTTAACTTCTCAACTTGACTCTCACTCTCTTTCGCCTTACCAACCAATTCAATGTTGTAAGCGCGATAGCGAGCTACAGTCTCAACACATTTTTCAGAACATAAAGCAATTTTTACCTCATCAGGGATGGTTTCACGCGGAAGTTCTACAAGCCTCTTACTTGCCTTGAGCTCACAGCAGTAGCAGTTCCAGCAGCTTGAGCATTGTCTTCAGTCGGTTCATCAATCCCAGCCATCAAGCAGAAATTAGTGGGAAAGAGAGGATCAATAATGTTAGACACATCTATCTCTCCCTTAGTTTCATTTGCCACGAGTGCATAGTTGGATTGGCTAGAAGATGGATTTTGAGACGAGGAGGTCCAGTTGTAGTTTGAATCTTCAAGCGATACCAAGACTTTGTTGCTATCTTCCGATCTTTGTGGTTGTTGAGAAGATGATGATCCTTGATGAGAGACATTTGAGCTGGTAACTTGTGGCTTCTGGTACGACGAGCTTCCAGGTTTTTGAAAAGATTAGGAACCACCACCACCCTGTTTTTGATACGTCTTGTTACTTCCACCAGTATTGGGTTGCCCGTTCCACGTCCTTGGCTTAGGACATTCACGTGCAAAGTGCCCTAGTTCTTGGCAGTTGTAACATTGAACTTTTGACTTATCAAAGCCGATGTTGGTGTTCGAGGGAGCTTGAAAAAGCTTTCTTCCAGTCTTCTTGAAAAACTTGCGAGTTCGAGCAGCTATCATACCCATCTGCCATTTAATATCTATCTCTTCAAGATCATCAGCAGAGATTTGATCTAAGTCTTCTTGACAGACGGTCATTGACTCAAGATTACCGGACATCTGGGAATTCATGCAAGCTAGGAAAGCATTGCACAAGTCGGAATCCATGCTTGTGTTTGGTTGGTTTGCAGAAGACGATTGTTGAACAAGGTAACCAGTTGGAGATTGCTGCACAAAAGTCACATTTGAAGCTTGACCGGTGACGGGAGCAGTGACGGCTTCAGTTGGAGGAGCAGCTGGAACAGAAGTAGAGACATGTGGGCTAAGACTTGCAGGAGCAGAAAACTGGAATTTATCATCTAGGTCAGGAGCAATGAACGCAGCATTTGGAGCAGATGAAGAACTCCTAACAGTTACCACACCCATGAGAGACTTCCCATTGCGCTCAACGGCTCGAACTTCATACTCACGAACTTTGTTGATCATATCCATATAGTCGGCAGTAGAGAGATAATTGTTGTCGATCAAGTAAGTCACATATGAGGCAAAGTCTTGAGGAAAGGAATGAAGGACCTTCTTGATGATAGAGCTGTTATCAGGTCGGATGTTCTTTGTCGTCATCTCAGTAATGATGCGATAGAAACGATTAACATGAGTTTCGAATGATTCGCCTTGCTTATGAGAGAACGTGTTGAACGCCAACTTGATCTTATCCAATCTTCTTTCCTTAGTAGCCGGGTTGCCCTCATACTTCTTTTCCAACCCTACCCAGATTTCATGAGCCGATGTGGCAGCACGAAATTGGTATTGTAACTCATCGTTGATAGCCATCTTAATGCAGCCAAGTGCACGCATGTCAGTTTTCAATTGAACCTTTTCAGCAGCTTCCAATTTGTTTCTTGGTTTGGGAATCATCTTCCTTGGAGGAGGATCAGCACCGGCAACGACAGCAGCTGCAGTGCCAGCAATGGTAGCCTCTTCCACTTCAAACACAGCAGGACCTTCGACTACAGAAGTCAACAGGTCAAAGTCAACGAATTCTAAGTAAGACAGGAACTTCGCCTTCCAATCATCGAAATCACTTGCCCCCATGAGTTTAGGAGGCCTATTGTTGCCTTAAGTAGCAGGAGTGAAGTGATCCGACATATTGAAATGATCAACACTTGTCAATTCTGAGACGAAACGAGCTAATGGGTCAAACGGGTCGAAACTCGGTTCACTTGCTTGAAAGTTGTAGAATGCTTGAAATTACCCAAATCCTACAAAACAATCAATAAGGAACACAATTAGTCACATACAACTGATAATTAGACATAAAATTGAAAAAGTAAATTTTCAACACTTAGTCAAAAATTTCAACAGGATGTTCTTGGGGATTTAAAATCAAGAAAAATCAAAGTTTGTAGAAATCAAAATTGCTTATGCAACTAGCTTAGAAATTAGTAGAGAAACCAAAAACATAACTGGATCAAGCTCCAAAAATTGCTCTAAGTAGCTCAAATCCAAGAATTTTCGAGTTTATGACAAGAATACCAAAAACTTAGAAATTTGCCTCTAAAATCCTCAAAACTTGATGTTTTTGAGAGAAATCAGTTGCAACAGCTTAAGTTTCAATAGTCTAACTCAATTTTAGAATCAATTTGATGAAATAAACACCCCAAAAACAACTTTGAATTTCAAAGAAAACAACAGAGGTTACGTAAAGCGTAACCCTGTTTTGACTAAAATCAGAAATTTGACCCATAAATGAAGTTGTTTTAGAGATTCAAGCATTGCAATGGAATCCTTGAGTGATTTCTACCAAGAATCAACTCAAAGTTCTAGCAAAATAACCAAGATTGATAACTCAAATGACAGATTTCTTCATTTTGAGTCAAGAACTCAAACTTGAAGAAAATGGCTCTGATACCATATTTCAGGACCGATTTCCAGCCATTTAACATCATGTGATTCATCACACGAGTGCGGAAATCACGTGTGATGATCATTCTTGGTTGAATCAGCAATATTGCATTGCCATCGCCTCTGAAACTCAAGGAAGAACACCAAGAACACACACACAAACACACAGTGCTCCTCAGGAGGTTCTCTCAAGGCTTGATTAGGGTTTCCTAAGGATTCCTATTTATACCCAATGAGGAGCACAAGTGTCAATGCACAGAATACAAGGAGAATCACACGTCACATCAAGAAATCATTAAATTCGACTAACACTTTTGTCAGATCGTTATGTTGCCCAGGTTAGGTCGTTAGCCAGGTCGTTAAGAACAAACCAGATCGTTAACCATGTCAGGCAGATCGTTAACTTTAAATATGCAGATCGTTAGCTAAACAAGCAGATCGTTAAACAATCATGCAGATCGTTAGCTAAACAAGCAGATCGTTAAACAATCATGTAGATCGTTAACACCAAACCTGATAGTTAAGACCAAGGTATGTCATCGTTAAGGCTAGTTGGGACAACCAGATCGTTAAGCACAGGATGGGCAAGACGTTAAGACATGAGGGCAGATCGTTAAGTAGACAAGAGGAGGCAGGTCGTTAAGTACATTTCTCAGGCAAGTCGTTAAGGCAAAATATACTCAAGTCGTTAAGACCTTTGAGCAAATCGTTAATCACAACAAGGGTCAAATCGTTAAGGGCATAACAGCCTGATCGTTAAGAACAACTCAAACCTGAAAAATATTCTAAGTGTTGAACAACCTATCAAACATACAAACACAAGATTAACACACATGTAAATCAAGCTGAACCAACATATGATAAAGAACAAACATACAAAATAAGTATTCAAAGTTCAATGTCAACTAAGTTATTACAAACTGAAATATTCAAAATACATAGATAGCAAAATACATGTTGGTTCTGCAGCTTCACCTGTGATCTTGTACTTGGGTTCGCGTGTTCGTGTTATCACCAACCTCCAGGTTCCAACACAAACCCCAGACCTGAATTCTGTTGAACATACTTCATCCTAACATCAGATTAATAGAAAAGAGACCTTGCTTCCAGCATTTTTTATTGAATCTTATTATTAGAGTCTAATTTACTTTGAGATTTAGCAAGTTGATCTCTTAATTCTTCTACCTCTTTGGTTAGTTCTTCAAATTTTGTATTAGCAACTCTCAGCAAAACTCTAGTGTCACTCAGTTGATTGTCTAGATTTGTGACATCTAACTTAGCAGCTTCATACTTTTCCCTATTTACTCTAGCCATATCTTTAAAATTATTTGACTCTCTATTGGCACGTTCACAATTTAGGGATTCCTAGTGAAATTTGCTTTCAAAATCTTTATAAGAATTGTACACATCTTGACAGTGAGAGCTAGAGCAAGTGCATACCTCTTTCTTACCTGTATTGGCTTCGGTGGTACCTTGTTGAAGTAGAGACATGATTTTCTATGAATCCTCTTCTAGTGCAATCCATATAAAAGCGGCAAAATCACTATTCAAAGAATAGTATCAAAAACTTAAAACTGATTTGGACCGAAAAGTAGGTTTACGATCGGAAAGTGGGTTTTCGATCAAAGAGAGGATGGGTCAAAAGGGGTTTTCGGTCGCAAGAATCTGGTCGAAAAGTACTTTTTGATTGAAACTTGGACTTTTTGATCAAAAAGAGGACTTTTTGATCAAAAAGTGGACTTTTTGATTGAAAAATGAACTTTTTGATCGAAAAGTTGACTTTTTGATCGAAAAGTGGACTTTTTGATCGAAAAGTGGACTTTTGATCAGGCAGAGTTTTGGCTCGATCGAAAAGCCTATGACTGGTCGAAAAGTATGCTTTTCGATCAGAGGGAACAAAGACTAGCCACAGTATCTGATCGAAAAGCTGGTTGGTTGATCGAAAAGCTGGTTGGTTGATCGAAAAGCTGGTTGGCTGATCGAAAAGCTGGTTGGCTGATCGAAAAGCCTCAAAAAGGGACTTTCCGACTGGAGACAACTGATCGAAAAGACTCAAGGGGTCTTTCTCGATCACAGGAACGCGACAGAAAAAGGGTTTTCGATCAGACAGGCTGATCGAAAAGTCTTCTATTGGCTCGAAAAGTCACAGATTCACACAGAATGGGTCACGAACACTTCTATCTCGACTTGAAACCTGCAAAAAGTACTTCCGAAACGTGCTAATGCTGAAAATCACAAAAACACTTAAACTGTTAGTTACCAAAAACCTGAATCTGATATCGCGAGAGCCTCGAAACTTGCGTTTCTTGCCTCTGATACCAATTGTAAGAATCAATTAAGCCCCTCACGCGATATCAAATCCTATAGTCACCGTGTGGAATCCGGTGACTAGAGGTGATTCAAGATTGGGTCGAAAAGTATAGCAAACAAAAGAACAAGTGAAAGAATTACAAACCAATTACGAATGCTTGAACTAGATTTCGATTACCACACAATTGAAGTCCGAATTCACAAGGTGAATTCGGTGTACACTTGAATCCGCAAACACACTTGAATCCGCAAACCCCCACAAAACCCTAGAGAATCAACAATAATCAACACCCTAAAATGAGGGGAGGGCTTCCCTTATATAGGAGATGACCAACTTGGAAAACAAGTTAACCTCCCTACCTTAAATAACTCCTAATTCCCGTATTTGAACCCTAAGGCCCACTAAACTCCCTCTAAGCTCTTTTAAATTGAGCCCAAACATGTCTAAAATGGCCCAATGACCTAATATACCCATAGCCCAACTGATTTTCACCTATACACATGCATAGGCCTTCAAAATAATCCGCCATGTGACTATTTAATACACAAGCCACAATTCTTGGTCCTTACAAATTAAACATACTATTTGCTCTGCTAGGCCCTTCATCACAGGCGTCTTGTATTCCCCCTCTTTGTTTACCCTTGCTTTCCTCCACATAAGAGCTCGATCGAGGTCCTCATCAGCTTCAATCTCTTTGTTTTGTACCTTGTATTATAATAATATATATCAGACTTGAAACATACATTGCAGGTTCTTAACCATGACTGGCCGGATGTAACACTCTTAATTAGCTTATTATCATTTTTTGTCTCAGAAAGGCATATCCTCCACGGCCCATGGTATGATCATAAGTATAATGTGCTCGAACCTATTTTGCACTGGTTGACACAACCTTTCCAACATAACAGTAGGATATATAATTATATTCTCATTAATTATAACATGCACTTAGCTATTTATTAATTAATGAAAGCTGTAGTTTGAATTTAATAAAAACCTAGAATTCTTCAGATTTTGTATATTGTACAAATCTGTCCCAATCTTCTTTTTCCACAATACCGAAATACGGCTTTGGAACTTTCGCAAGCACCTTTGGTTTTGCCAGGTTGGGAAGAATGTATTTTTCACACAATTTTTTTCTAAAACCCCTTAGCAACCCACCAAGCATTACCATAATAGTATTCTTTCGACAGTTATCAACCTCGAAAATTGCTAAAAAAATAACATAGATTTTTTAGTCACATGTCTTAATGTGAGAAAATGTTTAATATGTTTAATAACCTGAATCAGAGCCCACATCTTCTTCTTGCTGTCTCATGGCACCTTCTTCCATTCAGGATACTTAAATCCAACCTCTGCCCTTACAATATCTCCTTTAAAACTTGAAAACTTTGGTCTATGCTCCCCGATAACCGTTCCATCATTGTCAAATGTTAGTAGCCATTTTTTTCCCACCATTGTTACTAAATTTGGCATGCCACTTTACCAACAGTGATAACCCCCTCTTGCAATTTGTAGTTTGGGAAGCAGAGGTTGTGGGTTTCTCATTCTCATTCTCAGTATGAACCTCATCCTCGACTTGGGCGTCATTGTTTATCATTTCCTCTTCTTCTGATTCCTCATTACGTTCCCTTAACTGTCACAATTCTCATTCTCAGTATGAACCTCATCATCGACTTGGGCATCATCGTTTATCATTTCCTCATCTTCTGAATAATCAAGAATGTCCTTCAATGTTTCACCGTCACGCTCTATTGTAAATGAGATGAATCCTGAAATGAAATAAATAGGGAATGAAATAAATGCAATGGAATATTTGAGATGAAATAAACGATCTACTGAAAATGACAGTGAAATTAATACTGACTGAAATTTGGTAGTAGTCTCCTAAAGATTTTAGAGTGAACAAGAGAGTGATGAATGCTGTAGAGGGAAGAAGAGAGTGATGAATCGTTTTGGTGATAAAATTTTGGTGAGAGGGAATAGGAACTGATCAATGAATTTTGGGGAAATTTGAAAAATGGTGGGAAGTAATTTGGGGTTAATATGATCGATCCGAGTGAAATCATCTCACCTAATAAGGACGTTACAGCTTTTATCGGATTTAATATAAACTCAATTAATTCCAAACATAGATATAATAGTATTTTAAACATAACTTTAAAATGATCTTTAAGTGTAAAATGGAATATTAAGCAATAAATTTAATGATAATTGTATCCTAATGAATTTGTATACATATCGTAAAAAAAAGATGTCAAGTACTACAGACACACCACATAAACACAGACACATAGATATATATATATATATATATATATAAATATATATGTAGTCGAAAGTTATCATACAAAGGATGATTTGCATGCGAAGCGTGCGAAGGGATGACATCCGCTCATCTCTGCGTTTTTTTGATCTGACGGCGCTATATTGTTTCCCATCTTCATCGTTATTTTAGACGCTTAATTAATAAAGAAAAAAGACACGGAGTCTTTAAAAGGGGTATTAACGTCCTTTTACCTTTAAATAAAAGACGCATAGACAACATTAAATACGCATCAACAAAATACACGCATACCTCAACCTTTACACACAAAATAACGCATAAGTTCATCGTTTTCACGCCACTTAAAAAAACCCACTAAGCTGAACATAATCTAATTACGCATCAATAAAAAACACGCATACCTCAAACTTTACACACAAAATAATGCAAACGTTCATCATTTTCACACAAATTAATAAAATACCACTAAGATGAACATAATCTAATTACGCATCAAGAAAAAACACGCATAACTCAAACTTTTATATAAAAATCATATGCTCAACTTTTTCACGCAATTTAAACACACAAACATTAAAAAAACGGCATAATCACGCATGAATTCGTTTCTCACAGTAAAATCAATTACTAACATCGGAGCAACAAATATGATGCATGATCTGCATGATAGTAACGCAAAACATAAAAAATAAATTCATTCTTCATTAAAAACCACTTCATAAAATAAAAGACAACATCATCTGAATTACATAAAAAAAGATCTAGACAAAAGATGCAAGAAAATCCATCTTCAAATCAACAGAAATTTTAATCAGCTGCATGATCTTCCAAATAGCTTGAACCTGGTCCTCATCAGCTATAGCCAGGTCAGCCAAAAACAAAACAGAAATATCACACAATGACGAAGAAGGAATAGCAAGCAACTGATCCATCATTTTGTCACAATCAGACACACCAGCTCTTAAAACATTCAGGTGTTGCTTGAGAACATCACTAAAAAGAACATCCTTATTGAAATGCTTCATAACATTATCACGGACTTTCTGCTTCAGCATATCAGAAGAAGGTGGTGTCGTTGATGACAAGGACGAAGAGGCCATCTTCAAAGAATCTATTATTCTGAATTTCACTCAACTCAAAACACAAAAACTGTAAAAAAAACGCAAAGACACTCTATAAAGAGGTAGAAAACCCTAGTTCTAAAATCGGACGGTCTAGAATAAAAACATTAAATTATTTTTTAAAAAAATATATATATTTTTTTTAAAAAGTAAATAAATAATAAAATAACGCACTGGGTATATAAAACAGAAAAATGAAAAGGTAAACCCTAAAATCACCATTTCTATACTATAAACACAAAAACCACCAAAACACAAAACGATGGCTTCTTCTTCCTCTCCATCACAAGCAGAGAAGATTGTGAAGACTCTTCTCAAAAACAAAATTGAAGATGAAAAGCTAATGGATCAAATATCAAGGAACTCCCTAGAGATGCTAACAATCCTGACTTCAAATAACGTCAGGGATGATATGAACCTCATTAGCGAGCAAATTCCAGAAACTACAACAGACTTCATTGACAATGTTGTTGCCTACATTTCTGAACAAACTAGGCTGGACACTGAGATAGCTGAGAAGGTCAAGGAACTGCTGCATCAAGCACTGGAAAATAACAAACGCAAGCAAAAGAGATTGAAAGGGATCGACAATTTCTAGTGAAATATAATGATAACGCTTTACTTTCAAGAAACAACTCCTGTTGAAAATTACGCAAAAAACCATACGAAAAAGAAGTACCAAATTCTCTAAGAAAAAAGAAAAAACGTAAAAAACCAAAAAAATAACACAACTATTATCACAATTACGCATTTTGTTATTACGCATGCGGTATACAAAAAACGCAACTTGTAAAAAAAGCATAATTGAATATTCACTATGATTAAAAAAATAACGCATGTTGATTACAAAATTACGCAACTGAAAAAAAAAACCATGTTATTTACAAAATAATGCATTGTATCTACTATTCATCATCCTCATCATCTGAACCAACTTTTTTACCTTTACATGTCCTTCTATCATGGCCAGGGAGCCCACAAATCAAGCACTTCCTGCTCCTTTTACCAGCGCAGCTACTCGCTTGTTCCTTCTTTGATTTAATTCTTTTATGAGAGCCACGACCTTTGTTTTTAATACCACTAAGAAGTTTTGTGCTTCCATTAACATGTTGGTTGGCTCTTGAAATCTCAGCAAACCTATCTTTGCGATTTTTAGGAACAACTGGTCGATTCTCGTCATCAACCTTCTCCGCCATTTCTTTCATTTTATCCCTCACAGAGCACAAGGCCTCAAGGTCTGGAGATAGGCGATTAATTATATATTCATAGGAAGACATAATATCACGCAAAACCTTGTCTACTTCATGAGCATTAGCAAAATTAGAATCAGTGCTCAGGGGCATTGCTTTTTTGACTTTATTAGGTGCAGCTTCTTTGGTCCAACGCTTCATGATGTACTTTTGAGGGATTTCAGGTACCTCAAACATCGTCATTACATAAAACACATGAGAACCCAACAAACCATAATGCTCAAAACGTGTACAACTACAGGTACATGTAATATCACCATCAATCCTTATAAAGTCAACCTAAAAAAATGAAAAAGGACAACACATAAACACATATAAAACACACAGTCTTCATTTTATAAAATAACGCAAGCATATATTACAAAATCACGCAAAGCAATAATATTACTTACTTCCAGCAAACCAGGGCCAATTGCAGCATGATCTTTAATAAAAACCTTTGCAGTGTTATCACCAGTTACGGTTTTCATGCCAAAACAGTTCCTGGTGCTGCAATATATCTCATCTTGGACGTCATTAAAAATAGCCCTCGTGTATATGCGTGCAGCTTGTTCCTCAATAGAAAATTCAGTCCACAGGTCAGGAAAAGTGTATCTGGAGTCATGATCATTCTTCTAATGGGTGTGTCTTTGAATTTCAAGTGAAGATTCATAATGGTTAAAAAATCCCGTCAGGACCAGATTTGAGCAACATGTTCTCATGTGATTCATCACATAAGTGCGGAAATCATGTGTGATGGTCGATTCTGGATGAATCTGCATCAATGCTCACCCACTGATGATTACTAAAGCTCAAGAACACACACTAACACCAAGAACACACACAAAAAAGCTCTCTTGTAGGATATTCCAGGAGTTCCGTCCAACAATAGGGTTTTCTCGACTATTTATACACTACAAGAGAGCATAGGACAAAAAGAATGTTTGACACACACAATCATTACCTTGATTTCAGCAAAATATTCCATCAGCACAGTGAAGTTCGCTAAGCATCAGACAAGTTCGCTAAGCATAAACAAGTTCGCTAACAAGTCCGCTAAGCATTAACAAGTTCGCTAACAAGTCCGCTAAGAATGGACAAGTCCGCTAACAAGTTCGCTAAGTATAGACAACTCCGCTAACAAGTTCACTAAGAGCAAAACAAGTTCGCTAAGGTTAGGAACAAGTCTGCTAAGTAAACAAGTCCACTAGGAACAAATTAAGTACGCTAAGACAAACATTGAACAAGTACGCTAAGTGTTAAACAAGTCAACTAAGATCAATTATCAGATGTTCGCTAAGAGGAAAAACAAGTTCGCTAGATGCATAAACAAAAATGTTTCTAAGTACAAATACAAAGTCAATTACAAAATAAAGTGTCTAATCTAGAAAGGACATCAAAACGGCCCTCACCAGCAATGCTTAACGGTGAATTGTTTGTGTTGCCAACAAAATAGGTTCCAACAATTTCCACCCTTGTTGGCAATGCAAACCTTTGAACTTATGCAACTTGACCGAGCAGCTTTAGCAGGAATCTCCAGTTTTCTCTTGCGGCCTCTTTGTCTTTGTCAGATAGCACTTTAATTCCCATATCGTACAGCCTCCAGAGATCTTGCCAGACAAGCTTTTTCAGGTCATTAAAGTTGTTCAGCTCGACCAATCTTCTTGCCTTGTCAAGAATGACACTTGACCCATGTTCTTCTATCAACCAGCTGTTTGCATTCCTAAGGAGTTCTGCATCAAGTGTGAGTTTATCCATATCAGCAAGCCTAGTACACCACCAATTTAACAACATCAAAAAATAGTTGGCGTCATAGCATTCATAGGGTCTCAGTTGAACAGGATTGGTCCGCATCTTCTCATTGTACATCAGCTTCATATAGGATCTTGAGAGTAGTCTGAGTTTTATAGCAGCAAATATTCTGATAGACTCAACACCAACTCTTTCAATCACTAGTTCATGAGTCATCCCATTGTAGTACTAGCTGTTTATTGGAGCGTGTTTCTGATTCCTGGGATAGTCTTTGTCTTCACCTCCTTCCCAATATCTTTGAACATTCCTCGATGAGGGGCATGGAGATGTCTTTTCTCTTCAGCAATTTGAGCCTTTCTCTCTTCTTCAGGATTCTGATTGAATTTCTTGTCCTCATAGGCAGATTTGATCAAGACGGCAGCTCGAATACCCTTTTGATGGTTAGAGTGGTTTACCAACTCCAGGTACTTCAGTTGTTTGAGCTCCCAAGAGAACAAGCTGAGGAGAGCTTTGAAATCTCCGAAGATTTGCACATATCCGTTCCGCCTTTTTACCAGGAAAGCATCAAAGGCTTCATCATATTTCCATCTCAAGATTTTCATCCCTTGATTCACCTTTGGATTGCTTGGCATCTTCCTTAAGTTCTTGGCAGCAAATTGTTGCATAGCCTTTAGGTTTGGTGCCATCTTTTCCCATTGGTCATAGATAGGAGGATTGTCTTTCCTTTTAAGTGCCTCAGCCCTTTCTTGCTCTCTGAGTCTGATCTGCTCAAGCTTTGCCAGACGTTCAGTCTTTCGATACTCTTCCACAAACTCTCGCAGACCTTTAAGCTTCTTTCTGTTGTAAGCCTTCTTATCAATATTCTTGAATCTGCAATAGTTGCGTCAGCAAAGATATCTACCAAAGGATCAGTTTTAGCTTCATCAGTTTGATTTTGCGAAAGGTGTGAATTCAACCTTTCTTCATCAGTGTACAGCTTGGTTAACTCAATTTCAGTAAGACTCATCAGATATTTTAAGGAGAAGTTGTCTTTCATTAGAGATCTAACCAAGTGTGCTATTTCAGAGGTGTCATCCTCATCCACATTGGTGCCCTCCAAGTTTGTGACTATGCGGATCCTAGGTTCATCTATTCTTGTTGATGCAAAACGATCCGGTAAAGTACTCGAACCCTTTCCATAGATTACAGTAGGAGGATGGCCTGATTCATATCTTTTGAGTGCTTCGGCCTTTTCCTCACGAAGTCGGTTCTGTTCACTGAGTGTTTCTTCAATAAGAGCTCGACGAGACCTATCTTTCTCAGCTTCCCTTTTCAGATGCTCCTCGGCAATCTCTTCAGGGGTTAACATCCTTTTTCCGTTATCCTTTTCAGAAGGACCGGACTGCTCTGTGACAGCAGGTTCTGGAGCAGCCGATTCCTTAGGATCATCTTCTTCCTTATCGGAGTCTGAGGAGAAATGTATGAAAGAAGCTTCAAATATCTGATCTCGGAGATTTTGCTCAGCAGACACACTAGGATCAGTTTGACTCTCAGTTTCTTAACCAGCACTTGATTCAAGATTTATGATAACAGCATCAGTTGGAATAACACTAGGAACATGTGGGTTGATGTCCAAAGCAAGAGTTTCAGTTGTAGACATGACAGTAGAAAGAGGCAGGCTCACAAACTCATCGTCCACTTCCATCTTTACTTGGATTGGAGTAGGACAAGGAGGTTTCTCTTGATCATCATCTTCACTATCGATCAAATCCAAATCTATGTAGTTCAGTGGATTGGCATCATTCATGAGCACGTTCATTCTCTGACCCAGCTCCTTCATGTCATCTTCATCTCCAAAGTCTACAAAGTAAGGATGTTCTTCATAAGCTGCTTCATTACCATCCTCAAGTGACTCAATGAGAATACCGCAGGAGTTTCTTCTTGAGTACAGATTCTCAGCATAGTATTCCCTAAAATTAGACATCTCAAAATCCAAGAAGGCTGGATCGATGTAGAAATGAGGGACACCTTCGGTTACTGGATCCATGGCAGAGGAGGTAGTGGTATCAGCTTGAACAGTGGGAATGATCGAAAGTTGAAGATATAAGTTATGTTCAGCTTCAGACTCAGCACTTGTTGAACCCTCAATGGCAAGAATCTTGGCAGCTTGTGCAAACCTTGGAAGTTTTAGGTTTTCAGGCACAGGTGCAAGCTTTTTGATTGAATCCAAGGTTTCATCAACGGGTTCATCATGAAGGAGGCTGTTCACAAAGGTGTCTTCATCATCAGAAAAGTTAAGTTCATCTCCTTCAATGACGGTGTCAGCATCAACTTCAAAATTGTTGTCATTTAATGGGCTTGATGTGTCATAAACACCAGTCGAGTCTTTACCAGCTGGATGTGTAGTAGAAGATATGGGGTCTTGGGAGATTCCACCTCACATCTTTGATCAGATTCAGGCTGGTTTTCTGGCATCTCAGTCTCTTTACCACCATCATCATCATCTGTTTGTCACTTAATTGTCTGCCTTCACTTGATTTGGCTAACAAATCCTTGAGTCGTTGAATTTCAGCAGCTTGTTCAGCAATGACTTGTGATTGATCATTGATCTTTTGGTTTGCCACTTGCAGAGAACAGATTAGATGATCATTCTGACTCTGAAGGTTGACAATTTCTGCTTGAAGTTCCATCACCTTTTCAGATTCAGAAACTGTTGGGCTAGTAGTGACAAATTCAGCTGTGTCAGTGGCAGTGACAACAGCTTCAGCTAGCTGCTCTAGTGGTCTCATATCCATATCTATTCCTTCAAAATGTTCAGCAGGAGATGGAGAGATTGTTGCTGCAGCTAAGGTTGTGTCCGATGGGGTGCCAGAAGAACCTACCACTTCATAATCATCCTTTGTGCCGGGCTTCCTTCTGACTTTGAGTTTTTCAGTACATGACTTGCTTCTCTTGGCTCTGATAAAGAACTCAGTAGATTCTTCATTAAACCCAGCAGTTCTTGTCAGAGTTTGTAAAGTAGTCTTAGGAGGATACTCGGGAGGACTATCAGTCTCATCTTCAAGGTTATCTTTAAGATCATCCTCATCGAGAGACACTGAATCCTCATCGTCATCCTTTTTATCCTGTGATGGATTATAGCTTTCATCAGAGGACGATTGTGGTGTCGTAACTGTAGAGGCCCTGGAATAGTCACCAGTCCTTTGTTTTTTCCGAGGGTGAGCCTCTTCAGTTTGTGAAGGACTGTCATCTGAACCTGAGGAGTCAGATTCATCATCATTTGTGTCATCACCTTCCTCAGTTTCTGATCAGATCACATTCACTGGACTTGAAGGTGGTTCAACATGCTCTGAAGCTTCAACATTAGCACCTTGGAGATTCCCAAGGTTTTCAACAGCAGCAGCAGGATTTTTGACGACTGGGGCATTCAAGTCCAATTCATGGTGGACTTGAGCTGCATCAATAGGTTCAATTTGTGTTTCTACTGCAGCTTCACCCATCTGAACATCTCCTTCGGCATCAACGGGAGCAATTCGAGCAATCATCTCGGGAAAGAAGGGTACAACATTCCCTTGATATTTACTTTTATGGTACTTGCTGTATGAGCCAGAGTTCATAGAACTTGTAGAGATTGTTTCTCCTTGCTTGATCAAGGTTGGGTAGTAGTGATCCAAGATAGCCTGGATGAACCGAGGGTACATAAGGAACTTCTTTTCCCTTCCAGTAGATGTAGATTGGCAATCATCCATTTGAGTAGTTGGCGTGAGAGATTGTAGCCTTCACCAGTGACAAACCCATGTAAAGCACATGCGGTTTCTTCAACAAAGTCATCTGGAGCTTCCTTTCTATGTCCAAAGGCAGCAATGAAGAAGCTGATTATAAACCTCCAGTTAATCGGGAATAAGGTCTTGAGAATTTTGTTGCTGACATCTGGAAGAAATACACCAGAGTAACCCATCCTTAAGATAGTTGATTGCCACTGGGCCTTTGTAAAAGTCTTGGGCATGTCAGCAACTTGCAAGTTCAGGACCGTTCTGATCTTTTCTTCAGTGATCTCAACATCAACGTTCTGGGTCCTGGACCTTATTATATCTGAACCATCATCAAGCTCTGCAGATTAAGCATTGACCCAGAATGCTTCAATAATACCCTTGTAAATGACAGTGTTAATTTGCATTGCTGTTACCCAAGTTGATTACTGCAACAAGTCAATTGCCTGCTCGTCAGCACTTTCCCAGTTCTTGTTAAACACACATATTCCGTTGTGTAAACGACCAAACTCTAAAGCTTCAGCAACAATTCTATATGAGGCATCTGCACATATAGAATTAAAGGATTATATCCAATTTGACACTAAATGAATGTCATGTCACACTAGACTCGTGATAGTGACAGAGCTTTTCACATAAGTATCAATGACATAAAACAACTCACATTGTGCATATACTCCAAAATTGATCACATGCAACCGGAATATCATGATTAACAGAATTAAGTATCATAGGAAGTAAATAATTTGTGTGTGTAAAATTTAAAATCTAGAAAATAAGGAGCCAGATCTAAATCTCCAATAAAATTTTGACTTAAAAGAAAGTATTTAATAAGAAACTGTAAATGACCCAAAACTTAGATTGAACCAACCAAATTTTGACTTGTTATTGGGTCAGAGAGGAATTACTGAAAATTCTACTGCTGAGACTCAACAACAGTCAGAATCATCAAATAGAGGAGGTTTTGGCAATCTGGGATCAAAAACTAATTGACTTTAAGATTAAATAGCATATTGTGAGGTTTTGAGATCCTAGTTTGTCAAGTTAGTTCAGGGAAACTCACATTGTGACTTGGTTCCACCCGAACTTGTGAACTCCTTGATCTGATGTCTTATGATTAGAACAAAGAAGACTAAGTTAAAATCAGCACTTTCAGATGTAGGACAAGAAAGTTAGTATATAACAGGTCTATCCTACCTAAAGTACCAATTTCATGCATGTAATGAGTGTAACATTAACTTGTCAATTTATCAGAATAATCCCAGTAAATATGAAATTCAAATACTGATCTACAGGTATGAGGAATTGACTCAAAATCCAACAAGCAGAAGAACAAGTCCGCTAGAACTTATTAATGTGACACCCGAGAATTTCAAGGTTAACTTCCGTTAGACAAACCCGTTAGTTACGTTATAAGTAGCTAATGCATAACTAGGCCGAATACGTCCACGACCTTTGGTTGATCACCGAACCCGTCCATATGTGTTATGTGTTCATCATTGATTGTCTCTATGTGCAATATGATTTAAATACATGACTTACTATTGTGAATAGCATGATTAACTGTAAATACTTGATTATGTGAAAATTGCCTAAATTTGGTAGTCAGCGAAACTACCGAGCGAAACTACAGATTCGCCCGGTAGCAGGCTAGACTGATCAATGTACCCGAGATCAGAGCCAGTTTCGCCAGCCAGCGAAACTGCCAGCGAAATTAGCCTCTGATATAAATAAACTTAATGAACCCTAGTAGCCTCATTTGCTCAACCACACAACAAACACACACACACTCTCTGAGATTTCTGGACCAGCCGAGAATTCACTATTTGCTGCTATCATCACTGTTGGTAGAGAGCATTCATCGATCCTCGATCAACCGTGAGTCTCCAAAACCCATTTACATGCATTTTCTACATGTTTCTTCATAAAGCATGCTCAATCTTTCATGAACTTGCTAGATCTTCTGTATTTATGATTAGGGAGGCTAGATCTGTGTTAAAGTCTCCAACTTTGCGTATGAAATCCAACCATGATAGAGATTTATGCCATTTTAGTCATTTTAGGGTTTTATAGGTGTTCTTGGTGATTTGATGACAAAATGCATGTTAAACGTGTTAAAGTTGCTTGATTTATGTTAGTAAATGCCCATGGATGCTAAATAATGAATTGCATGTATGATCAGAAGCTGTTAGGTTGATTTTTAGGCAAATCCGTATGTTTTTCGCGACCAGCGAAACTGTTGTTCTTTGGGCGAAACTAAGTAGCGAAATTATATATCCTTCCAGCGACACTGACCAGCGAAACTATAGTGTCGCCGGGTAACCTGACCAGACCAGCTCGAGCGAATCTGCTGAGCGAAACACCTGAACGAAAGTTCAAACCAGTTTCCCTGCGAAACTAGGCTAGCGAAACTGCGTCAGCAGTTTCGGGCGAAACTAGCCTAGCGAAACTGTGTCACCGGGCACTGCCTAGCGAAAGTGCTGCCCGTGCACCTAGCGAAACTGTCTAGCGAAACTATGCTAGCGAAACTAAGACCTGACCTAATAACCAAACTTGTGAAATTTGCTTAAGTGTTATGCCATGACTTACATGATTATGCCATGATGAAACATGCTTGATATCTGATTCGTATGAACCCTTGTTTATGATCAACCATTGGTGTCGTGTGTCGGTATGTCGAGTCATAGTTGCAACGTGCTATGTTATGGGCCATAGTGACGTTAAGTAAAGGTTAGACACGAAACTAATACTTAAGACCTAAACGTGTTCTAGGTCCTCGATAAACAACAATACTTGGATTACTAGAAGTGTAGCAGTGCAACCAAAGGTGAGTGTCACTAACCCGCATACCGTGAGTCCGTTGGGCCACACCGAATAACTTAACGAAAAACAATGCTGATTAAATTCGAGAGTGCTAGGCACCTCACTGATGAACCTGAGAATACGGGATGCTTGGCACCCACTTGATAAACTGAAGTGTTTTATGGGAACACTTGTGAATTATGAATAAACGATTTCTGAAACGAAAACTGTTTTAATATGGCTAGTGTAGGTTAAAGTCTAAACCATATGATATCACATGTTTTCTAAGGATGCCTTATAACTTAAAAGTCCTCAACTAAAATTGTGCCATTAATTGTAAAGCGAGGGGATGTTGGGTAGATCTACTGGAGTTTGACAAACTCCGCCCCGTGGCACGGGGAGTGCACGGAGGTACAATATCAGCCTATTTGACCGTGGTCCCGAGAGGACACGGGGGAGGCAGAAACCGCGATGACTTGGTCCGCACCGTACGGGATGGCTCGGCCCCCACAAAATTAAGTCAGCTTTGGTACAAACTTCCTTAGAGCATGGAACAACGGATTAGCTACCCGCGATATCGGTTGAGTCCTTTAACTTTACGGAACTAGTACATACCCGATGACGTGGTCACGGACAAAACATTTATAAGCTGAGAATTAATTACGAGCATTGCTTTTCACAAACAAATACTTTGTAAGTACAAATTGACATGAATTATGATTATGAGACCGGGCCAATGCATGACAAGCCCACTGTGAACTCACCAACCGTTAGGTTGACACTTGCGTGGTTTAAACTTTTGCAGATCGCTAAGGAGTATCCGGAGCGGGTTGGCATGGCACATGAAGACCTTTATTTTTAGTTGAACTAATTGGGAATTTAAAACAATATTTATGTAAAGCACGTGGTTAGTGCTAAAGACAATTATTTTTCCGCTGCGTATGTAACTTAAGACTTTAATTTATTAATTGTGTTGAACTAACTCTGATTCATTTAGTATTTGTAACTTTGGTTGTGGATCCTGGTCTAGTCGCGCCCCTTAACGGTATAAACTCCGTTAGTGGTATTTTGGGGGTGTGACAATTAAGTTCGCTAAAGAGAGAACAAGTACGCTAGGAACTAAAACAAGTTCGTCAAGAACAAAACAAGTTCGCTAGGAACAAACAAGTTTGCTAAGCAGACAAGAAGTACGCTAAGGACTGAATCAAGTCCGCTAAGAACAGTAGGATCTCACATGCAGATTCACAACACTTACAGTTGATTACAAAGTGTACAAATCACATATTATCATCAACAACAATTGTCTAGAAGCAACAGAGTCAAATTAACACCTATAAACATGCTATAGGTCCTAATGGGTCAAGTGTTTCTATTTGATCATTTTAAGGACAAGAGTGACAATTTATGCTTAATAGATTAGATGGTGTCTATACATGTTAGATTCAATCCTACTACACAAGTATAAGCATATTTGGATTAAACAACACATAACCAAGTCACCAAATTCACCTTCAAGCAAAGACAGTCACTTAAGTCTCATAAAAATAATTTCATGCCAATTTTGACTTATTAAAGTCAAAATGACCAAATGAGTGTTCAATCAAAGCTTAAATACCTAGGATAGTTCATATGAACCTTAAAGGTGTCATAGGTCGCATCCTTTGTAGTTATGCTCTCAATAAATCACAAAGATGGTCAAATTAACTTAGATATGTCATAATTGACAAAAATTAAATCTAACTTAGTGTTAGATGAGTCCAAGATCCTTTCACCTGAGTTATACACTATTTTCAGACCCATGTGGATCATTAACAAGACTAAACCACCAGTGTTAGGCTCAATTGGACGTCAATTCACACAAAGAAGGACTTATATGCACATAAGAATGAAACAAGGTGATGCACTACCTGATTAACAACAGAAATGCTCGTATTGAGAAACACATACCTTTGTGAAGATCTATGGGAGACTAAGATCTAATCTAAGATGTAATGAGTTCTCAATTGACTCAGCGGATAAGCTGCTGGGATCAAGCAATTTATATTAGACATCAAGTAGGCTTCAAATAACCAAAATAAAATTAGAATTTGCCCCTGTGTAGCCAAGTTTGAGTTTGACTCAATTTCCCAAAAGATTAGAACAACATACCTCTTTGAGGATCTAAGTTGAGTTAAGATCACAATAAGAGATGCAATGGTCTTGATCACATCACAACAATAACAGTTTCTGTTATGGGATCAGACAAGCCAAGTTAAACTCAGAAAATAGACAAACACAGAAGATATAGGCAATTAATTAAACAACTTGAGTTAAGGACATAATTAAGGAAAACTTGGAATTCAAGCATCAATTTGATTAAACCCTTGTAAACAATAGTTCATAATTGCTTTAAGTTCATAATTCATCAATTTTTCAATAACTCATGAGAGAACAAAGGTCGTTATTGTTGGTACTAGAATTCAGGAGATTATGAGCAGCTCGAATCAGCTCGCAAGCACATCATTGTAAGAATCCTGAATTATATTTCTTAACTAACCACTGCATTTCCCTTTTTGTTTATTGTTCGCAGGATAACTCGAGCATGGATCACGTGTCCTAAAGACTCGGTCAACTAACAGAAACGTGGACCAAATGGACTTCAAACGTCTAGTTGGAGAACGTGGAGTTAGTTGCTAATTTTTAGGGGATGTTGTTATGATGTAATTCGTATTTAATGGAGCTCTAGGCTTACACGCACACACACACTTTTTTCGATTACGATTCTCCGCTACACTTAGATTACGAGCTCATTTCTTTTGTACTAAGAACGTTCATTATATAAAAGTTTTAGGAGGCAGGTACTTTGAACCGGCCCCCGAGGTTTTTTGCTAGGCTCCTTGAGGATACTCAAGGATTCCTGGATTTTCCCTCGTTACATCCTCGTGTCAATCTTCGCAATTACATTCTCATCTTTATTTACATCAAACACGCTACCTCACATACGAAGTTTGATCAACTAATTGCTTAGGCAGTTTTTTACCAAAACAATTTGGCGCCCACCGTGGGGCGAACGGTGTTTGAATTCAGCTAAGAGCCTTGATCTTCTTCCCATAATCGATTCTTGAAAATGTCGAGCCAACAAAAGATTACTTCGAAATCTGTTTCATCCACTAAACCGGCTGTCGACACTGGTCTCCCCCCAATGATGAAGAAAGTGACCGGCACCGACGCTAAAAGAGTGGAATATCCTACTTTTCAGGGATCTCAAGGTACGTCCACTGACTCTGCTATTTCTAATAATGATCTCTATGTTTTGATCAGGAAAATGAAGTCTCATGTGGATGGGCAAGCCAAAACCAACGAGAAAATGATGAAGGAGATCATGGAATTGAAGAAGTCAAAGAAACCAGTAGAGGAAATTAGCCCTTTGATGCCAAGATCATTCGGGTTCGACTCTCCGGAAATATCGGAGCAGACAAAACAGAAAGCGAATCCCTCAACTGTTCCAAAGCCAGGTATTGCAACAACTACTATTGCAACATTCTCAGGCTCTCAGCATCACAAGACTTCCAAGGTGACAGATCTGGAATACTCTGGGTTCTACTCCGAGCAACCCCCAGAATCTTACTATAGTGATATGGAAGTCAGTAGCTGCCGAGATGCTCGAGTCAGCAATCAGCCGGGTTTTTAAGCCATCAAATGCCAACGGTATCAATGCAACAACCTGTATCTCAACCACAGCGGTTTGCTGCGACGAACCTTCATGAGCCTTGGAACCAGCAGTCAGCAGCACCTACTCCTCAAATGCTTCAGGGATCTTCATCTCAGCCATTCCAACAATATCGGAGCCGCTTCCGAGCTTCTCAGGATCCTCAAGGATCCTTATTTTCTTATCCTATTGTCTCTGCAGGCACAATCCCAGGTTCATCTCAAGAGATGCATGAGGGAGACTTCATCCCCATGCAAATGGGAACTACAACTGAGCCAACCGTCCTTAGAGATGCTGAATATGGACCTCAGATCCATCTCCAAACTTCCAGGGCTGGTAACAACTTTGATAATTTTTATGCTAACCCTAACCAAGGAATTGTGCAGGATGCAGGTATTAACCCGACCATTGCTGGGGAACTTCAGAGGTTAAAAGACATGATCTCAAGTGTTCCCGGTGTTATACGTCCAATTCCTGAAGTGCCAGCAGGCAGCCACAGGGTTTCTAGATTGGCATGGCCCATTTGTGACGTAGAGATACCAAAAAGATTTCAGACCCCCAAAATGAAACTCTATGATGGGACCACAGATCCTGAGGAGCACGTGGCACAATACAGGGAACGAATGGAAATCAACCCCATTCCTGCAAACATCAAAGAAGCTTGCTTATGCAAGGGATTTGGCTCAACATTGACAGGACCAGCCTTGAAATGGCTGCTCAGCATACCTCCTAATACCATTACTTCTTTTCCCCATTTAGTTAACTTGTTTAATAACCAGTTTTCTTGCAGCAGGAGCTTTGAGAAGCTTACTGGTGATTTGTACAGAATAGTTCAGAAGCCTAACGAATCCCTGAGGGATTATGTGGCCAGATTCGGTCGAGAAGCCCTGGATATTCCCAACCTAGATATGGCTGCCGCTGTAGAGGCTTTCAAAATGGGGATCAGAGGAGATTCCCGCTTTTATGATGATTTGGTTATGACTCCTTGCAGGAACCTTGATGAAGTTAGAACAAGGGCATTAAGGTTCATTAGGCTAGAGGATGATAAGAAGATCCAAAAAAGAGGTGACGAACCATCAGGAAGAAGGACAGATTCTCCCGGAAAACAACAACGAAACAAACCCTATTATCGAACCGATAATCCTAGGGTTAACGAAGTTGAAGAAGAGGACGACGAAGAAAACCTCCCAAAGGTATCTGATTATTGCTTTTCAACTGACATGGGTGGTTTGTTATGTGCCTTGCAGGATCTAGGTGATAAAGCTAGGTGGCCAAGAAAATCAGAAAAACCAGGATCGTGGAAGGATAAGTCTAAGTGGTGTGCTTACCACGAAGACTTCGGGCACTTAACGAATGACTGCATAGCACTTCGGAAAGAAATCAGTTACCTGCTCAGCAAAGGGCACCTCAAAGAATTGTTTGGCAGGAAGAGAAGTAAAACTCAAGAAGCTGCTGAGCTGCCCAAAAGAGCTCAGTCGCCACCAGCAGATGAAAAGGTGATCAACTTCATCTCAGGAGGATCTGACATATGCGGAGCCTCCTTCTCATCAGCAAAAAGACATGCAAAGGAGGCCAAGATGGATCAAGGCAGTCGGCCAAAGAAGAATGCGATATTGACTGAAGACAAAGTCATCTCTTTTGACGAAACTGATAAGCTGGACATCCAGGATCCTCACCACGACAGTCTGGTAATTACATTATGTATTGCTAACCATTATGTTCGCAGGATTCTGATAGACAATGGCAGTTCGGTCAATATTATACAATTGGACGTGCTTAAAAAGATGAGCATTCCAGAAGAAGAGATAATCCCAAGATCCTCGGTGTTAGTAGGATTCAGCGGAGAAACCAAGCATACGGTTGGAGACATCAGACTTCCTGTTTACATTGAAGGAGTCAACTCCATGCAGAAATTCTGCGTTATTGACTCCCTTCCCTGTTGCAATGTAATCTTGGGAAAGCCATGGATCCATGACATGAAAGCGGTTCCATCTACCTATCATCAATGTGTGAAGCTTCCCACACCTTGGGGAGTTGTAAGAATACTAAGTGATCAACAAGAAGCCAAAGACTGTTATACTTCTGCGATGAAGAACACCATCAAGTCCAAGCCAGCATAGCAATTAAAGAAACCAGCACGAAGAATTCAGATGACAAAGGAGTTGGAAATCAAAGAAGTTCAACTTAATCCTGAAAATCCTGAAATCAAAGTGCTGGTAGGAACCAATATTCCTGAGGATACTGAGGAGCAGCTCGTGAGCCTCTTGAAGTCCCGAGTCACAACATTTGCATGGAAACTTGAAGACATGTCAGGTATATCTAAAGATATTATTACTCATAAACATGGTATAGATGATTCTTTCAAGCGAATACATCAGAAAAGAAGGAATTTCGCTCCTGAGAGAAACATCATAATCCAAGAAGAAGTTGACAAGCTGCTCAAGTCAAAAATGATTAGGGAAGTTAAATATCCTCGATGGTTGGCTAATGTGGTGGTAGTCCAGAAGAAAAACGGTAAGTGGAGGGTATGTGTAGACTACACAGACCTAAACAAGGCTTGTCCAAAAGACCCATTCCCTCTACCACACATTGATTCTATGGTGGACGCGACTGCTGGGCATGAGATGCTGACTTTTATGGATGCATCTTCGGGCTTTCAACAAATTCAAATGGAACCATCAGATCAGGAAGACACGGCCTTCATGACACCCACAGGTATTTATTGTTATATTGCAATGCCTTTTGGTTTACGAAATGCAGGTGCCACATACCAAAGGCTAGTCAACATGATGTTTAAAGACAAACTGGGGGACACCATGGAAGTATACATAGATGATATGGTGGTGAAATCGAAAAAAGCAAAAGATCATCCTAGAGATCTTGAAGCTACTTTTGATATATTGGACCAGTTCAATATGAAATTAAATCCTTCCAAGTGCCATTTTGGAGTAAAGGCCGGCAAGTTCCTGGGTTTCATGGTTACTGAAAGAGGAATAGAAGCCAGCCCTGAACAGATTCAAGCGATTATAAATTTGAAATCTCCGACGAATGTCAAGGAAGTTCAAAGATTAACTGGAAGAGTAGCAGCACTTAACAGATTCATATCAAGATCATCGGAGAAGTGCAAAGAATTTTATGACATATTGAAGAAGAACAAAAAGTTCGAATAGGGTGAAAAGCATGAAGCAATCATCCTATTCTCCCTTCAATTTCTAAGATCTCTTCAATTCTCTCAAGATGCAAATCTTCGTTAAGACTCTTACTGCCAAGACCATCACTCTCGAGGTCGAGAGTTCCGACACCATCGATAACGTGAAGGCCAAAATCCAAGACAAAGAAGGAATCCCCCCAGATCAGCAGCGTTTGATCTTCGCCGGAAAGCAATTGGAAGATGGCCGTATTTAGCCGATTACAACATCCAAAAAGAGAGCACCCTTCACCTTATCCTCCGTCTCCGTGGTGGCATGCAAATCTTCGTCAAAACCCTCACCAGCAAAACAATCACCCTTGAAGTCGAAAGCTCTGATACCAATTGTAAGGATCAAACTAACCCTCACGCGATATCTAGACTAGTGAAACCGTGCGGAATCCGGTTTAACTAGGTGATTCAAGTATAAACAATGTAAATAATAATCGAAAAGTAAAAACACTAGAGAGCACAAACCGATTGAAGAACAAACACTTGTATTGAGCACACTTGCTTGATTACACCTTGATCGAAATTCTCAAAGGAGAATTTCGATGATCACCACCAATACAAAAGACTAGCAACCCTAAAACAATAAAGGAGGAGACTATTTATAGTAGAGATTGAAAGGAAAATGGGCTGAAGAGCTACCTTTTGTATTGTGGGCTGACAGAGCGACCTCTAAAAATGCTACTGGTCAAACACCATTTTCCTTAGTATTTGGATCCGAAGCTATGATACCCACTGAAATGGTGATGCCAACTGCAAGAACAAGCTGCCGGAATTTTGAAGCAAACAAGCAAGATCTCCTTGAAGATCTTGAAACAATCGATGAAATTAGAGATCTCGCAAAATTTAGGATGACAGCATACCAGCAAAGGATAGCCAAGTCTTACAATAGGAATCTAAGGGTCAGAAGATTTCGAGTAGGAGATCTGGTACTCAGGAAAGATTTTCAAAACACTACCAATCCGGCACATAGGAAACTCGCACCTAAATGGGAAGGACCTTACCTAATAGATTCAGAAGCTGGAAAGGGAGCGTACAGGCTAGCTACTATGGAAGGTGAGTTGCTCCCAAGAGCTTGGAATGCAATTCATTTGAAGTTATATTTTATGTAAGCGCTCTCTAGATCCTCTGAGCATATCAAAAAAATTCTTGTTTAGACTTCGAAAACCTCGGGTATGATTTTTGACCCTTATTTCAATTTCATATTATTATATTTGTGGAATGATTACTGACTTAGGCATCGGAGGGGTGTTAGCCAAGCTAACACCCACCCCTCACCAAGCCTTGAAGTGTTTTGTAGGTGCTCCAAGCGTCCTACCTTAAGCTAAAGGCTGATCACCTCTTCTAAGTATAAAGCATTCTGAATGCTGTCAAAAGGTTTAGGAGGTTTTCACCTTCTCGTTCACTAATGGGAATCGCCAGGAACGCAAGACCCTCGCCAGGAGCGCACGGTGGTGGCCTATGGTTCAAGGTGGTGCGACCAGTCCATCTGAGGGTGGCTGATAATTTCATCACTGTTGGCCATAGAGTGCACTTCAAAATGGGTGGCAGACGTGTCATCTCGAAAAGATTCTAAGGTTTTTGGCATTTTCATCTCAACCAAGGTTTAGGCACTTTCGTGTCTCTCAAGTTTATGGGCTTGACCCCAGTTGGCTTAGTCCCAAGTGTTTTTGAGCTTGTCCTCAGTTTAACAAAGGTTTCTAATGTTTTCGCATTAACTAAGGTATGGGCACTTTCGTGTCTCTCAAGTTTATGGGCTTGACCCCAGTTGGCATAGACCCAAGATTTGTAAGGTGCATCACGCCTCAAAAGGCAGATTGGGCTTGACCCCTGTTTAACTCATTTTTAAGTGCTCAAGGTTTACTCTCAGTTCCGTCGAACCTGCCTTGAAGATCCTTAAGAGTCCGCAAGGATCTTGACTATTTTGGAGAATGGAATCCACTTGAACAGCTTGCAGCGAGAGCAGCTTGTTAGCAGCTGCAACAGGAGGGAGATCATCGAAGCTGTCCACGTTGATAGTGGAGTCTGGAGCCTTACGCTTCTTTGCAGAAGAGGTCTTGGATCGAGTGCTGGGAGCTCGAAACTTGGCGGCTGAAGGGTCAGTGGGAGCCTTACTGCTCGTCTCTTCGGGTTTTTCTTTCTTTGCGATGAGCAGCTTGAGGTCCTTGAAGGAGAAGTTGGAAGCCGAACCTGAAGCTTCATCATATACAGAAAAAGATCAGTTTCCAAATATCATAAGGTATAACTTAAGACAAAAGGGGAGAGGACTCATACAAATACCTGTTGACATGGTTCTTGAGGGGCTGAGAGACTGCTGAGTGATGCTTCTGGCACTTGAAACGTCTTCGGGCTGACAACTTCTTTCTGCCACTGGGATGCTGAAGAGATCCTTGAGCTTCTTGGAGGATTCACGGGTCGGCTTGATCAAAGCTTCAAATTTGGGCGCTGTAAAACCAAGAAATAAAGATATCAGTTATATGAAATTGAAGAGTGTTTGGAATTAAAATGTTACAAAAACTCTTCCTACCCTTGACAACCCACTGGGTAGGAAGGTTCTCACAACCAACAAGGCTACTCCTTTTTACAAAGAAGAACTGACGCTTCCAATCGTGGTCATTGTGGGAAATCCTAGGGATCATCTGAGCTTCTCCGGTTCTAACCTTCAACACAAACCTGCTGTTGCCATGTGTGGCCAATCGGTACACTTTACATATCTCGGCAATCCCAATGTTGAGGTTACGAGTCTGGTTCAAATGATGAAGAGAAAGAAGAATTCGCCACACCATGGGCATCACTTGAGAGTAGGCGAGGTTGGTGATGGAAAAGAAATCGGTGACCAAGTCCGGGAAAGGAAATGACATTCCGAGCAGAAAGGGGTAGTAAAGGAAACAGACCCAATCGTCGGAGATATGGTCAGCTTTTAAAGACGGATCGAAGGGACGGAATTCAGCTCCGGCGGGAAAGCTTGCAGAACGCTGCAACACTGCGATCTTCCGATCATCAAAGTTGCAGGTCTCCTCCGCCGTCGCCGGGAGGAGTCCTTGATCAATAAATTCGTCGGCCATTTGGTTGGAGACCATGGCCGATGATCGCAACAGCTTTTTTCCCATTATCGGAAAAGAAAACGAGAAAGAAGATAGAGGAAACTAACCTGGAGAAGATGGGAGAAGCTCTAGGGTTTTTCGCCAAGTGATAGCTGTGAGCGATAATGAAACTGGAGAAAGGATTATAAAGGAGAAATCAAACGAGAACTTCGCCTAGGAAGTTGGGGCTAACTAATTCCTCTCAAATCACAGTTAGTTAGCGATAAGGTCTAATTTCAAATTTTCGACAGCTGGCTCGCATGTGCCATCCGCTAAAAATTTGGGGGCAATTGTTGGTACTGGAATTCAGGAGATTATGAGCAGCTCGAATCAGCTCGCAAGCACATCATTGTAAGAATCCTGAATTATATTTCTTAACTAACCATTGCATTTCCCTTTTTGTTTATTGTTCGCAGGATAACTCGAGCATGGATCACGTGTCCTAAAGACTCGGTCAACTAACAGAAACGTGGACCAAATGGACTTTAAACGGCTAGTTGGAGAACGTGGAGTTAGTTGCTAATTTTTAGGGGATGTTGTTATGATGTAATTCGTATTTAATGGAGCTCTAGGCTTACACGCACACACACACTTTTTTCGATTACGATTCTCTAGTAGACTTAGATTACGAGCTCATTTCTTTTGTACTAAGAACGTTCATTATATAAAAGTTTTAGGAGGCAGGTACTTTGAACCGGCCCCCGAGGTTTTTTGCTAGGATCCTTGAGGATACTCAAGGATTCCTGGATTTTCCCTCTTTACATCCTCGTGTCAATCTTCGCAGTTACATTCTCATCTTTATTTACATCAAACACGCTACCTCACATACGAAGTTTGATCAACTAATTGCTTAGGCAGTTTTTGACCAAAACAGTTATGGAGACAAAGAGAGTAATCCATACAAGATATGATTCTCTATATCAATCTAATTTCAAGGTCAAGGATTTAGGAACTAATAAGTTACCATCTTAGGTCAAAGGGCACATCTACTAGAAACAATTTGTGATTCACAAGTATAATAGCAGCAGCCACAGTGGACCTCTATTTAACAACCGAGTTCCCAAATTTAACAATAAGACAAGAAATTTCCAAGTATCCAAATAAGAACAGAGGTTGTACCAAGCAATGTAAGTGACTTGAAACATTTAAGTCACTAAACAACACAAGTTTAACCAACTATTATCAAATACTCAAAGAAATTTCATATTCATCCACATTCACACAGTCCCATGTACACAAAATTCTCAGATTCAAATGGATAAATGAGAGATTTGATTCACATACCTTTAACTTGAGCACAAGTGAATTAGGATCAAGTAAAGATGTAAGAAATCTGAAATTTCATCAATTTAGCACATTAGAAACCTAAAAAGATTAAGAAACGGACCTACGGCTCATCATTATCACCGAAATCAAAATCAACCTTAATGAAAGTGAAATCGAACCTGTAGATGCAAGAAGATTGAGTGAATCAACCTTAATTGCAACAAGAATGACAGATTTGAGAGATAGATGGTGGATATCGATTGAATAGTGGATGGGTATGAGTCGCCGATTCGAGACTTTGAGAGCGGGTGTGAGATTTTGAAAAAGTGAATGAGAAAAAGAGGCTAAGTCTCCCTTATATAGTGTTAGGTTTAGCGAACTTATAAATATCTAAGTTTTTAAACAAGTTCGCTAAGAACTGTCTCAAGTCCGCTAAGACTGAGACAAGTTCGCTAAAGGGAAACTTATTAAAACAAGTTCGCTAAGGCCACAGAGAAGTACGCTAAGCCTATAAGAAGTTCGCTAAGCTTAAGGAAGTTCGCTAAGGCTAAGGACAAGTACGCTAAGCCTAAAAGAAGTTCGCTAAAGCCAGGAAGTTCACTAAGGCAAAATCAAGTACG
>JBCNJP010000008.1:23198924-23288205 GCA_039602395.1 Deinandra increscens subsp. villosa
CTCTCGTTTTTCCGATGGTAAATTCCGGCCAAACTAGGGTTTCGCATGATGATGAAGACAACAGCTGACGTGTCAGCGCGCTACTGGTCTGCAGAGAATTTTCTCTCTCCTTAATTACGGTGGAGAAGAATTCGCGTGGGCCCTGGTCAAATAAAGAGTACCGTTGGAGGGCTGTAGGCTTTCGATCAGCTATTGGCTGAGAATAAGCGCGTGGACCCCAGCTACATTAAAATGATCCGTTGAATTGTTTTCGCTATCCCTTTATTATTGGCTGCATGGAGTACAGCACGTGGGTCCCACCTGATTAAAGAGTCTTTTGTTTATCCATCGCTGGCGCATCCTGATTGGCTGTTAAGCCCTTCACACGGATGGACTCTTCCTCAGCCTTTGGATTCGATTAATTTCAACCTTAGATTTATATTTGAAGATCAAATCTGATTGGTCATAATTAAATCACACGGATTGTGTTTTTTATGGAGATTTTTCAAGACTAATTAATATTTTTAGCATTTTCGTTAATCACGGGGTTTTTCATATCGGTCTTTAACGAGACTAACGGGATAACTCCGCAACGGAATTGTGAAAATTAATTATTGGTCATGGATTTATTCCACTATATTTCGACCGGGTTTCTGTTTTTGTTGACGTCAAGACCACGTTAGCTAACGACCACTGACGGACTGGTTTCGCTTCTCGGTTAAGTCTGCAACTTTTTCGTTATGTCTCACTCCAAGTTATTTAGCTGATGCAGCGCTGATGTCATCTAACCGAATTAACTGGAATCTCAGTTAAATATTGGAATATTCTGTTAAATCTCCAACGGAAGGCCCGTTACTTGAATAAAATTTACGGTCTTCTCAGATTCATTCCAAATTGCACCGTTTGACTCAGAATTCTTCACGGAATATTTTTCCGAGCTCGATTTTCTTCACCAAAAATTACGAAGACTCCGGTTATGAATAAATTTTGCGTTTATGCTCGGGATCTCAGTTTTTCACCGATTTGACACTTTATTTTCGCATCCAACCCTGTCACGCGGAACAAGTTCAGTATTCATGGATCATTCACAACTGTCTGCACCCGGCTTCTGGTTTTTCGCAAGATTGTCCAATTTCAGGATTTCAGTACCGTTTTCTCTTCGGAACTGAGCGGAACGGTTCCACTCTCTGCATCTGATTTTCCGCTTCCGCATCGGATGTTTTCAGAGGGATCTAGAGAAAAGGGGGAACTTCTATGGATTTGGATTATCGGGTCGATTATCTGAAGTTGGAGCATTTTCAGTGTTTGATTGGTTTATCTGATTCGATTTGTTGCGAATTTGACTCCGATGTTCAGCATTCTTAGTATTGTACCCGACCGTGTGAACCGAGTGAACTGGAGCACTTGGATCTCAACTGGAGCAACAAGAACAGAAGAAGCTTATTCAAAGGGGGAACCTTTACAACCGAAAGATTCAGGTTTATCAGTTATTATTTGAAGATGCACGACAGAGCGGTTCTTCACCAGTATGACAGATTTGAAAGCGTCAGTCAAGGGGGAAATGTTGGAACTTTTAATAAGTGTGACTGACGCCATCAAATCTATTCTCGAATAATTCGGCTGAAGAATCCATTGTGATTTGATTCAGAGACGCGGGTTGTGATGCTCGAGGCTTGCAAGTTTGGACCGAAGACGTTTTCTTGAAAAGTCAACCGTTCGGGTCAACGGTCAACGTAAAAGTCAACGGAAGATCGGTTCGAGCGAGTCAAGCTTCATATTAATTAAATCATCTTTGATTTAATTAATAATAATTATGTCATTTGTTTATTTGTATTTGCTCATTTGTATGTGTGTTAGCTAGTTAGTGGGCTAGTGAGCACATGGGCTCTCTATAAATAGGAAGGGATAGCTTCATTAGAATGATGATGGATAATAGATGAATAAGGATGTTCTAGAGAGATGTGAGCTATCATTTCTAGAGAGAGAGTCACACATTGGGTTTGAGCTCAACCCAATGTGACCATGGATTTCCTATGACGAGTTTGTAATCTTTCGGTTCGTTGTAATCATTCAGCAATAATCAATGAATCGTTTGATTTTATTATTTCTTGTCATGTTTTATCTTTGATTCTTCTCCATCCCGTCTCCTCCTCATCTAACCTTCGTTCTTGCTCAAGATCGGGATTCTCGATGTGAAATCGGTCCTGACAGAGAAGAAGAGTTGAAGGAACATGAACGGTTTGAGAAGAGACGAGCTAAAGTCCCTTACAAGCAGATCTACTCCAACATAAGCAAGAACATAAAGACTAAGAAGATCGAGGGTAATCTGAAGAAGAATCCAATCAAGGATTGGTACTACAGTGCTCAGACACATGAGTTGGTGATTGAACGTGAAAATGCTGAACCAATCAGACTCTTTGCTGCAATTGAACTCAGGTTGTTGCCCATTTGCTACTTGCGTGGGATATTTTATGGTCGTCTTGAAACAGTTCCACCCAGACTGAAGCCCTATGAGGTTGTTGATGCAAACTACTTCCTACTGTTCCTTAAATGGTGGAGTTGGGAATGTATTAACGCCGGAAGGATGAAAACTGAAAGTCTGGCGAACTTGGAAAGATGGGAAACAGACAGTCGAGGGATAAGTCATTTGTGCAGAGGGCCAGACAGGAAACTTGAAATGTGGCACTACTCAGATCTGAAGAAATTTGCAAGAAAAGATCTTTGGGTGCTCTGGGAAACCCAAATCTACGGCTATGACCGCAAGTACAACAGGTTGGCTAGGAGATACTGGCGATTCCTATTGAAGCTTCTTGGACAGTTAAGATGATGATGATGGAGGTTGTTCGTATTACCACCAGAGGGGGAATTGTTGGAACCTGGAGGTTGGTGATAACACGAACACGCGAACCCAAGTACAAGATCACAGGTGAAGCTGCAGAACCAACATGTATTTTGCTATCTATGTATGTTGAATATTTCAGTTTGTAATAACTTAGTTGACATTGAACTTTGAATACTTATTTTGTATGTTTGTTCTTTATCATATGTTGGTTCAGCTTGATTTACATGTGTGTTAATCTTGTGTTTGTATGTTTGATAGGTTGTTCAACACTTAGAATATTTTTCATGTTTGAGTTGTTCTTAACGATCAGGCTGTTATACCCTTAACGATTTGACCCTTGTTGTGATTAACGATTTGCTCAAAGGTCTTAACGACTTGAGTATATTTTGCCTTAACGACTTGCCAGAGAAATGTACTTAACGACCTGCCTCCTCTTGTCTACTTAACGATCTGCCCTCATGTCTTAACGTCTTGCCCATCCTGTGCTTAACGTTCTGGTTGTCCCAACTAGCCTTAACGATGACATACCTTGGTCTTAACTATCAGGTTTGGTGTTAAGGATCTGCATGATTGTTTAACGATCTGCTTGTTTAGCTAACGATCTGCATGATTGTTTAACGATCTGCTTGTTTAGCTAACGATCTGCATATTTAAAGTTAACGATCTGCCTGACATGGTTAACGATCTGGTTTGTTCTTAACGACCTGGCTAACGACCTGACCTGGGCAACATAACGATCTGACAAAAGTGTTAGTCGAATTTAATGATTTCTTGATGTGACGTGTGATTCTCCTTGTATTCTGTGCATTGACACTTGTGCTCCTCATTGGGTATAAATAGGAATCCTTAGGAAACCCTAATCAAGCCTTGAGAGAACCTCCTGAGGAGCACTGTGTGTTTGTGTGTGTGTTCTTGGTGTTCTTCCTTGGGTTTCAGAGGCGATGGCAATGCAATGTTGCTGATTCAACCAAGAATGATCATCACACGTGATTTCCGCACTCGTGTGATGAATCAAATGATGTTAAATGGCTGGAAATCGGTCCTGACAGTTTGGGGATGACAACAAAGATGAAACTTCATCTCACACTGTGCCTATGCCATATATGCATGAGATGATTTCTGAACATGAACCATCAAAGGGAACAATAGATTCTTTAGCTGACATTGACAAAAGACTTTCGGAATGTCCTATTAAAATTACTGCTCCTGTTTCTAACCCTACTACTTCTTGTGCAGATACAGAAAACAAAGAAGCAGGTTCGAAGGGGGAAAGTGTTGGCATTTAGAGTCAAAAGTTTCCTGACATTAAAACTGAAATTTTTGTGTCGAATAAGTCTGAGTCTGAATTGAGCTTTGCTAAGTCTGATGTATTTGACAAAACTTCTGTTTGTGGTGCTTTTAATTTTGGTGTTTGTGATCCTAAACTTTCCAAACCTTTGAGGAAAGTCAGGATTTTGAGAAAGGGTAAGGGACCACAGGTTGCTGGTCCTAAGCCTACTGATGCCAATTTGGTTGGTTTGAATGATTGTTTGAATGTGTGTGCTAATGTTTGTGATAATACTAGTAATGTGCAGAATGTGCACGAGGCCAGACCACATGACCTTATCCCATATCCTGAGGTAAATTCTGTGTATGACCAATTTGTGCCAGTACAGTGGGAGCATGTGCTAACAACTAGGCCCAATGGCAAAGTTATGTGGATCCACAAAAATTCCAAACCATATTGGGTATCCACAGGGAAGAAATATTCCCAATTCCCGCATACCCAAAGAAACAGTCCTGCCACGTGTGTGGGAATCCTGGACATGTGGCAAGAAATTGTTTATATAGACCATATGAACCCTACTACCCTAAAACTCATTTGCAAAACTACCAAGGGCAATCATATGGTGGCACAAACCACAAACCTGGCCACAGAAAGGTAAATTCTCAGCCAAAGGTACCTACAGGCTCAAAGGTATCAAAAGTGACCAAAGAGTCTGCACCTTCACACCCTAAGGTGCAGAGACATGTACCTTCACAACCAAAGGTACATAATATGACAAAAAAGCCTGCACCTTCAATCCCCAAGCTGCAGAAGTCTGTACCCCTGCAACCAAAGGTACAGAAAGTTGACAAAAAGCCTAAATCACCTCAACAACCAATCAGAACTGATTTCAAAGGTCATAAATTGAATAATTATGTTAACAAATCTGTTGTTGCTTTAAAACCTATTTGGGTTCCCAAACAGGATGGTCTTTCAGAAAATAATCAAGAGAGGTGGAATGTGAAAAAGGTGGTAAATCAGTGTTACCTACCTAAAGGGGTGTATAAAAAACACTCCAAACAATTTGATGAAGTTATAGAAAATAAATCAAACGTCTATCAAATTCCACCAAAAAGGGTTCAGGGTAAAGGGAAAGAGAACCATCAGCCCACAAATGTCATTTCCAATGATGGTCGTGTGAATTCTAATGAACTTACAAAGCCCACTCCAATGCCCTACATGTTGGACTCGGTCTGCCCAAGACACATACTAGATTGATGTGGCTAGTACGTTATGATCCAAGACGGGTCATACCCAATAACGAGCTAGACAAACACCCAATGGATATTTATTTAGATATGATCAATTAAATAAATATCACCTAAAGAAGATATTTAGAAATGGGTTTTTAAATAATTGCACTTATGATTAAATCATATGGATGATTAAATTGAGAGAAGTATAACAATGTTATTTAATTGGTTAAATAAATTGTTACATAACATATAAAAGGTTATATGTTACAATATATTTTGAACATTCCACATGTCATGTAATATGTTACATGACATAAGATATGCATATTAGCACAATGTTTCAAAATATAAAAGATGGTTAAAGTGAATGACTAGATAGGAGGGAAAGTGAAATTTTGAAATGGTTTTCCCCCTCCTTTGGACTCCTTGGCCGGCCCTCCCTCTTTATGAGGGTAGGTGGGCTTTTGCTTATCCAAGACATGCATAAAGGAAGGTCTAGATACATTCCCTATCACTCTTCTAAAACACACTTCCATTCTCTCTCTAAAATAACAAGTGCAGAATTTTCCTCTCTACAATTCATCTCTAGAATTGGTTCTAGTAGAGAAAAGCAAGAATCTGGATTCAAGCCAAGAGGAAGAGTCATCTTCAAGAAATCCTAGCAACAAGGGTGGTTGTTGCTTGAGCTCGTGGGTATCATCACTTGAGGCTTTCAAGTTAGATAGCAAGCCGGTTCATCCACATCATCTTCTTCACAATCTTGAGCTTGGAAGAAGGTATATCTAAAACCCCCTATGGTTGGTTTTAGTTTTGATAGCATGCATACATATTTGGATCCTTGGTTTTGGGTTTTATAATCAAGTGTTAAAATCGGTTTTAACATCAACTAATCAAACTATTCTTTTGATTTTTCCGCTGCGTTTTTACATTTTAAGGAGTTAAAATGGCTTTGATAATGTTCTTAAAACCCAACAATGGCATCTAGAGCCGCTTATATGGATGCATGCTTCAAAGAGCTAGTTGGTTAGCTCCACAAAGCTCTTGGTTTTGGTTCCTCATACCACAAACCGAAAGTTTTGTTCATGGTTTCCCTTTGTCTTTCAAGATGCTTCACTAACATGCATGTGGTTATCTTGAAAGATTAAAGCATTTTATCATTTTGTTGTTTTTGTTGTTTGGACAACAAACCCACGTTTTCGGTTTTGTGTTGGACCGAAAAGGGAAATGGGTTAAAAGGGAACCATTTGTACATATGGATGTATTTTTAGATATATGTTTGGTGCATAAAGCCTAGCCAAAAGACCTTGTGATTGTTTGTGGTGAATGTTTGTGCTTGTTGTAATTATTCAAAAGTTGTAATAATTTCAAGTTCCTCATTTTGGGCATGTAATCTATTTATTTCATTTGGTATGTAATGTAATAGATTAGGTGCATTTTGTTTTACTAGAAAAATGTATTGGGATCCATATTTTGTAAAAGGGAAGAATGCACAAGATGGAGGATCTTGGATGGCCAAAGGAGTCAAGCAAAACACAACCAAAGGAGGTCACTTGAAGCATTTGGATGCGGGGTCAAGTGGGAGTTCACAACACATCACTTGTGTTTTGTCCCTTAGGAGAGACCGAGACACTCCTTTTAAAAAGCAGGAGTGCTTCTGCACCCCTGCTACAGGTAACAGGTGTTGTCCCAGAAACACCCCTGTTACTGCTAAAAGGTGTTGTCCATGACACACTCCTGTTACGGCTAGCAGGTGTTGTCAATAGTTGGCTATGGCTATGCACCTATTTTATTATGCTTGTGTGGTTGTTTATTTTCATGTTTGGATGATATTTGGATATGCATGCTAAAACAAACTAATAAACATTAACAAGCTAAAACCGGTTCTTAAAATATCATTAACAAAGACTAATAAAATGGGTTTTATTAAGTTGATGATGATTTATCAATAAAATGGGTTTTATTAAAAGAACCATGAAATATGGATTTCAAACAACACTAGGGTACCATACATTTGAATGCATGTGAATTGTATGGTACATAGAGTTTTCTACACTAGAATTATGAAAACTAAAAACGACCCTTTTGAAAACAAGTTTAAACGCCATCCTTTTGTACAACACTCAATTTGCTTGTAAACTCTTTATGGGATAAAGGTCACCTAACCGTATTTGAGGGAACTTGTATATTTGAGGTAGGTTTACCATGTATGTGGGATAAAGGTCACCTAACCACTTACATGTGTAAATTTACACGTGTGTATAAGTAGGACAACTTGATTTGGGGACCATGTGAATAGGGTCACCGAAGCATGGGGAACCAAAGGCATTGATGGGATTAAACATGCCAACTAAACATAAGATGTTTAATCGATCCCATACTACTAGAAGTTGCAAAGAGTTGCAATTGTCAAACGTTGACTACCTTGTTAATTTAAGTCATGGGATAAAGGTCACCTAACCACAACTTAAATGTAACGTTGGATTCTAGGTTTTAATTTATTAATTGTCTATGAGACATAAAAGGGTATTAAATAAATTAAAAGGTTAATATTGATATCAAAGATACTTAATAGAACTTTGTTAAATTTTGTAGATGGCCAATAATAACGAAATCATCCCCGCCACAAACGTCCATAACCTATCGCTAAGATCCATCTTAGACAAGAATCGTCTCAACCAAGACAACTTTGTGGATTGGTACCGCAACTTGAGAATTGTTCTCAAACAAGAAAGGAAGTCTTATGTGTTGGACGATCCTATCCCCGACGAACCCGATGTCGAAGACGTTGAGGCTTATGCCGATTGGGTGAAGTACACCGAGGACTCCGTCCAAGTTTCATGCCTCATGCTAGCAAGTATGATCCCCGAGCTACAAAAGGATTTAGAGAATCATGGGGCATACGACATGATATGCCAATTGAAGGAAATGTTCCAACAAAAGGCAAGAACCGAGCGCTTCGAAACGGTTCGAGCACTCCATGCATGTCGTATGGACGAGTCACAAACGGTTTCATCCTATGTTCTTAAGATGAAGAGCCTCATTGATCGTCTTGAAAGGCTCAATTGTCCCGTTTCAAAAGAGTTGGCTACGGATTTGATCCTCAACTCTTTGTCAAAGAAGTTTGACACTTTTGTATTGAATTACAATATGAATGGTTGGGAGAAGACCATTCCCGAGCTTCATGGGATGCTCAAAACGGCCGAGCAAGGGATGGGCAAAAGTGTTGTGCCCGTTCTAACGATCAATGAAGGTAGTAGCAAGAAAAGGTCTCGCTCTACCTCTAGTTCCTCAAAGGCAAAGGTTGCCAAAGGAAAGGGATTCGTCAAGGGGAAGGGCAAGAAAGAAAACCCCAAACCGAAGGAGAAGAAGCAAAAGATTGCTTCAAATGATCCATGCTTTGAGTGTGGTGAGGTAGGACATTGGAAGAGGAATTGTCCAACCTATCTCAAAAGGGTTGAAAGAAAAGAAAAATGAAGGTCAAACCTCGGGTAAGACCTTTATGATTTATATTGAGCTTAATGCCATTTCTTCTAACACATGGGTATTGGATACCGGATGTGGAACTCATATATGTAATATGTTGCAGGGGTTCAAAAGAAATAGGCAATTGAAGGCGGGAGAAGTTAGTCTCTTCATGGGCAATGGAGCGAAAGTTCAAGTTGAAGCCCAAGGAGACTACATTTTGGAACTTCCAAGTGGTTTGGAAGTAATTTTGAATAATGTATTATATGCTCCTAGTTTGACTAGGAACATAATTTCCGTTTCCCGTTTAAGACATTTTGGATATGATTTTAAATTTGTTAACAATGATATCCATGTTTCAATGAATGACGTGTTTTATTTTAAAGCTAGCCCTTTAAATGGTATTTATGAATTGGTTCATGAAAACACATCATACAATAGCTCAATGTATCAAACTAACACCAAGAGACTCAAAAGAGATTTGAGTGACACCTACATTTGGCATTGCCGCCTTGGTCACATAAATAAGAACCGCATACTAGCATTACAAAAGAGTGGTCTTTTGAAAACAAATGATAGTGATTCCTATGAAGTATGCGAATCTTGCCTACAAGGCAAGATGACTAAGGCACCTTTTAGTGGCACCACCGAAAGAGCAAAAGATTTTCTAGGGATCATACATTCGGATGTATGTGGACCTTTTAAGCCAACATCTAGGAATGGTGAAAGATACTTCATCACCTTTACCGACGACTATAGTCGCTATGGGTATGTGTACTTGTTAGCACACAAGGATGAAGCTTTTGAAATGTTCAAAATCTTCAAGAATGAAGTAGAAAATCAACTCAACAAGACAATAAAGATCCTTCGTTCGGATAGAGGAGGTGAATACCTTAGCAATGAATTTCAAAACTATCTTCGGAGTTGTGGGATTGTCTCACAACTTAGTCCACCTCGAACACCACAACATAATGGTGTATCGGAGAGGAGGAATCGAACCCTATTGGATATGGTTCGATCTATGATGAGTAGAAGTTCCTTACCTCTATCATTTTGGGGTTATGCCCTACTCTCAGCGGCCCGTATTTTGAATATGGCCCCAACCAAGAAAGTGGAAAGGACACCTTTTGAGTTATGGCATGGAAGGGTTCCATCCTTATCTTATCTAAAGGTGTGGGGTTGTGAAGCTTATGTAAAGCATGATGCTTCAAACAAGCTAGATCCCCGATCCACTAAGTGTATATTTGTAGGATATCCTAGAGATTCTATAGGATATTACTTCTACAATCCAACAGAGCAAAAGGTATTTATAGCTAGAAAGGCCGAGTTTTTGGAAACTAAGTTCCTTATGGAAGGAACTAGTGCAAGAACGGTGGAACTTGAGGAGGATCAAGAACCACAAGCCGATACACGTTTGGTTGAAACTAGCCCTCAACAAGAAATTGTTGAAGATGATCAAATGGTTGATCAAAACACAAACAACGTTCGTAGATCCGGTAGAACTAGTAGTCCACCCGAAAGATATGGATTTTTCATGGAGGGATGCTATGTGGTAGATTCGGATGAACCAACCACTTATCGTGATGCAATGTCCGATTCCGAATCGGAAAAATGGTTGGAAGCCATGAACGTTGAGATGCAATCCATGCATGATAACCAAGTATGGGACTTGGTAGAGCGACCTCCTAACTCCAAGGTAGTTGGAAGTAAGTGGGTTTTCAAGAAGAAAACCGACATGCATGGAAACTTAGACACATTTAAAGCTCGACTTGTAGCAAAAGGTTTCACTCAAACTCAAGGGGTTGATTATGATGAAACTTTCTCGCCTGTAGCAATGCTAAAGTCGATAAGGATATTATTTGCCATAGCCGCCCATTATGATTATGAGATATGGCAATTGGATGTCAAAACGGCTTTCCTAAATGGATATCTTGAGGAAGATGTCTATATGGCTCAGCCCGAGGGTTTTGTCGATCCAAAACATCCTAACAAAGTGTGTAAGTTAAAGAAATCAATCTATGGATTGAAACAAGCATCAAGGAGTTGGAATCAGCGTTTTGATGAAGAAATAAAGAAATTTGGCTTCATCAAGAACGAGGATGAGGCTTGTGTGTATAAGAAGGCTAGTGGGAGTATAATAACTTTTCTAGTATTGTATGTAGATGACATACTACTATTTGGGAATGACATTCCAACCTTGGAAGGTGTAAAAACCTGGCTTGGAAGTTGCTTTTCCATCAAGGATCTTGGTGAAGCCACCTATATTTTGGGAATAAAGATCTATAGGGATAGATCAAGGCGCCTGATAGGTTTGAATCAAAGTGCATACATTGACAAAGTCTTGAAAAGGTTCAAGATGGAGAACTCTAAGAAAGGTTTGGTACCTATTCAAAAGGGGACTATATTGAGTAGGACTCAATGTCCAAGCTCAAAGGTTGAGCAAGACAAAATGAAAGGAATCCCATATGCGTCTGCTATTGGATCGATTATGTATGCTATGATATGCACTAGACCGGACGTGTCATGCGCCTTAAGCATGACAAGTAGATACCAACAGAATCCAGGAAATAGCCATTGGATGGCTGTCAAAAGTATATTAAAATATCTTAGAAGGTCTAAGGATATGTTCTTAATATATGGATCCGATGAGAAGGAACTCGTTGTAAGGGGTTACACGGATGCGAGTTTCCAAACGGATCGAGATGATTCTCGTTCACAATCGGGGTATATCTTCATTATGAATGGAGGGGCGGTCTCTTGGAAGAGCTCAAAGCAAGATGTGGTTGCGTTGTCCACTACGGAATCAGAATACATCGCCGCATCTTTGGCCGCGCAAGAAGCCGCATGGTTGAAGAAATTTATTGCCGAACTAGGGGTTGTTCCTACCATTCAAGGACCACTAGAGATCCTTTGTGATAACGAGGGAGCGATTGCTCAAATCAAGGAACCTCGTGATCATCAAAAGGTAAGGCACATCGAGCGGAGATTCAACTACATAAGGGATGAAGTTGCAAAGGGAAAGATATGTATTCGCAAAGTTCACACCAATGACAATGTCGCTGATCCACTCACGAAGCTCCTAGAACGCCCAAAGCATGAGGGTCATGTTTGTGCTATGGGACTTCGACATTCTAGTGATTGGATATGATTTATATTTTGTATTTCGATATCGGAACAATGTTTGTTTTGACACTTTTATATGAATGTGGGATTTCATTTAAATTGTGTAGTGTTCCATTTTTGCATGTTTAAATCCGTGAATAAGTTACTTATTCTAAATGTCCGTAGTCGATCATATTTGTGGGAACGAATATGAAGGTAAGACTATTATGAACTTGGATTGGTGGATATTCATAAGGTATGAATATGGAGCAATGGGTTGCTACCAAGGTTCATAGATATTTGTGGGAGACAAATATTGGACGACCCGCTCTCAAGTCTTACCCCATGGAATCTTAATTGATTGATCATAAGTAAGCTTGAGTAAAGGAGAATATCATTTGTATCCTCTGACCTGAGATACATATTGGGTCTTGATATTCACCAAGCATTATGCTTTGACTTAGTTCTTCGCTGTTCTGAAACATGGCAGTACATAAGGCTAAGCTCAAGCATGATACTAGGTGTTTGTGAGAGACGTATGTAGTCAAGATGGAATTTGTCCCTCTTATTCGTTGAGAGTTAAATGTCTAAGGCCTGAATTAAGTTAAATCTAATAGAGAGTGATCACTCTATGTCTCTAGGATTTAACATGACATTTGAGACGAAAGGATAAATGATCGTTTCACCTAAAACATTTCAAGTGGTGACTTGAAGGAGATGATGTTATTGAATGGCACTAAGTCATACGTATTAGGGGTAACAAACCGTTGTTAGGCGGTATTTGTTGCTTGCATCAATCTTCTATGAATCTTGTGCAAGTGGGAGATTGTTGGACTCGGTCTGCCCAAGACACATACTAGATTGATGTGGCTAGTACGTTATGATCCAAGACGGGTCATACCCAATAACGAGCTAGACAAACACCCAATGGATATTTATTTAGATATGATCAATTAAATAAATATCACCTAAAGAAGATATTTAGAAATGGGTTTTTAAATAATTGCACTTATGATTAAATCATATGGATGATTAAATTGAGAGAAGTATAACAATGTTATTTAATTGGTTAAATAAATTGTTACATAACATATAAAAGGTTATATGTTACAATATATTTTGAACATTCCACATGTCATGTAATATGTTACATGACATAAGATATGCATATTAGCACAATGTTTCAAAATATAAAAGATGGTTAAAGTGAATGACTAGATAGGAGGGAAAGTGAAATTTTGAAATGGTTTTCCCCCTCCTTTGGACTCCTTGGCCGGCCCTCCCTCTTTATGAGGGTAGGTGGGCTTTTGCTTATCCAAGACATGCATAAAGGAAGGTCTAGATACATTCCCTATCACTCTTCTAAAACACACTTCCATTCTCTCTCTAAAATAACAAGTGCAGAATTTTCCTCTCTACAATTCATCTCTAGAATTGGTTCTAGTAGAGAAAAGCAAGAATCTGGATTCAAGCCAAGAGGAAGAGTCATCTTCAAGAAATCCTAGCAACAAGGGTGGTTGTTGCTTGAGCTCGTGGGTATCATCACTTGAGGCTTTCAAGTTAGATAGCAAGCCGGTTCATCCACATCATCTTCTTCACAATCTTGAGCTTGGAAGAAGGTATATCTAAAACCCCCTATGGTTGGTTTTAGTTTTGATAGCATGCATACATATTTGGATCCTTGGTTTTGGGTTTTATAATCAAGTGTTAAAATCGGTTTTAACATCAACTAATCAAACTATTCTTTTGATTTTTCCGCTGCGTTTTTACATTTTAAGGAGTTAAAATGGCTTTGATAATGTTCTTAAAACCCAACACTACAAAAGCAAGAAACCCAAAACAAAGGTTCCCACAAACCCAATTTCCAATCTTTCAAAGAGAATGTGCTTAAAAGAAATAACTTTCAATGATTCTACAGGTATACCAAGAACAACAATGGCCTGGGTACTTATGGCTAACTAATCTCTAAATGTGTGCAGGAACAGTCAAGGAGGACTTTCATTAAAATTTCTTTGTTTCTGATAGTGATTGTTCCAGGCACAGGAAAGAGGCATCTCTTCACTACATGACATGCATATTTTCAATGGAGAGTTGTTCTCCTTGTGAGAGGTAAAAGTGTTTATATCAGCAAGGTACTGTCTGGATTGGTTGTTTCTTGACTAGATTGTTGTGAGATATGGTTCTGCATAAAACAACACCCCGTTCTGAAATTGTTTCAAAAGATAATCTTTGAAAGTTAACTTGGCCAGTTTTTGTAGATATTCAGTTATGTGTCAGTGTATGTTAAAAAAAAAGGGTGTGTTGTTATTAAAAAAAAATTAAAATCAAAAAGCAAGGGGAAGAATTGAAATGATGAGATAGTTGACCCCTCAAAATTTGTGCTTTTTAAATTTTAATCTTTTGTTTGTTTGAGAAGGTGGGAAATGAAATATTTCCATTCTCAGAATGACTGACACGCGTAAGGCAAAAGTGAAAGACATGATCCAAGGTGATGTGCTCAGTAGGCTCAGTTTCAAAAACAAAGGTATGGGTCACAACACTTAAAGATAAAGTATGTCATTTGACGGGATACACACACTTAGGTTAAGTGCTTGTTCTATTTGACTGCGAAATTATTCCCGATACACACGCCGGACTCCAAAGTGTTGAATCGAAAATCTCAAAAAGTCGGCGTCCCCTCTGTTTTGTGTGAGCAAAGATCTGGGGATGTCAAAGCCGTCAGTCAAGTCTTGCCTCTGCTTTACGTGAGCAATGACCTGGTGTAGAATGGTTGACGTGTTAATTAGACTTTCTTTTGTTTTGCGGGAGCAAAGACCTGGTTAGTCTGTATTAACGTGCTTGCAGATCGCTGTATATAATTTACACCCCAAAAGATGCCAATGTGCACAACAAAAGAGACCCTCTAGCGTCCAAAACCCTTCAGCCCTGACTTTGTGACTAGGCTTATGTGTTTGTTGAAAGGTTACCACCTGACTGATAAACGCCTCTGAGTTGAAATCATACAAGTCTTTGTATATTATCCCTATCTCTTTTATGATATGTTCTTTCTCTTCTCAACCAAGTCTCGAGAAAAGATTTAAAACTCTGGATATGGGAATGTGAAAATATGTGGTAGGGAATGATCAAGCTTGATAGACTGCACATATTAATTACCTAGGATTTGTGTGTGACTGTCGGATGTTCATAATTACTGCACCTAAAAGATAAATAAGTGACAAACAGCCGGGAAAATGAGGAACATGGGTTTAAGAAGGACCAATATACTGGAAATCGCCTGGACGTGTTCGAGTAACAGATGCTAAAAAGGGTTCCTCAGTTCAGACAAATACGGTTTGATCCCAAAATAAAACCTTCTCGTTTAGTAATTTGGTATGTTTGTTTTTATTTTTCTTTTTTGTTATCTTAAGTATTATTGTTTATTTTTCAACCATGGCCATGTTAATTTAAAGGTTTTAATAAGTTTTTATGGGTGTTATGCAAGAAAGTATCACCCCTCCAAAATCTCAGGGGGAGATAATAAGAAGTGTCCTCGGGTTCAGGGGAAGTATTTATATGAAACCCGTAACCTATGTTAGGGATTTTGGTTAAATAAGGCTAACCCGATAACAGTCATCATTGTGTAGTTAGTGTTTGTTCCATGTTGTGCGTGTCAGGTTAAATGAGATGTCATGTCAATGAGTGTTGCTACTGTTCGTGTTGAAGAACCAGCCGGAAAAGGACTTACCCTATGCTCAGGGGAAGTTTGTTGGTTGTTCAAGTAAAGCTTCCAAATACACCGTTCTCAAGTTTAGGGGAAGCTAATTGAAGAAAAGATGCAGAGCAGTCACAACAAGAAATTCAAGAATGCCAAGACAGAGGTTTTCAAAATTTGTCCTCTGAAGTCACAAGCAAGTCAAGACAGTTACTGTTACTGATGGTTTAGCAAGGACTCGCCATGTTTCAAGAAGAAGCAAGTGCATGAGAATCCTCCTTTCATTACTTTTTTATCATTTGAATTCCAAGCTGATGCTGATAGAGAAAGCCCCCAGAAGTCGTTCATGTTGCCCAATGAAGATTGTCGAAGAAAAGAATCTTCACCAACCCATGTTCAAGCCAAGGAGAAGACTGCAAGTTTGAAGATTTAAAGTAAAAAGATATTTAATAGCACAAGCCAAGGGGAAGATTGTAAGGACCAAGAATTATGGCTTGTGTATTAAATAGTCACTTGGCAGATTATTTTGAAAGCCTATGCATGTGTATAGGTGAAAATCAGTTGGGCTATGGGTATATTAGGTCATTGGGCCATTTTAAACATGTTTGGGCTCAATTTAAAAGAGTTTAGAGGGAGTTTAGTGGGCCTTAGGGTTCAAATACGGGAATTAGGAGTTATTTAAGGTAGGGAGGTTAACTTGTTTTCCAAGTTGGTCATCTCCTATATAAGGGAAGCCCTCCCCTCATTTTAGGGTACTGATTATTGTTGATTCTCTAGGGTTTTGTGGGGGTTTGCGGATTCAAGTGTGTTTGCGGATTCAAGTTTACACCGAATTCACCTTGTGAATTCGGAATTCAATTGTGTGGTAATCGAAATCTAGTTCAAGCATTCGTAATCGATTTGTAATTCTTTCACTTGTTCTTTTGTTTGCTATACTTTTCGACCTAATCTTGAATCACCTCTAGTCACCGGATTCCGCACGGTGACTATAGGATTTGATATCGCGTGAGGGGCTTAATTGATCCTTACATAATTGCTATAAATATACCTAACTATTTACATGTTAAAAATTAATAGCACCCCACTACATTAACTAAATATTAATTACTGCAGACAGAGAAAGAAACACAAATAAACGCGGGATCCTTGACTGCAGAACCGGGAACGGATGCCATGACAATGTTCCTTCGCAAGGAAAGGGGTGGATTCGTAAAAGGTATGGGTTATGGGGTGAATTGCCGTCAATATTGGCAGCATGGTGCTCCAAAAAGGCAATCAAAAGAGCGCATCGAAAAACTTGAGGCGTAACTCAAGAACGAAAAACAGCTGCGTGTGAAAAAAGATGAAGAGGTTGATCACCTCAATTCTAAGGTTAAAGAACAGAATGAAAAAACTGAGATGCTGATGGCGTTTATAAACAACCAAATGATTAATCAACAACAAATTGGTGGACCAGATAAAGCTGTAAATTCTGTAAGGGACAAATTATAAATATATCTTTACTACCTTATAATGCATATTATATCAAATGGTTGAAAAATTAAGATGTACAATCTTTAAAGCTACAAGTACAAGTGGGAAATTAAGAGGTACAAGTAATTACAGCTTATGTACAAGTCTTTAAAGCCAAAATCTTAAAATTTATGTTGAAAAGTCTTGAGATCGATTCTCCGGAAAGGTTACTGACACCGTACAAAACCCGGTGCTCAGATCAAACACCCCAAATTGGCTTCACGCTCATCAGAAATCACCAAATGCGGTAGGAGAATCTTCTTCTTTCTCCCCTTTCTTATACACAAATGTGCTTTGTGCCTTTCCTTTTTAGACCTAGAAACAAAAACGATTGCAGCCTTTGTAGTGATTGCAGAAGCAAATCTCCATTTTGAGAAGAAAGTTCAGTTGCTTTGCATAATTGAAGAAGTTGCAGACCTAAACAAGGAAACAAGTCAATGGGAGATTTCAATTCAGTACTTCTTTGACCTGATTCATGAGCTCTGCTATTTCAAATTTTGAAAACCTAATCTCCTCACTCAAATCTCAAACTGTAATCCGACGGTTCTCTCACCTTTTTCACACGGATTGCTCATTGATTTGGATTTTTATGACGAGGATTGAGCCTAGGTTAAAATCGCAGACACCATATAAGTACACACGAAGTTCATCTTTGCTTCTGGAAATTGAAATCGAGATTAAGGTATGGTTCTTATATGTGGGTACTTTTCTCTTTTAATTAGAAGCCATAGCAATCCATAAGAAATCACATTTGTGTTTTTCGTTTTCAACATTGTTCTTGTATATGTGTTTTAGGTTAAAATTGAGAAGATCCACCCCAAGTTTTGACTAAATCCATTGAAGATTGAATTCAGGAGCTTTGATGGTGGTGGTGTGGTTCTCAGCCAAGTCCAATAACAGAGTTTTTGATTAAATCCATTGAAGATTAACAAGCACCCAAAGTATACAAGTCCTTTGAAATAAGTAAGTTGAATCAGTCAATTTTTGGTACCTTTGGGTGAATCTACGTTTTTGTTGTTTTAATGAAATGTGCTATCACATTTTCTTGGTCTTTTAATGAGCTTATGTGAAGATTTGATGTAAGAAACTATGTTATGTTTTATGTGTAAGTTAGTTTTGGGTTAGACCTTACATGAGGGGAGTAAATTTTTAAGTTAGTTCTATGTGTATGATTTTGATGTCCAAATGATTTGATAAATATGAAAACATGATTAATAAACAACTCTACATGGCTTCAGTTATAGAATTAGATTTTTGATGAAAGCCATATGTAGGGTATAAAAAACACAACAGGTTGTCAAAGTCTATAGTGCTTTATTTGTCATGTAGTGCTTTATTTTGGTGATGTAGTGCTTTATTTTTCTAAAATGTGGTTTCACTGGATGCAATATTTGGTCATGTAGTGCTTTATTTCCTATGCATTATATTCAGTTGAGGACTACCTGTGCGCTTTCACATTTTCCTTTGAGTGCACCTGCAGCTCTTGTTGTGTACAACACTCCCTCTGTTTGTTAAATATAAGGTACATTGTTTCAATCTTTATTTTCTGTTTTTCTTTTGTTCTCCGCTACACTCACCTTCTACTGGTATGTATATCCTTTATAGATTGAAATTTACCATTACAAAGTCTACTAATAATTTATTCTATAACAATTTTTATTGAATTTTTTCTGGTCATATAAAGATATTTAGTTATGTTCTGTACCTTTATGAACAAGATAACAAAAACTAAAGATTAATTAGGAACCAAATGTTACACATGACCATATTTGGTTTTACAAACCAAAGAAAGTGGAGCTGGACTGAGTTTTCACACCCTGATTCATGTGTTTGAACTATTGTGCTTTCTCGTGAAGGGTGTCATGAAAGAGGTACTATATTGAGCCTTGACTTGTTATAGGTGTGAATAAGGTCATTTTCTATTGTTGCAGCAGCTTCATACCCTCTTATTTTTTTCGATCATAAAAATGTCTTCAAGATTGAATGTTCAGTTCCACAAAGATTTTGTTTCAAAGAGGCTTTAATGATTTGAGTCTAAATCTTGATTTAGTTTCTTGCATTCTCAGTGATGTCAAGGACTCAAGATAAATAGATCTTTGTATCTCATTCGTTTAGGATATTTGATAATAATATATTGACAACCAATCGGTTAGTGTTAGTCTTCTAAATTTATGTTGAACTGTATGTAATATTACACGTTTGAATTCATCCATCATGTCATTCAGCTTTTCCCTACTATAGGTTATCCTAATTTTTATATCAAGAGAGTGAAAGCCCCAGGTGGTTCATATGCACTACCCAGCGATCCACTGGTAGTTTTGAGTCTGAATGAGTATGTTCTTTGTTTTTGCGTAAGGTATTCTTCAAGTTTTGTAAACTTTATGTTGGTAGTTAATTATAACTTTACAAATATTTTTCTACAGGGGCAGCTTTTTCTGTTGAATCATGCTTTATATTTCCAGTTATTTCCGAGGATCTTCGCTTGATTGAAGGTAAATGGATCATGCTTTATATTTCCAGTTATTTCTTTCCTTTTATGAACTCTCAAATTAATGAAGCATGAACTCCCAAATTCATTTATACTGATGGTAAAAAAACAATTACATTTGTTGGTATAACTATAGTTCATAAGATTCAACTTTCATTTATCTAAAAGAACATATTGTGTTGCTGATAATTGTATCGGGGCTGTTAACATGCAATTGAGAGTTTTTAGCCGTGACCCAGCCGATTTGAACCAAGTAGTCGTTGGAGCCCTTGACACGTCATCAGGGATCTAACTGGTGGAGAATTGGGAGGAACACATGAGTCTCATGCATTCCGAAATCATTCAAAATGGGTTAATCGGATCACCCAAACAACCGACCCAATAAAATATAAAGCATTTTGAATTAGTCTGCCCATGTTGCTTTTGAATTCATCTGCCATTATTTTATGTTTTACTCTTTTTATTTAATTTCCTTTTGAAATTGTCTGCAACTAATTTTTCTTTCCTATGTATTTGAATTCCATTGTTAATTCAAGTTTGGCAATTTGAGTGGTTTTTGGATTCGATTATTGATTTTTTGGTGGTGTCTTTGTATCTCAGGAAAAGTGGTCATGATCTTTGGCAACCAAACCTCCAAGAAGAAGGTCATGTACAGAAGCATGGCCAAGGTTTTCGAGTCCTTGAGAATACTATGGATTTTAAGGAGGCTATTATGCAAAACTTATCTTTGTGTACACAAGTCACTTTTATTCTATTAGAAGTTCTTATATTGATAATTAAAAACTACCGTACATTTTTTATCTTGGTTTTAGGAAGTGCTTTGAAGCCCATTATTGTGGACCCCCTTTGGGTTCATGTAACGAGTGATTATAAGAATTCATTATGTTTTATGGTGTTTAGGGTTTAGTCTGAATTTTTGTGATATTTGGCATGAATACATGGCTTGCTTTGTATGAATAAATTGTTTGACCCCTTCTATTTTTATCACTTGGAAACTAATAGAGGTATAATATAATATATAACGAGATGATTACAGAAAATAAGTACCGTATTAGATGATTGTCGCCGTTGTATCGCGCATGTACCGCATCATAAATTGTCGTTCTGTCGCAACGAGCCAACGGAAAGGAAATTAAATAAAAAGAGTAAAACACGCGGACATAAGACAAATAACATGCTATAAACTATCGTCCGCCGCAACGCGCGAACAGAAGACGAATAACACACTATACACTGTCGCCGACCGCAACGCGCGGGCACACGGCTAGTATATATATATATATATATATATATATATATATATATATATATATATACACACACATACCTATAATTAATTACTAGGTAATTATTGAATTGTACGTCGGACATGGTCAATTCTACACATAGTACATCAGGGAAAAATCTCTTCAATCAAACTCATCTAAGAGGTCGAAAGGAAAGGTAAAGATCTGAAACAGTTCTGAAATTGAGTTTATATGGAAGATTTTTGTTCACCTAGATGCATGAACATGCTTCTCTAGTTATAGTTCATCCGGATAGTTATAGTTCATCAGGATAGTTAGAGTTCTTCCAGAATATAAATAATAATTGTTCCGGTTACGATAAGTTTGTACTTCATCCGGATGGTTGTAGTTCACCCGGATAGTTACAGTTCATCATGATAGTTAGAGTTCTTCCGGGATATAAATAATAATTGTTCCGGCTATGATAAGCTTGTACTTCATCCGGATGGTTGTAGTTCATCCGGATAGTTAAAATTCATCAGGATAGTTAGAGTTCTTCCGGAATATAATTAATAACAATTCCGGCTATGACAAGTTTGTACTTCATCCGGATGGTTATCGGGATAGTTAATTTATGTTTAGCCGGTTATGATTTGATTTAATTAAATAATTAAACTAGCTCGCTAGCTAAATATTTAATTCAATTGTAGGTCTGTTCTGCGACCGGATCACAAGACACTCCTCCATCTACATCAACAGCGTCCGGGCAAAACGGAAGGGTAAATATATATTTTAAACAATTGTGTACTTCAATTACCTTATAACTAATTGTTATATGATCATTTAATTAAATGCTGATCATGCTGTCTTTAGGGGAAAAGGAGACAAATAAGTACTGAAGCAGCAGCTGGGGCATCAGAGCAGGAAGTGGTATATATAATTAAGGTTTTGACAAATCGCTTTGACGTTATTGTTAATTAATATATATGTTACAAATCAGTTAATTACTTGGTGTCAATTTAGGAAAACAATAAGAGACATGCAAAATTAGTAAAACCTAAAGCTCGTAAAGTACCTACTAAGAAGAGTGATCAGTTGGAAAAACCAAATAATTATGATGCCATTGCAGCTCCTATCGATCAGCCAGTAATCCCAAAGGTATATATATTAGTATATACCATAATTTTTTTATTCTATTTTTTACTTAAATTAATTAGTTGTTAATACATATATGCTATAATTAATATTATTATAATTATTACGTCACTTCTGATCAGGGGTGCCAAACTGCGATGTTGCACATGGAAGGGAATCCACTGAATGTCATGGGAATGGCTAAATTATTACCAAAAGAAAAAGATGAGAACATTAATGCAAGTCCATTACCTCCTGGTTGCCGTAGAATTGTAGTTTATCAGGTCAATAAGGGTCCAACATTTTTACCATTCCCATTAGATGAAAAAAACAATGCTTTCGGAGGTTGAAAATAAATATATTATTGCATGGCCGATGAACCGAATGATAATTCATTCTAATAACACATCAGATAAATCACAACCGGTTGATCATTCTACGGTTTAAAAAGTACTGGAACAACTACAGGTAATTACAACATCAATTAATCGTATCCGCTAATTAATTAATTAACTATATATATATATATATGTTTCCAAGTAAATAATGATCGGAAAAAGATGTCAAAAGTGTACTTAACACCAAACCAGCTGAGTCAAGATCTGAGAAACAAAAAACTTAGTACACGGATCCAGCAGAAGCAGCTGATGAGCACGGACTGAAAATTATAATTAATTTATTATAGAAATTAAACTTTGATTAGTGTATGTTATTCTTTTTGAACAACATTTGATTACTTTATGTACATTAATTTTTAATTATAATATGATTTTAAGGTTTTTGTATATTAATTAATATGCAGTATAATTAATTGTAATTAAGAAAATATATGTGACCATATATATAATACCAAAGGCCACACTTTTTATATTTTAACGTGACCGTTGCCACCCTTTGGGCACGCGTATTGGGACAAATATCTGATTTCAACTACCCTTTGGCCACTTTTTTTTTCAAATATATGTGGCTAAAACACAAATATACGTGACCATATAATGCCAAATGCCACACTTTTTATATTTTAACGTGGTCGTTGCCACCATTCCGCCACGCGTATTGGGACAAATTATCTGATTTCAACTACCCTTGGCCACTTTTTTTTTCCAAATATATGTGGATAAAACACAAATATACGTGACCATATAATACCAAAGGCCACACTATTTATATTTTATCATGGACGTTGCCACCCTTTAGCCACGCGTATTTGGACAAAAAATATAATTTCTCGATCATGCACTCGAGTACACTGATGGCGGCCGAGGACTTTACATTCTTATCGGCCAGCTTCAAGGCTTGAGCAGCAGCAACCTCCTGCTCCTTGAGCTGCTTCTCATGATAGTGGTTCTTGCTAGCAACAATTTTACCCATCTGCTAAATTCGGAGTAGGTCTTCATCAAGTTTAAGTTCAGCAGCTTCAAGCTTCTGCTCGGCTGCTTCCAGCTTGTGTTCTAGCTCGATTACCTCATGGCTCAGTTTATTAATACCCTGCATCAAATCAAGTGGATCAGAATCAACAAGGGAAATATTCTATCTTGAATTTTAACATACTTCTCTATTATTTATGTACACTTACAATGTTCACAACAACCTGCAGAGAAAGCAGCTTGTTGGCTGCTGCAACAGGAGGGAGGCCAACAAAACTGTCCATATTGAAGGTGGCATTAGAGACTTTGCACTTCTTAGCAGAGGAGGTTTTGGATCGAGTGCTGGGGGGGGGGGCGGAATTTGGGAGCTGAGACATCCTGAGGTGCCTTGCTACTGGTTTCTTCGGGTTTTTTCTTCTTAGCAATTAGGGACTTGAGGTCTTGGAAAGAGAAGTTGGAGGCCGAACCTGGAACTTCATCAAAGACAAAAAGGAATCAGTTTCACGAAACGGTAAAATGCAGCTTCAAACAAAATAGAAGCAAATGCCTCAAGTACCTGCAGGCATAGTCTTGGATGGGCTTTGAGATTGTTGAGAGGTGATCCGAGTACTTGCTACGCCCTCAGGAATGTTGCTTCTTTCAGAAATTGGGATGCTGTAGAGTTCTTGGAGCTTCTTGGAAGAATTCGGGCAGGTTTGATCAATGCTTCAAATTTGGGAGCTACAAATACAAGAATCAAGCAAATCAGTAATAGAAGTAAAGAATTTACAAAATTGAAGTAGCTCAGGAAACTCTTCCTCCCTTGATGACCCATTGGGTAGGAAGGTTATTGCAACCGGTTAAATTTTTTCTTTTGACAAGGAAAAATTAGCGTGTCCAATCATGATCATTGTGAGAAGCCCTAGAAACCATTTGGGCTTCTCCGGTTCTGGTTTTCAGAACAAACCTACTGTTACATTGGGTGACAAGCCGATACACTTTGCAAATTTCAGAAACCCCAATGTTCAACCCATGTGTATGTGTGAGATTATGAAGTGAGAAGAGGATTCGCCAAATCATTGGCATGACTTGGGAATAAGCTAAGTTAGTGACCAAAAAGAACTCGTTTACCAAAGGAGGAAACGGGAAGGTCATGCCGATAAGGAAGGGATAATACAGAAAACAAACCTAATCAGAAGAAACATGATCAGCTTTCAGACGAGGGATGTAAGGGTGGAATTCGGTTCCGGCAGGGAAGCATGAGGATCGCTGTAACATCTCAATCTTGCGATCGTCGAAGTTGCAGGTTTCTTCCTCAGTCGCCGGAAGTAAACCCTATTCAGTGAACCCGGCGTCCACATTGTCGGGGATGGTGGCGCAAGAACAGAGTATCTTCTTGCCCATCATAAAAGAACAGAAGAAGAATAAGAGAAAGGAACTGACCTGTGGAGATCAGAGAATCTCTAGGGTTTCCGAAAGAGATGTGAAGAAAATGAAGGAAGGATAAAGCTTTTAAAGCTAAAGATGCCAACAGGAAATTCGCTTGGGATTTGGGTCGAAAATTCAAATTCTTGACAACAGGCTCACATGCGCCATTCGCCAAAAATTTGGGGGTAATTGTTGGTACCAGATTTCAGATATCTTGAGCAGCTCACAGAGGCTCATAAGCACTTCACTGTAAGGATCCTGAATTTTATTTTTAGCTAACGATTACCTTCCCTTTTGTTTATTTTTGCAGATGACTCTCGATATGACACACGTGCAAAGACACGGTCAACTAACAGAAAACGTGGACCAAGCGGACTCTAACGGTTAGCTAGGCGACGTGGGATTAGTTGCTAATTCTTAGGGAGTTAGTTATTATGTAATTCTTAATATATATCGAGCTCTAGGGTTGCACATAACACACAACATTTGTTCTCGAAACTCTCTGTAACACTTAGAATACGAGCTCACTTCATTTGTACTTGAACAATTTCCGTTATATAAAAGTTTGAGGCAGCAGGCACTTTAAGCCGGCTCCCGAGGTTTTTTTCTAGGATCTTTGAGGATACTCAGGGATTCCTGGATTTTTCCCTCGTTACATCCTTGTGTCAACATCTAAACTTACATTTTCCTTGCCAAATTCATCAAACACACTACCTCACTTACGAAGTTTGATCAACTAATTGCTTAGGCAGTTTTTGACCAAAACAATGTTCCTGATTTTTGCTACAACATAATGGGAAATGATAGTACACTGGGGGTTCAATGTTCTACCTGAAAGTGCTTAATTGAAAAATATACTAGTTGGTTGTTTGTTAGCTAGTTTTCGATGTATTGGTAGGCCCAACTGACTAATTAGGGTTAAAAATCCTTGTGCATCATAAAAATAATAAATCAATAAAATGTGCTTAATTGTTATGTAAATCATGAATCTTTAGTGGGTTCCCGCATTAGGTTGATTGAGGATTCCGAAACTGTTTAAGAAAACAATAAAAATTGCATCTTTAATATTTTCATATGTGTATATCTTTTTAGTAATCTTTGCACACTTTTACCTTTTTATGAAAGTAAATTCGATAAATAGTGGCGCCTGCACAACTCCATTCCATTTGAGCTAAAAAATAAAATACCGAAACATATGTGTTTTCCATTGGGATAGCGACTTGTAGGATATGCCTCTAGGTTAGGTAATGGGCTAAATGCCCTATGTGCTACCCATCGGGCTCACTACTCAATGGATGCTCCTCTAGATGATGTCCATATGGAAAGAAGAATGAAAACAGAAAATTCATTCGTTCATTCATGCAAATCCTTTATTAAAAAGATATACGTGTACATAAATATTAAGATGCCTATTAAAAGGGAAAAAATGGGATTAGGATGAATTGAGAGGCTAGAGTGTGGGACCCATTAGTCGATTGATATGCTAAATAAAACTTAAATGGTGCATTTTGGGTTGAACAGTTGGTGGTTAGGTTTAGTCGGACAGAATTACGGTAATCGAGCTACGCTAAGGCTAAAGTAATTGAAATCTGAATTTTGAATAATCTGATAAGTTAGAAATTGATTGCCCTGGTTTTGATTCCATTTGTAGTATTTTTCGGGGATGAAAAATGGTTAAGTGTGGGGGTTTTTGATGTGTTGCAAACACATTTGCGTTTTCCGTGTAGTTTGTACATTAATCGAGTCAGTTTTTAATCCGTATTATGTCATTTGATGTGTTTTGGTCATTTTCTATTTATTGATTATTAATTATGTTTTTATGTATTTTTGTAGGTTAATAAATGAAGAGAAGAAAATGGAGAATTGCTGAAAAAAGTCAGTCCATGTGTATTGCCTGGACCTTATCCCGTTCTGAGCGATACGCGCGAAAGAGAGAAGTCAAAGGCGGTCATTCGGGCGTTGACCCAACTGTTTTGTCACTTAGTGCCTCCAAGCGTATCGCTTGGAGGTTCTATACATTTTTTGGCACACGCATGGAGCGTATTTTTCCGCAAAACAACCGATCTCTTATAAATCTGAGTTTTAGGGTTCCATTCGGATTATTACGACTTGTTGTCGAACCAGATGTCTTTTTTGATGAATTTAAAGATTGGAGAGGTGCTGGAATCACTGGAAGTCACTGGAGATCAAGAATTCATCACCAAATCATCATTCGGTTTCTCGTTTCAACCTTTATTCTTGAATTCAACTTAGACTAAACCATGTTTTCTGATCAAGAGCTGATGTTTTATTAGTTTTCTGCATATGAACATGAGGCTAGGTTAGTTTGATTGTATTTCCTAGACCTAATTTGATAAAAACGTAGTGTTACGGGTCTATTTCCAGGATTCTCGCAGGAAGCTCAAACGATTCAGGAATGCTGTTACAATTTGGGGATCCTGCCGATTCAGGTATCCTGAGTTATTTCTATTCGACTAACCCCTATTATTGCCACGTGTTTATTTGGTTACAGGTACCGTTGAGTCGTCAACTACCTCCAAAAGACTTGCTCTAGCTACGGAAGGACATGGACGAGTATTTGTCTAACGGTCAAGTTAGTTGGAGAATAGGATCCCGGGAATCCCGGAGAGTTTGTTATCTTTTTAGCAGTTATATAATCGAGGACTTGATCGGTTTAGAAACATACAACACTTACACACTCTAGCTCTCATAGTATTGATTCATTGTAACACGTAGCCCGATTAATCAATCCTCCAAAACCATTGTAATATTTAGTTTCTAATTAATAAAATTGTTAGGAAGCAGGCTCTTCAGGTCGGTTCCCGAGGTTTTTTTCCAGAATTCCTACAGGAAACTCGAAGTATTATGAGTTTTTCCTCGTTACATCCTTGTGTCGATCTCATACTTACATTATATCATCTTTGCAAATTATTGAAGCACACTACCTCACTTTCTAAGTTTGGAATACGAGTTCATCTTGTTGATTTTTGACCAAAACTGTTTGGCGCCCACTGTGGGGCAAGTGATGCTTCATTCTACACAAATTTCTATATCTCTTTCATTCCATTTGATCTCTACTCCAAAAATTTCGGTCCAACCAAAATCCGTTTCAGCCTCTGTTTCATTCTCCGTCCCTCCTCTTCCTCCTGCTCCAGGGAGCCTATAAAAAGACTAATGATCGCCAGAAAAATGTGGATGAGCAGCCGAGGAAAACGGATTATCCCATGTTCACAGGATCCCAGGTTCAATCCGTTGATCCTGTTATTACGAGCCCTAATTTATTTGCTTTGATCAAATAGGTAAAAAGCCAGATGGATAAGCAAGAAAAGACCAATCACACGTTGATGAAGGAAATTGAGTAGCTCAAGAAATCCAAGAAACCCGTGGAGGAGCAGAGTCCCTTATTTCCAAGGCATCTTGATTTTAATGCCTCAGGATCCTCAGATCCGGTCCGCTACCATTACAAGTCAGCAGCGCCAGCAAACACAAGCTTTACTACGACCCCTACGATGACTTCCCAGGCTGCTGGATATGCGAGGTTTATTGCAGGGTTCTCAGGAGCCGCTCTACCAGAATCCTCACAGCCATGCTCTAAATATCCTTGGACTCCATCATCGCTGGGATTCTTAGATCCACCATCACAGGGATATCCATTCCACACAGGAAGTCAGAACTCCCATGGATATCAACAATCTAGCCTTTCTATTTAGCAGGAGCCTTCAGGGTTAGCTCCTCAGAAGTATGCTATGTTGGTTCGTAGAACAAAGAAATTATTTAGCAAAACATGAAAGAAGAGACTGATTGATGATGGAAAGTTTGGATTAGACAAATCAAAGGTTAAGTGTTTCAAATGTTCGGTGTATGGACATTTTGCCCAAGAATGCCCAACGTCTACTGAAAATAAATTGAAGATTGGTCAACATGCTCATTTGGTTGTAAATTCAACAAATCAAGATAAAAAAGATCAAAAGGAATTTGTTTCATTTGATGACATAGTGAAAAACTCTTTTGGCATCCAAATGAATTTGCTTGGAATGCAGATTCGTTAGTTAGCAAAGTGTCACATGCTGATATTAGTGTACATTCTGAGGATGATACAAACAATGTTGATTTAACAGCTCGTCATTGTGATGATAGCATTCGGACTAATTCTGAAATAAGTCCAAAGCATCAACAGTTGAAGATATTCAGACAAAAGTGCCTGATAATCAAAAGACTGAAGAACACAAATGTCACACCCCGAAATTAACCACTAACGGAGTTTATACCGTTAAGGGGTGCGACCAGACCAGGACCTCAACCATTAGTTACAAATACTAAACGGATCAGAGTAAAGTCCAAATATTAATAACAAAAACAGTTTAACAGTACGCAGCGGAAAACATTATCTTTAGCACTAACCACGTGCTTTACATAAACATTGCTTTAAAATTCCCAAGTTTAGTTTAAGTAAAATAAACATCTTCTCGTGCCATGTCAACCTGCTCCGGATACTCTTCAGTGATCTGCAAAAGTTTAAACCACGCAAGTGTCAACCTAACGGTTGGTGAGTTCACAGTGGGCTTGTCATGCAGTGGCCCGGTCTCATAAATCATAATCGTGTAAACGTATTCTTACGTACAATTTATTTGTGAAAAGCAATGCTTGTGGTAATCAAAATCATATTACTGTGATTTAATAAAAGTATTGTCCGTAACCTACGTTATCGGGTATGTACTAGTCTTGTATAGTTAAAGTGCTCAACCGATATCGCGGGTAGCTAATCCGTTGTTCCATGCACTAAGGAAGTTTGCACCAAAGCTGACCATAAATTATTGTAGTGGCCGTGCCATCAGTACTGCGGACCTACGTCATCGCGGTCTTGCCTCCCCCGTGTCCTCTCGGGATCACGGTCAAATAGGCTGATATTGTACCTCCGTGCACTCCCCGTGCCACGGGGTGGAGTTTGTCAAACTCCAGTAGATCTACCCAACATCCCCTCGCTTTACAATTAATGGTACAATTTAGTTGAGGACTTTTAAGTTTTCATGGCATCCTTAGAAATCATGTGATATCATGTGGTTTAGACTTTAACCTACACTAGCCATATTAAAAAGGTTTACTGGATTCTCATGAATCTCAAAAGTGTTTTCAGTTTTTGTTTCAGAAATAGTTGTTTAAGTAATTCACAAGTGCTTCCCATAAAGCACTTCAAGTTCATCAAGTGGGTGCCGAGCACTCCAAGTTTTCAAGTTTATCAGGGAGGTGCCTCGCACTCTCGAGTTGTCAGCATTGTTTTACTTTTAGTTATTCGGTGTGACCCAAACGGGTTCACGGTAATCGGGTTAGTGACACTCAGCTTTGGTTGCACTGCTACACTTGCTTAATAATCCAAGTATTGCTTATTGAAGACCTTTGAACACGTTTAGGTCTTAAGTATTAGTTTTGTGTCTAATCTTTACTTAACGTCACTATGGCCCATAACATAGCACGTTGGAACTATGACTCGACATACAGACACACGACACCAATGGTTGATCATAAATAAGGGTTCACATATTACAGAAATCATAGCATGTATCATCATGGCATAATCATGTAAGCAAATTTGCACAAGTTTGGATTCTGGTCTCAGTTTCGCTAGCAGTTTCGCTAGTCAGTTTCGCTGTGTGCACGGGCAGCACTTTCGCTAGGCAATACCCGATGACACAGTTTCGCTAGGCTAGTTTCGCTCGAAACTGTTGACACAGTTTCGCTAGCCTAGTTTCGCCCGAAACTGGTTTGAACTTTCGTTCAGGGAATTTCGCTCGGTAGGTTCGCTCGAGCTGGTCTGGTTGGTTTACCCGGCGACACTGCAGTTTCGCTGCATAGTGTCGCTGGTTGAAGATATGCAGAGTTTCGCTGGACAGTTTCGCCCAAAGAACACGACAGTTTCGCTGGTCGCGAAAAACATACGGATCAGCCTAAAAATCAACCTAACAGCTTCAATACTTCACGCAATTCATTGTTTAGCATACATAGGCATTTACCAACATAAATCAGTAAGCTTTAACACCTTTAACATGCATTTTCATCATCAAATCACCAAAATACATTCAAAACCCTAAAATGACCTAAATAGCATAAATCTTTATCATGGATCAGTTTTACACGTAAAGTTATCAACTTTATGGTAGATCTAGCATTCCTAAGCATTCCTACAGAAGATCTAACAATATTATGAAGGTTTAAGCATGCTTTATGAAGAAACACATGGAAAACACATAGAAATGGCATAAAAGAAGGTTTTGGGACTCACGATTCGATCAAGGAATCGAATGGATGTCCTTGAGGCTGAGATCTTGGTTTCTCTTGATGGTTTTTGGCTGACCAGATTTCCAGAGAAGAATGTGTGTGTTTTTGTGTAAATGAGGCAAATAGGAGAACTAGGGTTTATTAAGATTATTTTTATCAGAGGCTAGTTTCGCTGGCAGTTTCGCTGGCCAAGCGAAACTAGCTCTGGTCACGTTTAACTGATCGGCTTAGCTGGCTACCGGGCGACACTACAGTTTCGCCCGGTAGTTTCGCTGGCTGCACAACTTAGGCAAATTTCACATAATCAAGGATTTACAATTTGTCATGCTATTCGTAATATTAAATCATGCATTTAAATCACATTGCACATAATGACAACAATAAATGAACACATAGCACATATGGACGGGTTCGGTGATCAACCAAAGGACGTGGACGTATTCGGCCTAGTTAAGCATTAGTTACTAAGTTAACACTTATGACGTAACTAACGGAGATTGTCTAACGGAAGTTAACCTTGGAATTCTCGGATGTCACATCATCCCCTTGTAATTGGAATTTTCGTCCCGAAAATTATTCTTGCGTCGTAGCGTTCGCAGCATCAGCTGTCGTCGTTGCTGGGGAAAGAAAGCAAAAGTTTTAGGGTCGTCACACCCTCCTCCTGTTAAAGGAATTTTGGTCCCCAAAATTAAATCATACCTTGGGTTTCCGTGGACGTTTGCTCGAACAGGTGAGGATACTTTTTCTTCATCTGATCCTCTCGTTCCCAAGTATATTCAGGTCCACGCTTTGAGTTCCATCGCACCTTGACGATCGGAATCTTGCTACGTTTGAGGGCTTTCTCCTCGCGTCCCATGATTTCTACCGGTTGCTCAAAGAATCTCAGATGTTCATCAATTTCCAATTCCTCCAAAGGAATTATTTCGATGTCTTCAGCCAGACATTTCTTTAGGTTAGAAACGTGAAACACGTTGTGAACTCCATCGAGTTTAGCAGGGAGTTGTAATCGGTAGGCCACCGGGCCTACTTCACCAATGATTTCAAAGGGCCGATATAGCGAGGATTCAACTTCCCACGCTTTCCGAAGCGTATCACACCTTTCCAGGGAGATACCTTCAATAGTACCCTGTCGCCTACCTCGAACTTCAAAGGTTTACGGCGTTTATCGGCATAGCTCTTTTGTCTGTCACGTGCTGCGGCTATCCGTTTTCTGATTTGTATAATTCGTTCTGTGGTATCGTGAATAATTTCCGGCCCAGTGAGTCCTTTCTCACCCGTTTCAGCCCAACACACGGGCGATCTGCATTTTCTGCCATAAAGAGCTTCAAAAGGTGCAGCACCGATACTTAATGATAACTGTTGTTGTAGGAGAACTCTACCAACGGAAGATGAGCCTCCCAGTCTTTACCAAAATCGAGAACGCAAGCTCGGAGCATGTCTTCTAAAGTCTGAATAGTTCGTTCCGTCTGACCGTCGGTCTGCGGGTGATAGGCTGTACTCATATCCGGTCTGGTTCCCAGTGCTTCTTGCATAGATTGCCATAACCGGGAAGTAAATCGAGGATCTCGATCTGAGATAATAGTCTTAGGCACTCCATGTCGTGCCACAATTCGGTCAATGTACAGCTTAGTTAACTTATCCATATTGTCACTTTCTTTCATCGGGATAAAATGTGCAGATTTGGTCAATCGATCAATGATAACCCAAATCGCATCTGGTCGATTCGATCGATGAGGTAATCCCGTTACAAAATCCATTGAAATATCCTCCCATTTCCATTCTGGGATCTTTGGTTGTTGCAACAATCCAGAGGGCTTTAGGTACTCAATCTTAACCCTTGAGCATGTTAAACACTTAGCCACATATCGCGCAATGTCGGCTTTCATATTCGGCCACCAATACAAATTTTTCAAATCTTGGTACATTTTATCCGATCCAGGGTGCACCGAATACCTTGACTTGTGAGCCTCGTCCATCACGAGCTCACGGAGATTTCCAAGTAAAGGAACCCAAATTCTGTCATTATAATACCTGAGTCCGTCGGATTTAACTTCAGAATTTCCATCCACCCCTCGCAGTGCTTCAGCTGCGAAGTTTTCTTCCTTTAAAGCTTCTTGTTGGGCATCGCGGATCCGATCCGGCAATCCCGTGTGGATGGTAAGTTGCAGCGCTCGTACCCGTCGAGGCTTTTCATACTCTTTCCGACTTAATGCGTCAGCCACAACATTGGCTTTTCCCGGGTGATACTTAATCGCTAAGTCATAATCATTCAATAGCTCGACCCAACTTCGTTGTCGCATGTTGAGATCCTTCTGATCAAAGATGTGCTGTAAGCTTTTGTGGTCGGTAAATATTATGCACTTTGTTCCGTAGAGGTAATGACTCCAAATCTTGAGTGCATGAACAACGGCTCCCAATTCCAAATCATGCGTTGTATAATTCTTTTCAGTATCCTTCAGTTGCCTGGACCCATAGGCAATCACTTTGTCCCGTTGCATCAACACGCAACCGAGTCCTTGAATAGATGCATCACAATAAACTACAAAGTCGTCAATCCCATCGGGTAACGCGAGAATTGGAGCTGAGCATAGCATGTCTTTAAGAGTCTGAAACGCGCGTTCTTCTTTTTCACCCCATCTATATTGCACTCCTTTGTACGTTAAAGCTGTTAAGGGTTGAGCCAATTGCGAGAAACCCTTAATGAACCTTCGGTAATATCCGACAAGTCCCAATAATTGTCGGATTTCAGTCGGCGCTCTTGGAGTAGGCCAATTCTTGATAGCTTCCACTTTAGCTGGGTCGACATGAATTCCATTCTGGTCGACAATGTGTCCAAGGAACTGGACTTCGCGAATCCAAAAATCGCACTTCAAAAACTTGGCGTAAAGCTGTTCTTTGCGGAGCAATTCCAAGATAAGTCGCAGATGCTCCTCGTGTTCCTCCTTTGTCTTGGAGTAGATCAGAATATCATCGATGAAAACTATCACAAACTTATCGAGGTACGGCTTGCACACTCGATTCATCAGATCCATAAACACAGCAGGTGCTTTAGTTAGCCCAAACGGCATAACTAGAAACTCGTAGTGACCATACCGAGTTCTGAAAGCAGTCTTGGGGACATCTTCATCTCGAACACGAAGTTGGTGATATCCAGACCGTAGATCAATCTTTGAGAAGTAGCTCGAACCTTGCAGCTGATCGAAAAGATCGTCGATTCGAGGAAGTGGATACCGATTCTTGATTGTAACCTTGTTAAGCTCTCGGTAGTCAATGCACATTCGGAACGTTCCATCCTTCTTCTTAACAAACAATACCGGAGCTCCCCACGGAGACGAACTGGGACGGATAAATCCTTTGTCGAGTAGCTCTTGAAGTTGTGAGGAGAGTTCGTTGAGTTCACTTACTGCCAAGCGGTACGGTGCGCGTGCGATTGGAGACGCTCCAGGAGCTAAATCGATTCCAAACTCGACTTGTCTAAATGGAGGCAAACCAGGCAGATCTTCAGGAAATACATCTTGGAAGTCGCGGACTATCGGGTAGTCGTCGATTCTGCGCTCGGGAAGTGTCGAATCGGTGACGTTAGCAAGGATCGCGAAGTGACCTTTACGAAGGCAATTTTGAGCTTTGAGGAACGAAATAATACCGGTTACTTTTCCACCTTTTTCACCCTGAACTGTTAGCACTTCGCCGTCCTTGAGTGGAATACGAACCACTTTTTCTTGGCATAAAATTTCAGCTCGATTCTCAGATAACCAATCCATTCCTACTATAACATCAAAACTACCAATCGGGAAAGGCATAAGATTGATTCCTAATGTATGGCCAGCTAGTTCTAACTTACAGTCCTGAACTATCTGAGTCGTATCATGAAGTTTTCCATTTGCTAGCTCTACCACATACTTAGCATTTAAGGCAATAGGTTTAGCATTAATCAATTTAGCAAATTTTGTAGAAATAAAGCTTTTCTCAGCACCAGATTCAAACAATACAGTAGCAAAGAAACCATTAAGGATGAATTTACCGTTAATCACGTTGGCATCATTGCGAGCTTCACCCTGACCCATGACGAAAGCTCGACCTCTACCATTTCCACCATTCCCGTTGCCATTCCCATTACCATTTCCTCCGCCATTACCATTCCCACCGTTATTTCCTTGATTTCCATTACCCTGTCTTCTCAGCTGCGGGCAGTCTCTTTTAATGTGGCCTTGAGCACCACACTCAAAGCAGCCACGGGCTCCCCCATTGTTGTTGTTCTGGTTCTGACCGTTGTTGTTCCCATTGCCCCGATTGTTCCCATAGTTGTTGTTTCCATGATTGTTGTTGTTCCTCCTGGGGCGGTTTTGTTGCTCGGGCAAAATTGCCCAACAGTCTTTTGCTTCGTGGCTTCCCTTGCCACACCTTTCGCAGCTCAAATTCTTCCTACAAATACCAGCATGATGCTTTCCGCACTTGTTGCACAGAGGCAGGTTACCCCTGTAGTTGCCTTGACCATTACCGCCCTGGCGGTAGTTACCACTGTTGTTCCCAGACCTTTTGCTTTGACTTTGGGAGTTATAGGACCTCCCAGTGCTGTTTCCAACACTCTGATTGTTCATGGAGTTTTCAGGAGCTTCATCATCAGCTTTTCTTTTGCCACTTAAGGCAGTCTTCTCAGTGGCTTTCGCAGGTAGAGTACCCTTCTCGACTTCCTGATCAGTAAGCTTGTGAGCCAAACGGATGGCTTGCTGCACGGTTGCGGGGTTGCTGGCAGTCACCAAACTCTTGATTTGAGGCGCGAGGCCTTCCAGATAACGCTCAATGCGTTTGAACTCAGCATCAACCATTGTGGGGCACAAGACCGCGTACTCATGGTAACGCGCAGTATATTGCTCAACTCCAGACCCAACCATCTTCAGATTCAAGAATTCGCCTTCTAGCTTCTTCACTTGGTCACGGGGACAGTACTCATCCATGATCAGTTCCTTAAATGCTTCCCATTGCATGTTGTTAGCCGCATCGATCCCAATCATCTGGATTTCAGCGTTCCACCAGGAGAGTGCAGCTCCCTCAAAGGTACCAGTAGCAAACTTCACCTTGCTTTCAGCCGGGCAATTACACATGGAGAAAACCTTTTCAGACTTCTCGATCCACCTGAAGAGTCCTACCGCTCCTTCTTCGCCGGAAAATGTTAGTGGCTTGCAGTCCATGAAGGACTTAAACGTGCAGTGGTGGTTTCCTGATGCAATAATAGTTCGGGTTTCAAATTTAGACAGGTCAAATATAATTCGTTTTGTGCCTTAACCGGCATAATAGTTACCCTGAGCGGCATACGCAGCTTGGACGGCTGCCACCGCGGCTTGCACGTGCTCGTTAATCATGGCTTGCAATTGAGCAGGCGTTATGTTGATGTTGTTCCTTCCGTGTCCTCTTCCAGACATCTTGCTGAACAGTTAAAGTAGCCAATGTTCAGTCACAGTTATATTCTATACATATCCCATAATATGTATATTAGCAATTTCCCGTTATCCCTCTATTAGTCCAGAAAAATTTTGTGCGTAATCGTAGCGTCGTCGAGGAACGTCGTAAGTCGTAAGTAGCTATCGTCGAAAGTCGGCTTTCCCATAAAAGTCACCGTCGGCGTAGTCATCGCAGTAGAAATCAGGACGTAGCGTGTAGCATTGTTTCGTTGTCGCTTTCCCCCGAAGTAGTGCGCGCATTAGCGTTCGCGTTTCGTATTCGTATGTGAAAATTTTCCTAAGGTTTTCCGTTAGACCACCTAGACACGGTCTATATATATATTTATATATATATATATATATATACATATGTACTAAGCTTTTACTTACACAGCAGAGCGAGTATCCCAGGTTGGCACGTAATTATTTTGGGTTTTGAGAATTTGTGTATTCGTTTGTAACTAAGGTTTCAAGTTGCAGTTTCCAAATCGTTTTTCAAAATGATTCCAGTTCTCTGCAACCTATGGCTCTGATACCAATCTGTCACACCCCCAAATTAACCACTAACGGAGTTTATACCGTTAAGGGGTGCGACCAGACCAGGACCTCAACCATTAGTTACAAATACTAAACGAATCAGAGTAAAGTCCAAATATTAATAACAAAAACAGTTTAACAGTACGCAGCGGAAAACATTATCTTTAGCACTAACCACGTGCTTTACATAAACATTGCTTTAAAATTCCCAAGTTTAGTTTAAGTAAAATAAACATCTTCTCGTGCCATGTCAACCTGCTCCGGATACTCTTCAGCGATCTGCAAAAGTTTAAACCACGCAAGTGTCAACCTAACGGTTGGTGAGTTCACAGTGGGCTTGTCATGCAGTGGCCTGGTCTCATAAATCATAATCGTGTAAACGTATTCTTACGTACAATTTATTTGTGAAAAGCAATGCTTGTGGTAATCAAAATCATATTACTGTGATTTAATAAAAGTATTGTCCGTAACCTACGTTATCGGGTATGTACTAGTCTTGTATAGTTAAAGTGCTCAACCGATATCGAGGGTAGCTAATCCGTTGTTCCATGCACTAAGGAAGTTTGCACCAAAGCTGACCATAAATTATTGTAGTGGCCGTGCCATCAGTACTTCGGACCTACGTCATCGCGGTTTTGCCTCCCCCGTGTCCTCTCGGGATCACGGTCAAATAGGCTGATATTGTACCTCCGTGCACTCCCCGTGCCACGGGGCGGAGTTTGTCAAACTCCAGTAGCTCTACCCAACATCCCCTCGCTTTACAATTAATGGTACAATTTAGTTGAGGACTTTTAAGTTTTCAAGGCATCCTTAGAAATCATGTGATATCATGTGGTTTAGACTTTAACCTACACTAGCCTTATTAAAAAGGTTTACTGGATTCTCATGAATCTCAAAAGTGTTTTCAGTTTTTGTTTCAGAAATAGTTGTTTAAGTAATTCACAAGTGCTTCCCATAAAGCACTTCAAGTTCATCAAGTGGGTGCCGAGCACTCCAAGTTTTCAAGTTTATCAGGGAGGTGCCTCGCACTCTCGAGTTGTCAGCATTGTTTTACTTTTAGTTATTCGGTGTGACCCAAACGGGTTCACGGTAATCGGGTTAGTGACACTCACCTTTGGTTGCACTGCTACACTTGCTTAATAATCCAAGTATTGCTTATCGAAGACCTATGAACACGTTTAGGTCTTAAGTATTAGTTTTGTGTCTAATCTTTACTTAACGTCACTATGGCCCATAACATAGCACGTTGGAACTATGACTCGACATACAGACACACGACACCAATGGTTGATCATAAATAAGGGTTCACATATTACAGAAATCATAGCATGTATCATCATGGCATAATCATGTAAGCAAATTTGCACAAGTTTGGATTCTGGTCTCAGTTTCGCTAGCAGTTTCGCTAGTCAGTTTCGCTGTGTGCACGGGCAGCACTTTCGCTAGGCAATACCCGATGACACAGTTTCGCTAGGCTAGTTTCGCTCGAAACTGTTGACACAGTTTCGCTAGCCTAGTTTCGCCCGAAACTGGTTTGAACTTTCGTTCAGGGAATTTCGCTCGGTAGGTTCGCTCGAGCTGGTCTGGTTGGTTTACCCGGCGACACTGCAGTTTCGCTGCATAGTGTCGCTGGTTGAAGATATGCATAGTTTCGCTGGACAGTTTCGCCCAGAGAACACGACAGTTTCGCTGGTCGCGAAAAACATACGGATCAGCCTAAAAATCAACCTAACAGCTTCAATACTTCACGCAATTCATTGTTTAGCATACATAGGCATTTACCAACATAAATCAGTAAGCTTTAACACCTTTAACATGCATTTTCATCATCAAATCACCAAAATACATTCAAAACCCTAAAATGACCTAAATAGCATAAATCTTTATCATGGATCAGTTTTACACGTAAAGTTATCAACTTTATGGTAGATCTAGCATTCCTACAGAAGATCTAACAATATTATGAAGGTTTAAGCATGCTTTATGAAGAAACACATGGAAAACACATAGAAATGGCATAAAAGAAGGTTTTGGGACTCACGATTCGATCAAGGAATCGAATGGATGTTGTCTTGAGGCTGAGATCTTGGTTTCTCTTGATGGTTTTCGGCTGACCAGATTTCCAGAGAAGAATGTGTGTGTTTTTGTGTAAATGAGGCAAATAGGAGAACTAGGGTTTATTAAGATTATTTATATCAGAGGCTAGTTTCGCTGGCAGTTTCGCTGGCCAAGCGAAACTAGCTCTGGTCACGTTTAACTGATCGGCTTAGCTGGCTACCGGGCGACACTACAGTTTCGCCCGGTAGTTTCGCTGGCTGCACAACTTAGGCAAATTTCACATAATCAAGGATTTACAATTTGTCATGCTATTCATAATATTAAATCATGCATTTAAATCACATTGCACATAATGACAACAATAAATGAACACATAGCACATATGGACGGGTTCGGTGATCAACCAAAGGACGTGGACGTATTCGGCCTAGTTAAGCATTAGTTACTAAGTTAACACTTATGACGTAACTAACGGAGATTGTCTAACGGAAGTTAACCTTGGAATTCTCGGATGTCACAACAAATGTTGAATGTATGAGTTTACTCAACAAGAATGCAAGTTTAGAAAGAGATCCTCAGTTATCAACTGAAGAAAATGTTGTCTTAAAGCAAGAATTGGAAGAGTTTCAGAAGAAATATTATGAATTGGTTCATGTTAATGAAGTTTTGGTGAAAGAGAAGAGTGGGTTGGTTGAAGAGTGTGAAAAGGCCAAAGCTGAAGCTAAGGAAATTTGAGAAAAGTTATCCGGTTTAACAGAAGTATGAACAAGCTAATGCACTTGCTGTTGAATCTGCTGATAAACTTCTAAAACTTAAAGAAGAATTATCGACACTTCGGGATGCGAATTTACTTCTCCGGGTTAAGAATGAAGTGTTGATAAAAGATGTTGACATTTTGAAGAAAAAGTGGGAGAAGGTTACTGAAGAAGTGTTAGGAGAATGTGAAATTAAGAAGTTGCAAACATATGAGTACAATGATCTCAATTAAGAATTCATTAAGTCACAAAAGGAAATTTTTGCTGCTCAACTGAAAATTCCTGAGTTAAATTTGGAAATTTTGGAGTTACAAAGGCAAGTCAAGAACTGCAACTTATCACCAACTTTGCTGAATTTCTTGTATAAGAAGGATAGGAGTAAAGAAAGTTCAAAAGAATATGATATACACAAGGTTCCCCAACTAGTGGATCCATCTGAATTTTCCTCTACTCCTCTTGATCCTAAATATGAATTGCTTGATTATTCCAAATTTACAACACCAGTGAAGAAGTAGAAAAATAAACCAAAGAAGAAAGTGACATTTGCTGACACTCCAAAGTTTTATTCAAGTTCATCATTTTTAGAAGATGAAAATATCTTTGGTAAAGTTGAGAAATCTGGCAGTACCTCATCTAAAGAGGAAGTCGTGAGAACAAGCCGAAGGAAATCAAAGATAAAATTACTAGAGAAGCTAAAGGAAGAGATGCTTCTAGTTCTCAGTCTGGATCTTCAAAGATTTCAGGTTATAAGCACAAAGGTTTGGGTTATGAGATTAAAGACGTACCTGTTCAAGTTCCTTCGTCAAAGAAGCAAGAAATGGTTTTAAAGATCAAGAATCAAAAGAAATCACATCCTCCGACGAATCAAGTTTTTTATTCTTCTAAAGGTTCTTCATGTGAATCTAAGGTTTCTTCGCGGAGTCAATATCCGAGGTATGATTCCTATGATGATTTCTTTGATAATTTTGGGTCTGATCATTCATCATTTTCTAAAATTCACAAAATTGTTCAAAGGTTGTAAATTTCGTGAAAGAATTTGTTATGTTTATCGTCAACATGGACATCTTGCTGCTAATTGTCCAACGACTGCATATATCCACAACACTGCTAGATATGTGGATAATAATGGTCAAATTTTTTATGAACCATGGTCTCCAACGTACAAATCAACTAATAAGCCGTTTTGGTCCAAGCCACGTACGCCAGTTGATACTGATTCTGGTTCTGATAAAAAATTTAAATCTTTAAAGATATAGAAACCAAAAGTTGTTTCCAAGGCCAACAATGACTATGTGGAAGACACCGGGCGACCCGACACTGTTGAATTAGGTCGATCCCAGAGTGACTAATGTTTTATTTGGTGTCAGCAGGTGTTTCAGGAAGACCTATTGGTAGTTGACAAGGTAGTTGATAGTGGACTGTCTGTGATAACCTATACTAAATTTCCACATCAAAATTTATGTTTTCAAAATGCTAAAATGCAAGTATTCATGTTAGTTGATCATGTTTTCTTTTATTTTTCACTTCGTCTCATTTTGAGGGGGGGTTTGTTTTTGAAATGCAAAATAGTGTCTTGTTTTTTCAAATGTTAAAGTTGAAGATATAAAAATAGAGGTTGTCATTCTTAGGCGGAGAAATTTTGAAAAGACAAAAACATTGAACAATGCAAAAATACAAAAACATTGAACAATGCAAAAATACAAAAACATTGAAAAATGAGAAGTCGTATCCGACATGATTGGGAAATGATGGTACATTGGCTGACGTTGTCTGACTCATGGATAAAGTAAGTGAAAACACCATAAGACGATTGTTCGATGAGCTAGGTAGGCTTGGCAAATCAGAATGTATACAAATGTGATATACATAAAATCTGATGCTTGACCTACTGGACAACATCTTGATGCATATTTCAAGATATATCAAGAAAAAGATATGTGAAAAGAAAAATGAGAAGTCACTGTGTATACATGTGTTCATTTTGCAAAGATTTACACTTGTTTGATTTTTTTTTTCTTAAATGATCGAACTATCTCTGTGTGTCCACAAGACCGACCTGATAGTTGTTCATTCAAGGTTCTGCTTTATTTTCTTTGTTGTTTCGGATAACTCAGGACTTTCTCTACGTGTACGGGAGTACCGACCTGATTGTTATTGGGTTATACAATTCCAACTTGTTTTATCTTTCTTATTTTGTTAAATCCGAGGCCTTATCTGCGTATCGAAAGATCGACCTTAAGGTAGACGATTTAACGTTCTTATTTATTTTTTCATGGAACATAGTTGACTATATCATGAATAAAATCACTATGTGTTAAATCACAAGTGAAATCACAGAATGTAAAAAGAAAAGCATATCTGAGTATGTCTGATAGTATGGGGTACACTAGTCAAAACAAATATAATCAAAATCTTAACATATCCAGATGTTATGAGTATGATTATGCCAGAGTTTAAAGTTGGACAGATAATATCTGCAATGGACATGGCTTATGTGTTACAATAATCGAAATTGAAGTGTAGTTCATCATATTATGTTCAATATGATCCCAAGTCGTGATCTTTCTCGTAAAAGACAAAAATGGTGTCTGATTCTGTACTGCATTTACTTTTCATATCCGAAAATACCAAAAAGATTTTGTTTCTGAATTTTTTTCAATTGATCAACACGAAATACGAATTCAATTTTCAAAATCATGATTTCTTGGAGTCTCAAAGAGACGTTTGCCGAGATTATTTATGTTGGTAGGTTTCTAATTGGAAATAGAAAATCATAACTTCAAGTCTTCTGAAGCTGTTGATAAAAGGATTACACGCGCTGCAATGTCAAGTATTTGAGATCAAACTCATCATCAAGTTGAAGGAGAGTTTGATTGAAGATACAAGATTATATGGTTATTGATTATGCACATGTCGAGGGGGAGTTTGTTGATGCATGGTTCTTAATCGTCATGTGTAGTATCTATTACAAGACAAAGAGCTACAAGAATGTTATGATCCGATCTAAACACGAACTGCCAGTTCGGATGCACGTGAACTTGTCCGAACTGGTAGTTCGGATGATCGTGTGTTCGCACAGAAATATTCAACTATAAATAGTTATGTCTTGTATAGATTAAGTACTTCTTGTAAAATCTTAAGTGTGTGTACTCTATGCTTTTCTCTATGGTCTAATACAAAGTCTTTTGTATTCACTCCTTGTGTTCTCGTTTAACATAGATTTCGATACGACCGAGTAGACGATTCACCGTTCATGCACTTTCAGCCACTATCGTCCCTTCTCCGATCAAGTATTCTTCTTCCATTTTTTCAATTTTCTAGTCGAAAACTGACTAAGAGGCGTATCTGCCATGAGTCAGCGGTAACTACTGCCTGGGTCGAGGATTTTATCGACCCGAAATTCATGTCGCACACCAAGCAGGAAACATGCAATTTCGACAATGGCAATATTGCAGCCATGAAAGCCTCTGGTCTCCTTCCCCCTTCTGCAATCATTCGGGCCTTTGATCCCAGTTTGAGGTCTGACTTCGTATCCAAAACTTAGGTCTACTTTCCTTTCATCCCTTTCAGCATTGGTCTTTCCTATCCTTTTACCGGTCTTGTCGCTGAATTCTTCAAGGCCACCGGTCTCTCCTACGCCCAAACCCTTCCTGTAGCTTGAAGCATTCTGGGTACCCTGCAACGCCTGGACCGTTCTTTTGAGCCCTTAATTGTTCTGCCTGAGTTAGCTCAGGCATATGAGCTAAAGTCCCACACCTCGAATCGAATTTTTGTTCAAATCTCTTTCCAAGGATCTACAATTGTTGCCATGCGCTACTCAATGAGACGAATGGAGAGGCCGGTTCTCTTTTGTGAAGCGTTCAAGTATTCCCGGGGGTGATCAGCTCCCTCAAGGTGGATTGTGACGGGTAGGATAACCTGCCATAGACATTAGGGTTTATATTCATAATTATTGAAATACTAGCCTTTGATGTTTACTTTTATAGTTCCCAGCTTGTTGGAAATCGGCCCCAAAGAAGAAGAAACTGGTGCTAATTTGGAGAAGTTCCTGGGTATTCTCGAATCTGAGCTTGCATTCAGGGTTGATGACCATTCTGCCACCTCTTACGAAACTCCCAACATGTCGAGCTGTAAGTGTCCCAGGATCCGGTCTCCTTCTTTCATTACTTCTGTTTAACACTTCTGAATTCACCTATTCAGCTTCTGCCCCCCAACTTTGATGCTGATGACATTAAAGTTACACTCCTCCCTGGAATGGAAGAGGACGAGGACTTCTGAGTCCTAGGGTCCGTTAAGTCTGAGCAAACCCCTGAATCCCAGGCCACCACATCCAGGGCCTCTGGCATCAAAAGGAAGACCCGAGGATCCAGCACTGCTGCCGCCCAACATCCACTGTCTGAACTGTTACCCCAGGAGCTTATGCAACATGCTGAGGTCGTTGCTCATCATGTAACCTTTGGCTGTCTCTGTACTACATACAGTTTATTGTTAGCTATAAGATGGATTTTAATTTGTGTTTACCTTTTCGTAGGCCAATTCCCGCCTCCTGGAGCTGCTCAAATCCGCTGAAAGGCGTGCTGCGGAGGCTGAGGTCTTCAAGTCCAGGGTCGCCCAAGCCAACAAAGAAGCAGCCAAAGCCAAAGCCCTACATAACAAAGCCTAGAAGCTGATACTTGAAATAGAAAAAGAAGGCAGTGGAGGCTCGACTTCAACATGATGCAGCTCTAGTGGAGAATGTGGAGAAGACCACGAAATCTTCCATGATTTCGGTATTGCAGACTAAGCTAAAGATGGCAGGGAGGCGAAGGATGCGGGTCACACCAACCCCAACTGTGGTGTGCAATTGTGGTTGTAATAGCTACACATCTTGGGAAGCTCTGTTCACCCAGGATACGACTCTATGGAGACCCAGGGTGCCAAGGTGATCCCTCCCGTTGGTGCATCCGGATCAGGGACTGAAGTTGAGCAGCTGAGTGCCGAGGATGCTGGGGTGGAGAAGGATGCAGGACAGGAAGCGGCGAAGGAAGGAGGTAAAGGAGCTAAGGATGCAGCAGCCATGGATATCGTTCAATAGTCCATGGTATTTTACTTCCTTGTTTTTAGTGACGCTTTTGTTTTTAAATATTTTGTTTGTAATGGGTGTCGTAGGTTTTTCCCGGTCGTACAATGCCCTACCGATAGGCCTGATGCCTGTGGCTTTTGACATACCCCATCCTTGGGTGGTTAGACGGTTTGCTCCAACCCCTGGGTGGTTTTAGTTATAAAACTAATATGCTTTAGTCACTTTTTGATGTGTTGCATGAGTTTGACTTGCACGAATAATTGTAAAGAAGATTTACAGGTTGTAGAAGGTAAGTTCTCATCTATTTCATCCTAGGGTATACCCTGGATAGTTAACCTTTCAGAAGCAGGGTTACATTATTTCATTGATTGTTTCATCTCCTGCACATTTAGGAATACTGCAACTTATTAGTTAATTGATAGCGAATACCTAGGATTCGGAATCAAATGCCATCCAAGGTCATAAGTCTCGAGGCAGTTCTATCAATCTTTGGATTAAATCCAAAAGGATCTTTAAGTTAAATCTTCGGTCAAGCCCATAAATCCAGGGGTCAAGCCCATAGATCCTGGGGTCGAACCTATAATTCCTGGGGTCAAGCCCATAAATCTTGGGGTCAAGCCCGGTGCCGATCTAGCGAACTTGGGCAAATCCCGTTACTATACTGGTGAATTCTAGGGTCTACCCTCGTGTCATGCCGGCGATCTAGGGGTTTGCCCTCGGGTGTCCTAAGTTGATATGTAAATATCAAAAACCTTAAGGGACATGTGTATCTCCATAAATCATGAGGTTATCGCCTATGCTGTTAACACAGGTCGAACCCATGATCCTGGGTCATACCAAGCCATCATGCACAACTGGCGAGGCGTCAAAGCCTAACTCGTAAGGAAGATGTATTATCTTCAAACCTTAGTGGGGATTTTGTAATTACCCAAAATGGAGGAGAGATGGCCAATCTCTTGCTTGGGATAAAAACATCCTCAACTTGTGCATCCAGGATTCAATACCTGTCTTTATCTCAAATTTCTTCACCACAAATGTTAGCAAATTTCAAAAGAGTAACAAACAAGAATGAAAAGTAATCAAGTAAAACGTAAGAGAATGAATTAGTCAAATACCTTGAAAAGTTTACTAGTTAGAAAACATACCTAGGATGCAGCATCCTGGGACAATAGACTTACATGAAATAGGCCTTTAAGTGGATTGCATTCCAAGGCCTCGGCAGTAGTTCACCTTCCATGTTGGCAAGCCAATACGCCCCTTTACCTGCCTTGGAATTGATCAGATAAGGCCTTCCCATTTAGGGGCCAATTTCCCATCCCCAGGATTCGTAGTGTTCTAAAACGCTTTCCTCGGGACCAGATCTTATACTATGAATATTCGAATTCTCACATGCTTATTATACGTCTTCGAAATCCTTTGTTGATATGCAGCCATTCTCCAGGGAGCTTGTTCTCGTAGCTCATCCACAGTATCAAGGTCATCAGTAAGGGATTCGTTGTTAGCATCCTGGGTCTGACTGATGACCCTGAATGTAGGGACCACCATCTCTGTTGGGATGACTGCTTATGTACCAAAGACCAAAGAGAAAGGGTGTTGGCCAGTGGCATTCTTGGAGGTTGTTCTATCTGCCCATAATGCCAAGGGTAGCTCCTCTGCCCATCTTCCCTTCTTCTCCTTCAGTCTCTTCTTAAAGTTATTGATAATAATCTTGTTAATAGACCCTGCTTGTCCATTAGCCTAAGGATGTACGGGTGTGGAGGTTATCATCTTTATCCCCCAAGCTTCACATATTTCGGTAGTTCTTTTACCAATGAATTACGATCCATTGTCACGAACTATCTCAGCAGGTATACCAAATCTTGTTAGGATGTTCCTTTTGATAAATGATATGACTTTCTTATCCCTAACATGGACATATGCTTCAGCTTCTGTCATTGCTATCATGAAAACTTTTCCTCTTGGGGACTTAGGTAACTTTCCCACGGTGTCTATTCACCATTTCATAAAGGTCCAGGATGAAGGGATAGGATACAAAGGTTCTGCTGGCTGGTGGTGAATATTAGCGTGTCTTTGGCATGCATCACATTTAAGGGCAAAATCCTGGGAATCCTTTCTCAAGGTTGGCCAAAAGTACCATGTCCTTAGGATTTTGGACATTAGGGACCTACCCCCAGTATGGTTCCCACAGTCGCCTTCATTGATATCATTAAGTAGTTCCTGGGCCTCTTCTTTTTCAAAGCATCTTAGGTATGTACTTGCAATAGACTTTTTATATAGTTTTCCTTTAATTAAGACGTACCTAGCCACCTTGGTTCTAAATGCCCTGGCATTCTTTTCTTCTGTCGGGATGGATCCAGGTTGTAGATAGTAAATTATCCGCTTGGTCCAGGATATAGCGCCTTCTGGAGAACTAGTATATTGCTCATCCTGGGTATTGGATACTAAGATCTTACCACCAGGATTAGTGTGCTTTAAACCCTCATCCTAGTTGATAGCAGGACTTAGTATATGGATTATGGGAATATGTGTATCCTCCAATGTCTTAAATGCTGAGCCCAAATTCGCCAACGCGTCCGCCTCAGCATTCTTTTCTCTAGGTACTTGATGTATATTAAAATTTTGAAAATCCTAGGATATAGCATTCACAATTTCCGGATACTTGGCTAACTTTTCTCCTTTCACTACATAAGATCCATCAATGTGGTTAGTCAAAAGCAAGGAGTCAACGTATACCTGGATGTGTTGAATCCCGAGACGTAGAGCCAATTGCATCCCAGCAATGAGGGCTTCATACTCTTCTTCATTATTGGTTGCTTGAAATCCACACCTTACAGCCTGGGTTATCATATCCTCCCTGTGGCGATTTCAGTATGATTCCTAAACCTGTCCCCCTGACATTGGATGCTCCATCTGTGAACAACATCCAACATCCTGAGGTTTCTTCTTCTTGTAAGTGCTGGAATTCCTGGTTAGCCTGTTTTTGTATATCATCAGTGAACTAAACCACAAAGACTACTAGAGCTTGGGATTTTATGGTTGTTCTTGCTTCATAGACTAAGTCATAGGCACTTAGTTTGACTGACCATTTCGCCATCCTTCCTGACATTTCTGGTCATCTCAAAACAGACTTAACAGGATAGTTAGTTTTACATGTATAGTACGTGTTTCAAAATAATGTCTAAGCTTAGTAGAAGCCATACTTAAAGCTAGAATTAGTTTTTCTAAGTGAGAGTACCTGGATTCAACATCAAGTAGACTTTTACTTACAAAGTATACTGGTGTTGCTATATATCCTTGGTCAGCATTACACTTACCGTATTTCTCGAATCTGAGAGGTATAAAGAAAGTGGTTCCCCTGGTTCTGGCTTCATAGAAGTGGTGCCGAGGATAAATATGTTTTAAGATCCTGGAAGGCCTTCTCATGCTGGGTCATCCATTCGAATTTCTTATTCTTTCTCAGTATGTCGTAGAATTCATGACATCTTTCCGAGGATTTTAAAATAAACATGTTCAAAGCCGCGACCGTGCCTGTTAATGTTTGGTCATCATTGAATGATTCTGGTGACTTCAGGCTCATTATTGCTCAGATCTATTTAGGACTGGCTTCAATTCCCCTTTTAGAAACCATGTATCCTAGGAATTTGCCCGCACCTACTCCAAAGTGGCATTTCTCAGGATTCAGCTTCATATTATACTTTTCCAGGATGTCGAAGGATTCCTTTACATCCTAGACATGGATGTTTGTTTTCATAGATTTGACCACCATATCATCGATGTATACCTCCATGGTGTCCCTCAGCTTCTTTTAAACATCATGTTTACTAACCTCTAATAAGTTGCACCTGCATTTTTCAATCTAAAAGGCATAACAATATAGCAATAAATACCTGTAGGGGTGATGAATGTAGTATCTTCTTGATCAACATGCTCCATTTAGATTTGTTAAAATCCTGAGGTTGCATCCATGAATGTCAGTATTTCATTCCCTGCTATAGCATATACCATTGAGTCTATATGGGGTAAGGGAAAAGGATCTGTTGATACATAATATGTGTGTCATGTGAAGTATCTAAACGAGATGATGTGAAGATTCAAGACAAGTTCAAGTTGTCGGCCGAACTAGGTTCGAACCTGAGGTTCGGACCCGCCGAACTTGGAGTTTGGACGGAGATCGGATCAGACGTCTATATATAGGAACTTGTGCTTTGAATGTGACAACAGAGTGAGAGAGACCAGTTCTTAACTATGTTTTTTTAGAGTGTTTCTCTAGAGAGCTTCAGAGAGAGTTTGTAATTAAGTCTTTGTTGATTTCAATAAAACAAACTATTATTTACGTCTCGTGTTCACTCTACGATCAAGCAAACCTATAGTAAGATCCGTCTTATGGTCTTTCAATTGGTTTAGAGCAAATCCAGGTTGCTCTATTGCGTTTGCTTTGATTGTAGTCATTTTCTTGATAAAACCGAGTTGTTTTCATTCAAAAACGAGTAAATCTTTGAGCTTTTCGAGTTATTTTCATTACTAAAACATTTCTATGGGTTTTACCTGAATTCCTGTCAAAAATCTCGTCCAAATTCTCTCAAAATCGCGAAATTTAAGTCGAGAGTGTCTGAGTTCGTTCGAGGTTCGGAGTAACTGAAAAATAACCGCTGCGAACTTCCAGTTCGGAGAGAGTTCGGACGAAGTTCGGCCATTCTTGTTTCGGAGAGAGTTCGGAGGAGTTCGGACAAAAGTCTAAGTTCGGACTGTACAATCGAGTTCGGACATAGTTCGGAGCAAGATCGGAGTTTTAGTTGAAGTTCGAACGAAGTTCGGTGGGAGTTCGGACCAAGCAGAATTTTCAAAATTCTCAAAATGTATGAAATTGATGTATTCGTTGAGCGTCATCGTCAGAATGTGCCAAAGTTGATAAATCTTGAAGATTATCATGGTTGGGCAACAAATTTTAGAGGTTATGTTAATGATTTGGATGAAAAATTGCGGTTACCAATTACAAACGAGCATAAGCATCCAACTTATGGTGATGGTGATTTTAAGGAGATGCATAATTTTCAAGTGAAGAAAGGAAAGCGTATGATCAAAATGACAAGGCTACTACACTTCTTATGTTAGCTTTGCCTATAACTCTTAAAAATCCAATCAGGAATTTTCGAAAAGCAAATCTGATATGGGATTTTGTAAAGACACAGTGTGAGGAACATATGTCTAAGCTTTCTCATAAAACAATTGATCAAGATTTGAAGTTTAAGAGCAAGATTGAAAAGTTAGAGAATAAGGTGGGAAAGTTGACTGAAGAAAATATTTCTTTGACAAAAGAAGAGGAGAAATGGAAAAGTAAAGTTTGTAATGATTTAGCTGCCAAAATTCAAAAGGATGTGTCTGCATCATGTGCAAATTGTTTGGAGTTTGCTAGTATTAAGAAAGAATGGTTGAAAGAGAAGAATTTGTTGGTTGAAGAATGCAATAAAGCTCAAGCTAAGGAAAAGGAAGCTGTTAAAGATTTTGATGCTTTATTTGCGAAATGTTATCCCCTTCAATAAAAATATGAAAATGTTAGTAAAGCTGCTATCGAAGTTGCCGATAGAGTAATTCAACTTCAAGAGGAACTTACAAAGTTGCGTGATGGAAATGGTGATATTCAAAGTCAAAATAACATTTTGAAACAGGATGTTATTTACTATAAGAAACAGGTAGAGAAAGTTACTGAAGAAGTTCTTGAAGAGTGTCGCTTGAGACAGTGTCATATCAGTGATTATAACAAATTGTCTTACAAGTACATTGCTCCGCAGAAAGGATTGTCAGAAGCTAATATGAAAATATCTGAACAAAAGATTGAGATGTTTGATTTACAATGAAAATTGAAAAATTGCAACAATTCACCGAATTTTCTGAATTATATGTATAAGCTGGAAAATAGTGAGAAGAATGGTCAAGATGAATGTCTTCATCAAGTTCCTGCTCCAGTGGATATTGAAATGTCTGTTCCAGCTATATCATCTGGTGTTGAACAACATAATTATTCAAAGTTTGCTGATACCAGCTCAGGAAAGAAAACCAAGTCAAAATCTCAAAAGAACAAAAAGATGGTTGATTATTGCAAAGGATTGAAGTTTGATGCTAAATCTACTTTTCTTGAGAAAGAACAAGTGTTTAATGGAAATCCAGAAAAAGTGAAAGTGCCAAAGTTTTCTGAGATTGTGATAGATGATTCTTTGATTTCCGGGAATAATGATTTGAAAGGTACCAAGTCTGAATTTACAAAGCTTGCCAAACAAGATCATGAGATACCGATTTCTGTTCAAGATAAATTTCAACACAAGAATGGTGGTTTGGGATTTAAAGGAACAGAAATGCCAACTAAGGATTTCAACAAAAAAGAATTCAAAGCGAAGAAGATAAAGAAGCAGAGGGTGTTTTCAGATAAGAAGGCACAATGTTGGAAGCAGAAAGTATTTTCACCAGATGAAAAGCTTTCTTCTGAAGAGTCTTCTTGTATATCTGATGCTACACCACAAGGCGGTAACAATTCAGATTCATTTTATTCTGCTAAATTGTGACATCCGATAATTCCAAGGTTAACTTCCGTTAGACAAACTCCGTTAGTTACGTTATGAGTGTTAACTTAGTAACTAATGCTTAACTAGGCCGAATACGTCCACGTCCTTTGGTTGATCACCGAACCCGCCCATATGTGTTATGTGTTCATTTATTGATGTCATTATGTGCAATGTGATTTAAACGCATGATTTAATATTATGAATAGCATGACAATTTGTGAATCGTGTTTATCTTGCTTAGAATGTGAAATTGACCACTTTTGGGTAACCAGCGAAACTACCGGGCGAAACCATAATGTCGCCCGGCAGCTTGTTGGCTCACTTGTGATCAGAGCCAGTTTCGCTTGGCCAGCGAAACTGCCAGCGAAACTAGGCCCTGATATATAATAACATAAAGCCCTAGTTGCCTCATTTTGTTGCACCATTCTCTCCAAAACACACACACACACCTCTGGAAATCTGGTTAGTCGAGATTCACACCGAGCCATCGAGATCTCAGCCCCGAACCATCATCCATCAAGCTTGGAGATCGAATCGTGAGTCCCAAAAACCACCATTTCTATGTTTTCTATATGTCTCTTCATAAAGCATGCCTAGATCTCTGTGATATGGTTAGATCTTCTGATATGTTGCTTAGGATTGCTAGAACTACCATAAAGTCGATAACTTTACATGTGAAATCCATCCATGACAAAGATTTATGCTATTTTAGCCATTTTAGGGTTTTATATGTATTTTGGGTGATCGGATGACAAAATGCATGTTTAAGGTGTTAAATCTTGCTTATTTATGTTGGTAAATGCCTATGTATGCTAAACAATGAATTGCATGTGAGAATGGAAGCTGTTAGGTCAATTTTTAGGCTGATCCGTATGTTTTTCGCGACCAGCGAAACTGTGGTGTTCTCTGGGCGAAACTGTCCAGCGAAACTATGTATATCTCCTTCCAGCGACACTATGCAGCGAAACTGTAGTGTCGCTGGGTAAACCGACCAGACCAGCTCGAGCGAATCTACCGAGCGAAATTCCCTGAACGAAAGTTCAAACCAGTTTCGGGCAAAACTAGGCTAGCGAAACTGTGCCAACAGTTTCGAACGAAACTAGTCTAGCGAAACTGTGTCATCGGGCATTGCCTAGCGAAAATGCTGCCCGTGTACACAGCGAAACTGCCTAGCGAAACTAGGCTAGCGAAACTGTGACCAGAATCTAAACTTATACAATTTTCTTGAATGTTATGCCATGACTTACATGAATATGCCATGATGATACATGCTTTGATTCCTGATATGTATGAACCCTTGTTTATGATCAACCATTGGTGTCGTGTGTTTGTATGTCGAGTCATAGTTCCAACGTGCTATGTTATGGGCCATAGTGACGTTAAGTAAAGATTAGACACAAAACTAATACCTAAGACCTAAACGTGTTCATAGGTCTTCATTAAGCATACTTGGATTACTAGCAAGTGTAGCAGTGCAACCAAAGGTGAGTGTCACTAACCCGATTACCGTGAACCCGTTTGGGTCACACCGAATAACTAAAAGTAAAACAATGCTGACAAACTCGAGAGTGCTAGGCACCTCCCTGATAAACTTGAAAACCTGGAGTGCTCGGCACCCACTTGAAAGAACTTGAAGTGCTTTATGGGAAGCACTTGCGAATTACCAAAACAACGATTTCTAAAACGAAACCAAAAAAAAAAAAACACTTTTGAGATTCATGAGAATCCAGTAAACCGTTTTAATATGGCTAGTGTAGGTTAAAGTCTAAACCACATGATATCACATGATTTCTAAGGATGCCTTGAAAACTTAAAAGTCCTCAACTAAATTGTACCATTAATTGTAAAGCGAGGGGATGTTGGGTAGATCTACTGGAGTTTGACAAACTCCGCCCCGTGGCACGGGGAGTGCACGGAGGTACAATATCAGCCTATCTGACCGTGATCCCGAGAGGACACGGGGGAGGCAAATCCGCGATGACGTAGGTCCGCAGTACTAGATGGCTCGGCCACTACAATAAATTATAGTCAGCTTTGGTGCAAACTTCCTTAGTGCATGGAACAACGGATTAGCTACCCGCGATATCGGTTGAGCACTTTAACTTTACAAAACTAGTTCATACCCGATGACGTAGGTCACGGACAATTCCTTTATAAACTAAGACATAACATTTTGCATTGTTTTCCACAAACGAATACTATGAAGTATACCTTGATACAAATTTATGATTATGAGACCGGGCCAATGCATGACAAGCCCACTGTGAACTCACCAGCCGTTAGGTTGACACTTGCGTGGTTTAAACTTTTGCAGATCGCTAAGGAGTATCCGCTGGAGGTTGGCATGGCACGTGAAGACTTTTATTTTAATTGAACTATTTGGGAATTTAAAAACAATGTTTATGTAAAGCACGTGGTTAGTGCTAAGACAATATTTTATTCCGCTGCGTTTGTATTTGAGACTTTACTTTATAACTGATTTTGAACTAACTCTGATTCATTAAGTATTTGTAACTAGTGGTTGTGAATCCTGGTCTAGCCGCACCCCTTAACGGTATAAACTCCGTTAGTGGTTATTTGGGGGTGTGACATAAATCTAACAGGTTTTATCATAAAGATAAATTCTTTGGTTATGGAGATGATTTGGGTTTTTATGATTCTCCAATATGTTTTCCAAAATTTCACAAACCAAAGAAATCAAAACTTGTGTTTTCAAATATCCATGATGAAGGTCTCACTGATCAGTTTGGAAAACCACTTTCAATCCATCCAACTGGTAAAAGACTTTGTTTTGTTTGTCGTAAAAAAGGTCATTATGCAAATAATTGTCCTACGACAGCTAACAATTCATCATCAAATGCCAAACATACAAAGTATGTTGATCTTGATGGCATTATTTTTAGTGAACCAATGCCCAATACTAAATTTTCATGGAAAAAGAAGTCTCTTTCGGAGAAATTGGGTAGTAGTTCTGATTGTCACTCATCAATTGACGATGGTTCACTAGAAATCATAAAATCAAAACAAGAATGGAGACCAAAAGTTGTCTCCACGGCCAACACAGATTTTGTTGAAGACACTGGACGACCTACCATCGTTGGGGATGAGGGTCGGGGTCTTAAGAACTTACTATTTTCCAGTGTTTGCAGGTATTTAAGGAAGACCTGTTAGTAATCGAGAGGTTGCTGACAGTGAGATACTTGTGGTTTTAAGTTCAAAAGCATTGTTCTTATCTTTGAAATCCTGATTTTCAAAAATATCTTTTTAAAAAATTGTGTCAAGTGTTGATCGATCATTTTTCATTTTTTGTTATTCATTTTTCTTTCGTTCATATTTTTAGGGGGAGAAAATTTGAAAATTAAAAAAAAATAGTATTTGTTTGAATTTTAGGGGGATAAATTGGAAAATATAAAAAAAATGATGAAAATTTGAGAAATTGATCCGATAAAAGCAAGAAATGATGGTACATCAGCATATACTTTTCTCTGCCATGGATAGAGTAAGCCTAAAGGCTGTAGGTTCTTGTATGATCTGTGAATGTGCATGACTAATCTGATATCTGCAAGTAAGATATAAACATAAAGCTTGCCTGATAATCTTTGGTTGTTTGCTTCTTGATGAATGCTATGTGATGATTCTGAGACAAAAATAGAATAAAGAGATATCCTGATGAATGCAAGTTTTCATTTTGAAAGATTTAAACTTGTTTGATTTTCTTTATTTTGTCAAACGATTGGACTTTCTCTGCGTATCGAAAGATCGACCTGATTATTATTCGTTTGACGTTCTGCTTTATTTTCATTGGCATTTTGTATAATCCATCGGACTTTCTCTGCATATACGGAAGTATCGACCTGATTGTTGTTGGATTATACAACTTCAACTTATTTTGCTTTCTTATTTTCTCAAATACTTGGGCTTTCTCTGCGTGTCCACAAGACCGACCTGATTGCTAGGTATTTGAGGTTCTGCTTTATTTTTGCATGACTCATCAAGGATGCTTAAATCTCAAATAAAAGTTATTTCTATATGATAAACATGATGATTTGCTAGTATTTCTGATAGAGTAGAGGCCGAGTTATCAGTGCATGATAAAAGTTAAACCTCAAGCATATCTGAAAACGATAAATATGATTGGTGCATGCTGAAATAAACATCAATGTTGTATTTGCGATTATCTTGGCTTGCATGTTGATTAAGACCAAAATTGAAATGTGCTAGATGCGTTATGTCTGATATGATCTTGCGTCGTGATCTTTCTTACAAAAATACCAAAAATAGAGTTTGTTTCTGCATTACATTTACATTTCATTTTAGAAAAATACAAAAAGATTTTTGGTGTGTTTTAACATACGTTTGAAAAATCAAAACATTTTAGGTTTGTTTTGATATAAACTTTCTAAAGCCAAAAAGATTTTACTTCTTATTTGTTTTTGATTGATCGACACAAGATCCGAAAAACATTTTCAAAATTTATATCTAGGATTCTCGAAGAGAAGTTTTGTGCCAAGATTATTTATGTTGGCCAGGTACTTAAAGGAAAGAGTTCATCACAACTTCAGGTCTTCTGAAGCTGTTGATAAAGATGAAAAAAATTGTTTATCGTCAAGTATTCAAAGATCAAGCTACCATCAACTTGAGGGGGAGTTTGTTCGAAGAATATGTTTTAACTGGCGAACGGATACTACACATGACGAGGGGCAGTTTGTTGATACATAATATGTGCGTCATGTGAAGTATCTGAAAGAGACGATGTGAAGATTCAAGACAAGTTTAAGTTGCCGACCGAACTAGGTCCGCACCTGAGGTTCGGACCCGCCGAACTTGGAGTTCGGACGGAGATCGGACCAGACGTCTATATATAGGAACTTTTGCTTTGAATGTGAAAACAGAGTGAGAGAGACCAGTTCTTAACTATGTGTTTTTGAGAGTGTTTCTCTAGACAGCTTCAGAGAGAGTTTGTAATTGAGTCTTTGTTGATTTCAGTAAAACAAACTATTATTTACGTCTCGTGTTCACTCTACGATCAAGCAAACCTATAGTAAGATCCGTCTTACGGTTTTTCAGGATCTTTGGGGCATGCTCGGTTAAGGTCAAGGTAATCCACACAGACCCTCCACTTGCCATTTTTCTTTTGCACCACTACCACATTCACGAGCCATCTTGGGAACTTTACCTCCCTCATTATCCTGTTTTTGAGTAGGCGATCTACTTCTTCTTGGATTATTATATTCTTTTCCGGGTCACACTTCCTTCTCTTTTGGTGTACTGGCCTAAAAGAAGGGTTAATTCCAAGTTTATGGGTAATAACAGTTTTAAATTTACCTGTCATGTTTTTGTGACTCCAGGAAAAGGTTGACATCCTGGATATGAGGAGCTCTATCAGTTATTTTTCAACAGGTCTAGGAATGTTAGTGCCTATTAGCACTTTTTCCCCAGGATGCAAGGGGTAGAGTTCTATTTCTTTGACGTCATGTTCCCTTGCTTCCAGGGTATCCCCGGATTTCTTCTGTAATTGCTATCCTTGATGGCTTTTTGCTAAGATCTTCATTGATGAAGTATAGCAATCCTTTGCTTCCTGTTGGCCACTACAAATGGTGACTACCCCCTAGGGTGTTGGAAACTTTACACACTGGTGGTAGGTTGAGGGGACGACTTTCATGTCATGAATCCAGGTCTGCCCAGGATGATGTTGTACCCATATGGTGCATCCATGACACAGAAGCGTTGCATTGAGTTTACTCCTTCTACGTATACTGGGAGTTTGACCTCTCCCAGGGTGTTCTTGGTCTCCCCACTGAATCCTACAAGCTCCGTAGACCTGGCTATGATCTCCTCAAAGGGCATTCCCATCTTGGTCAGTGCTTCGAGTTGTATAATGTTAGCTGAGTTGCCTTTATCTATTAGGATTCTTTTGACAAAGTTATTGGAAATATAGAGTGTGATCACCAACCCATCATGGTGAGGATCCAGGACGTCACATCTGTCATCTTCCCCAAACGTCACGTCCTTCACATCCGATTGAATTGAGGCTTTGACTGGTCTTTTTGGCATATCTGACTTGGTTTCCCTTGCATGTCTCTTAGCTGTAGAATAAGAAGTGCCACAAATGTCAGAACCACCAGAAATAAAGTGTATTGCCTAAGAATCTAGAGATGGGGATTCAGCTAGCTCAGGATGTTCCCGTGGCCTATCAGTATCCAGGATACGGTCATTGTCCCTGTATTTCACATTCTGGTTGGCTCCTTCGAATTTGTCTTTTCTTCTTCCCCGGAGCACTTTCAGGTAGCCTTTACTGAGTAAGTAGCTGATTTCCTTTCGCATAGCTATGCAATCCTCGATTAAATGGCCGAAATCTTCATGGTAGGCGCACCACTTAGACTTGTCCTTCCAGGATGTGGATTTGTCCGTTTTCCTGGGCCACCTTGCTTTGTCTCCTAGATTCTGCATGGCATTTATTACACCTGCAATATCAGTGCTAAAACAAAACTCGGTAAAAGTAGGATATTCTTCTTCCTCCTCTTCAACCTGGTCTATCCTATTGACCCGGGAGTTGTCAGATCTAGAGTAAGGTTTGGGCCTTTGAGACCTGGGATGCGTCGAGTCTGATTTCCTACTAGAGGTCCTGTATCCTGTGGAGGCTTCAATTCTCTCTTGGATTTTTAGGTCCTATTAAACTCTAATAAAGCATAGTTCACTGTGTCTGACTTCATCTAGTTTTTGGCAGGGGTTCATCACTAGATCCTGGTAGAATGGAGAATTTTTCTTTAGGCCCATCTTGAACGCCTGAACTGTTGTGGCTTAGTCCCAAAAATTCAGGTATATCCCCAGTTTGGCTTAGTCCCAAGAATCCAGGCTTGTCCCTAAAAATGGCTTTGTCCCAAGCATCTCGGGTTTATCCGCAGTTTGATTATATTTCCTATTGGGGGTGTATTTTCAGGATGCTCGTGGGAAGCTCTCATGGCTCAAGAGTCCTATTGTAGTCTGGGAATCCCACTGAACCAGGTATCCTGATTTATTTTTATTCGACTAACCCCTATTACTGCCACGTGCGTATTTGATTGCATGTACCGTTGTGTGATCAACAACCTCCGAAAGACCCGCTCCAACTATTGAAGAACATGAACTAAATGGACGAGTGTCGGTCTAACGGTCAAGTTATTTGGAGAATAGGATCATGGGAATCCCGGAAAGTTTGTTATCTTTGTAAAAGTTATATAATTGAAGACTCGATCAGTTTAGGAACACATAATTCACCCAGATTCAAGCTCTGAAAGCTACAATCATTATAACACTTAGTCCGATCGATCAAACCTACAAAAACACTTGTATTCTTTCAATTTCTTATTTATAAAAGTGCTAGGTAGCAGGCTCTTCAGGCCGGCTCTCGAGATTTTTTGCCAGGATTCTTAGAGGCAACTCGAAGGATTCTGGAATGTCCCTTGTTACATCCTTGTACCAATTTCTACAATTTAGCATTTTGTCATTCTAACTTAAGCACACTACCTCACATTCTAAGTTTAGAATACAAAATCATATTGTTGATTTTTGACCAAAATGAAAAACAACAGAATGATCTTACTACTGCATGCTTTGATCAATCTAGTGAAACCAAAAGTAAATAAGCTTAGTTCTTATTAATCACTTTAAGATTACAAGAAGTAAGCTCCGGTTTCTCTCTCTAGAAAACACACACAGAAAGTTTAGAAATGACAGAAGTTCTAAGCGATCATTCTAACACGAAGTATTTATAGTGCACAACATTAAGGCATGCGTACCAATGGCGGACCAATTGATACGCATGTACCAAATAGTATGACAAACCATTATGGTACGACCCTTAGAATGTTGTCACTTTGACTCACACACTTGCTCACTTAGATACAATACACGAGACACATCATGGCATAGGAATATGCTCTAACAAACTCCCCCTTAATGTGTAGTGTATCTATTCTAACTAAAACTTCAGTCTTTAATCTTAAACAATGCTGCATCCGATCTTTGACTTGAAATCTTGTCAGAAATAGAGCTTGCATGGCCGGATCACTCTTGAATTATCTTTGATCAGCAAGATCCACTTGTGAAAGATATAACAAACTCCCCCTTGCACCATGCTTGAGTCTTGACACACATAACCTGCAATTTCAGATAACAGAAATGCGGCTTCCTTTTTCTTTTGAAAATTAATTTAATCTTGGTGCAAAACTTCTCTTCGAGAATCCAAGATATAGATTTGAATTTTGATTTCATATCACATGTCGATTGGTTGAAAACAAAAAAGAAACAAAATCATTTTGGCTTTTTGAAACTTTATATCAAAACACACCGAAAATCTTTTTGATTTTTTTAAGTTTATGCTAAAACACACCTAAAATCTTTTTGGAATTTTTCAGATATGAAATATAAATGCAATACAGAATCAGACACTATTTTTGTCTTTTGCGAGAAAGATCACAACTTGGGATCATATTGAACATAACATGCTGAACTACACTTCAATTTTAATTACTTCAGCACATAAGTCATGTCGATTACTGGTATAATTTGTCCATCTTAAACTCAGGCACAATCATACTCATAACATCTGGATATGGTAAGGTATTGATTAGATTTGCTTTGACCAGTGTACCCCACACTATCAGACATACTCAGATATGCATTTTCCTTTTATATCACACTTTGTGATTTCACTTGTAATTTTACACATAGTGATTGTATTTATGATATAGTCAATTGTGTTCCATGCAAAAAGAAATAAGAACGTTAAATCCTCTACCTTAAGGTGGTTCTTTCGATACGCAGATAAGGCCTCGGATTTAACAAAATAAAAAAAAATAAAACAAGTTGAAATTGTATAACCCAACAACAATCAGGTCGGTACTCCCGTACACGCAGAGAAAGTCCGATGAATATACAAAACACCAAAGAAAATAAAGAAGAACATCAAACAAACAACGATCAGGTCGGTCTTGTGGACACGCAGAGAAAGTCCGATCGTTTGATAAAATAAAGAAAATCAAACAAGTTTAAATCTTTGCAAAATGAACACTTGTATACACAGTGACTTCTCATTTTCTTCTTCACCCATCTTTTTAATATTTTGAGATACACTTCAAGATGTTGTCCACTTGGTTAATCATTAGAATTTAATGAATATCACATTTGAATACTTTCTGATTTAATGTTGAGCCTACCAAGGACATCAAACAATGATCTTATGGCTTTTTCAACTAGTTTATCCATGAGTCAGAAACGTAAGCCGATGTACTATCATTTCCCAATTATGTCGGATACAATTTCTCATTTTTCAATGTTTTTATATTTTCTATTTTTCAATGTTTTTGTATTTTTCCTTTTTCTCCCCCTTAAAATGAAAAATCTATTTTTGGATTTTTCATTTTAACAAAAACACAAAAACACTATTTTTGGTTTTTCAATTTTCTCCCCCTAAACTAAAGAAAGAAATCGACCTTTCGACATGGATACCTTTCAGTTTTAGCTTTAAAAAAATATCAATTTTGAAATGTAAAATTTCTTGTAAATTAACTTAAATCAGCAAAATACTCCTCCATCAGCAACTTTTCAATCACCGATAGGTCTTCTAGAAGTACCTGCACACTGGTCAAACAAGTTAGTTTATAAATGACCCAAAGTGAATCGCTTCTGGTCGACCAGTGTCTTGGTTTCCTTTCGAAACCACTTTAGGTTTCCAGTTTTGTTTTTTTTTGATAAATTAGTATTTGATGATCCAGTCACAGTTGATTGTGACGAATAACCTACATATGGAGCATTTTGAAAATGAGGAATAAATCTCCCTTGATTTTTGAAAAATGTAGGTTGTGGATATTCACCAAATACTCTGCCATATTCGTCAATGAATCGTTGTTTGGCAGATTTACTAACATATGGAACCTTTCCTCTTCTTGATGTAAAAGCAGCATAAACCGGACATTCTTGTGCCATATGCCCTTTTTGGCAGCAATTGTAACACAAGTGATTATGCACATTTCTGCGTTTTGGAATCTACAAAGCTTCACACAAATGTTCATCTCCAAAATGATCATAAAAATTATCAAATACCTGAAACCGATGATCATGAACCCATTTGGATGTCGGGCTCTTTGGAGTAAAATTTGATCCTTCAAAAAAATATTGGGCATATTGATGCTTCTTGTGCCTCAGATCAGAAGTCTTCACAAAAACCTCTGATATTTTCTGAGAATCCACACAATGAAGTGGAAATTCTTTATCAGAAAATATTTGTTCCAAACCCTTGAGTTTGGAAATTCTTTAACATTCGTGGTCTTGAAGAATTTTCACTGCTTTAACATTCTTTTGTTCATAGAAAATTCTTTCATCAATAGCAGTCTTCTCAGTTGAATTTGCTAATTTCTCTTCTTCAATAGACATAGAATTAGACACAACCTTTTCATCTTTTTGTTCTTTCTGTGACTTCACAACCTTTCCCCCATCAGATTTCTTATCAACCAATTCAGAATAATCACAAGTTTCTACCTTTTCCTTCAGAACATTAACACCTTCTTTGAGACTTCCTGGTGGTGAAACCGTTTTATTAAACATCTTCTCAAAATTTTCATCTTTGGCCAACTTGTAAAAGATTATGAATTAGTAACATTGTTCAACAGACGTTTTGAATCAATGACTTCAATCTTCAATTCAGAAATTCTTTGATGAGCTTCAGGCAATTCTTTCTCTGTTGCAATCAATTTCTTTGCCACTTTATGAGTTTCATACTTTTGCAATCTCAACTCATCTAGCCCATTAAAAAATAACTTGTCTTCATTTCATTTCCGAATATCCAAATATCCAAATTTGCATTTTGCAGTTTGTTCACTCTTACGAACTACCTCTTTTCGTCTAATAGCTTTTCCATATCAATCTGATATGACTCGATTTTAGCAGCTTGTTCATCGGATGTTTTGGTAAGTAAGTCAAGTTTAACCTTGGACTTTTCAAACAAATTATGAAAATCATTTGCACCATCCTCAGCTTCTGTCTTCCATTTCTTTGCTTCTTTGAGTAATTCAGCATTTTCTTCAGATAATTTTGTAAATTTCTGTTCAAATTCCTTTTCAAGACTTTGAAATTTCAATTCTTTCTGAACAAACTCTGCCTGAAAATTTGAAAACATTTATTTCTGAGATGAAAGTTCTTGAATTAGACCTTCCAACTTCGTCTGGTTACCTGTTAATTCTTCTATCTTCTTTTTATTTTCATCAAGCAAGACCTCATTTTCCTTTATCAATCCTTGAATCTTCTTGTCTTTTTTAGAACAAAACTCACGAACATATTCATAGCCACTATTTCCAGAACCACTTATTTCAGATTCAAAATCAGTTACTTCTACTTCGACATCACTATGTACAATTTGAGCAACACATGCAGAGTTGGCAAAAATTGCAGACTCATCAGGAAAGTCAGCAGACCAATCATAACCTTCATTGGATGTTTGTGCTTTTGACTCAGAAGTAATAGCAGCTAAAGCAATTGGATGTGGATCATCAGAAGTTCGGCCCCAATTATATTGTTTATCGGCTTGAGAAACTAAGTTGTTGGAGACATTGATGAAGAAGTATTTGATTTTGAACATCCACGAGCAAAATGTCCAAATTTAAAACATTTGAAGCATTTTTCCTTGGATTTATTAGAATCCAGTCTTCTTCTTGAATCTTTTGAATCGTTGAGCTAACATTGCAAGTTGCTAATTAATATCCATTTGTTCAAGATTATCCATATCAATCTGATATGACTCGAGTTTAGCAGCTTGTTCATCAGATGTTTTGGTAAGTAAGTCAAGTTTAACCTTGGACTTTTCAAACAAATTATGAAAATCATTTGCAACATCCTCAGCTTCTGCCTATTTTGCTTCTTTCAGTAATTCAACATTTTCTTCAGATAATTTTGTAAATTTCTGTTCAAATTCATTTTCAAGACTTTGAAATTTCAATTCTTTCTCAACAAACTCTGCCTGAAAATTTGAAAACATTTCTTTCTGAGATGAAAGTTCTTGAATTAGACCTTCCAACTTCGTCTGGTTACCTGTTAATTCTTCTATCTTCTTTTTATTTTCATCAACCAAGACCTCATATTCCTTTATCAATCCTTGAATCTTCTTGTCTTTTTGAGAACAAAACTCACGAACAGATTCATAGCCACTATTTCCAGAACCACTTATTTCAGAATCAAAATCAGTTACTTCTACTTCGACATCACTATGTACAATTTGAGCAACACACGCAGAGTTGGCAAAAATTGCAGACTCATCAGGAAAGTCAGCAGACCAATCATAACCTTCATTGGATGTTTGTGCTTTTAACTTAGAAGTAATAGCAGTTAAAGCAGTTGGATGTGGATCATCAGAAGTTCGGCCCCAGTTATATTGTTTATCGGCTTGAGAAACTAAAGCTGTTAGAGACTTTGATGAAGAAGTCTTTGATTTTGAACATTCACGAGCAAAATGTCCAAAACTAAAACATTTGAAGCATTTTGCCTTTGATTTATCTATCCCAACCTTGCCATCCGGATTTAAACTTTGGAATCCAGTCTTCTTCTTGAATCTTTTGACTCGTTGAGTTAACATTGCAAGTTGCCAATTAATATACATTTGTTCAAGATTATTTGGATCAATCTGATCAATCTGATCAAACTCTTCTTTAATCAAATTAGATGTTGTCAAGCCACCATTCAGCAATCCATAATATGAAGATAATAGAGTAGAAATTAATGTCAAATGTTCTTCAGGTGTTTTTTCAGAAAATGAAGTCTGGCTTGAATGTTTTGGAATTGTGGAGTTACACCCTCTTGATGAATTTGCAGAATGTCCTGAACCTAGACTAGTAGCAAATGCTGTTTGAGGTGGATTTGATGAATCAACACCAAAAGATTTAGATTTTGCATTAAGACTTGCAGAATTTTGACCATGATATAACTCTGGATTTTGTAATTAAGCAGTTGATTTGTTGGATGTCATCATTTCCATTTCTCTAGCATTCAACTTCCTGGTTAAATCATGAAATGACAATGTGGAATATTCCTGATCATGAGTAAGCAGTAGAACATAATTCTCCCACTTTTCTGGTAAAGCTTCCATCAGTTTCTCTTTTAGTTCCTCCTCGGTCTTTTCAATGTCCACCACTTTCATTTCACTAATCAGATGTGAAAACCTGGATACAAGTGTAGGAATATTTTCTTTATCATAGTGTTGAAAATTTTCAAATTCGTTATTCAGCACTTTTCTTCTACTCTTCTTGTATTGATCATTGCCCTCGCATCTTGCAGATAGTGCATCCCACAACTGTTTTGACTTTTTCAAGTACTAAACTGATGCAACAATCCAGTGGGCAAAGCCATTGTTAGATAACCAAAATCTTTTTCTTCAAGCTCATAGAGTTTTCTTTTAGCTGCATCAAAATTGTGAATTTGTTCAAAATCTCCATCTTCCTTTGGATGCATGTAAAGCTTGCGAATTGTAATCCATAAATCGACATTATTTGATGTAAGCAGAAAATCTTTGTTTCCAATTGTGATAATCCTCCAGCTTCAATAATTTGGGAACTTTCTGGCTTATTCCAATTTCGTTATCGAAGTTAAGCAAGGTTTGCATCGCACTTTGCATAGCGGCGAACGCTTGAAAATCAGACATTTTTCACTGAAACTGATACTTCAAAAACTTCGAACTCAAAAACGAAGGTCTTCCAAGCGGATTTTGAGTACCAAAACGGAGGGTACTAGTCGTTAGATGAGTAAAAGTATAGATCTCGTCGAGACGAACATTTTGGCTGGTACTAGCTCCATAACTTTTAACGATACTCAAGTTACGTCAGTTTTAGCGAAGACCACTTTTCTGCCAGCGGACCAAACTTCTCAATGTACCAAAATCTTCCAATTTACAAATCTACGTACCAGACCCAATCAGCGGACCAAACTAACTCAGCGTACCAGTAGCGAACCAGAATAAGCTGCGTACAAAACCAAGAAGCGTACCAATTTGGTACGGCGTAACTGCCAGCGTACCAGAAAATAACCGTCGCATACCAACGATGAAGATTGTTTAGCGTACCAACAACCAGAGTACCAGAAATGTATGAAGATTTCCTAGCATACCAGTGTGTTCATCCGGCGTACTAGCAGCGTACCAAACTGAATTCGACTGATTTTTTTAATTTATTACTTTTTAGACTGGAATCTGGAACAGTTAGGTGCGAAAAACACTCTAGGAACGTTCTGAAATCAATTTTAGCACTAGAAGCACTCAGAGTTGACAGGATTTGATGAAAAATGAAGAAAAATCCACTTTCTCACACTAGAATTTCGAAAATGATCATAAACACAGCAGTAGAGCAACTTGGATTGCTCTGATACCACTTGTAAAACCGAGATACGATCTTACTACTGCGTGAATCAATCAATGTAATGAAACAAGAAAGTAAATAAGAGATTTTGTATTGATTCACTTGAAGATACAAACAAAAGCTCTCTGGTTTCTCTCTTTAACTCACACACAGAAAATATGTAGAAATGACAGAACTTCTTAGCTCACAACTAACATGAGCTATTTATAGTTAGTGACAATCTGGCCTGAGTACCAACCGGTGGACCAATTGGTACGGCGTACCAGTTGTTACGGCACCATTGATATTGCAACTACAACTCACAGACTCGCTCTAAACTAGATACAATACACGAGACACATTGTAGTATAGGAATATGCTCTAACACAAACAGTTTGGCGCCCACCGTGGGGCAAGTGGTGCTTTGTCCTACAAAATTCCTTACTCGAATCATTCCATTTGATATCCAATCGAAAAATATTGACCCAACAAAAATCTCTTTCGGCTTCTGTGTCAGCCTCCATTCCTCATCTTCCTTCTTCTCCAGGAAGCCAGAAGAAGACCAGGTTCAATCTATTGATCCTGTCATCACTAACAATGATTTGTTTACTTTGATGAAGCAGGTGAATAATCAGATGGATCAACAAGAAAAGACTAACTACACGGTGATGAGGGAAATTGAGGAGCTTAAGAAGTCTAAGAAACCTGTGGAGAAAGAAAGTCCCCTGTTCCCCAGGCATCTCGACTTTAACGCCTTAGGATCCTCAGATCCGACCCGCTATAATTACAAATCAGCAGCACGCTTCACTACAGCCCCTATGCTGACTTCCCAGGCTGCTAGATACGTAAGGATTACTATTGGTTTCTCAGGAGCCGTTCCACCAGAATCCTCGCAGCCATGCTCCAAAGATCCTTGGACACCGTTATCATTGGGATCCTTAGCTGCACCATCCCAGGGATATCCGTTCCATCCAGGAAGCTAGAACTCCCAGGGATATCAACACTCTAACCATTTTGTTTATGCAGTAGCCTTCAAGGCCAGCTCCTTATAAGTACATGATGGGGATTTCATTCCCATGCAGACGGAGATAACTACAGAGCCAAGCATTCCAATGAACTATGGATATTGTCCTAGGATCCCAGTCCAGAATTCTGAACCAGGTAATGTGTCCAACTCTATACCTTTAGCTTCTAACCATGGTGCTTCTTATGATGCATGTATTAACCCAAGTATCGCTAGGGAGCTCCAGAAGTTGAAAGAGATGATATCAAGTGTCCTAGGGATCCTGAAACCTATTCCTGAGGTCCCCCTGGAATGCCACAAGATCTCTAGGTTCACTTAGCCAAATTTCTCAAGTTGAGATTCCGAAGCGTTTCCAGACTCCCAGCATGAAGCTCTATGATGAAACCACGGATCCTGAAGAACCCGTGGCACATTACAGGGCGCACATGGAAATCAACCCTATTCCAACAGAAATCAAGGAAGCATGTCTGTGCAAATCAACCCTGACAGGACCAACCATGAAATGGCTACTAAGCATTCCTCCTAACACTATTACATCATTTTTTTTCATTTAGTTAACCTATTTAACAATGAGTTTTCTTGCAACAGAACCTTTGAGAAGGTCACAGGTGACTTGTACCGAGTAGCCCAGAAGCCGGATGAGCCGCCCAGAAAATACATCGCTTGATTCGGACGAGAATCCCTTGAGATTCCTCACATGGATATGGCGACAGCCGTTGAAGCCTTCAAAATGGGGCTTCGAAAGGATCCCTATTTTTATGATGACTTTGTCATGACTCCTTGAAGGAATCTCGACGAAGTACGCAGCAGGGCTCTGAAATTCATCAGTCTAAAAGATGACAAAAAGATCCACCAAAGGATGCATATTCCTAAATATGATCCTAATGGTAAGAAGTCGGAATCCCCCGGGAAGCAGTATAGATCCCGGCCATATTCCAAACTAGATAACCAAAGAGTCAATGTCGTGGACCAAGACGATGACGAAGAAGACTACCCTAAGGTATCTGAGTATTGTTTTTCTGTTGATATTGGTGGCTTGAAGTGTGCAATGCAGGATCTTGGCGAAAAGGCAAGATAGCCTAGAAAGAATGATAAGCAAGGGTCCTGGAAAGAATAAACCAAGTGGTGTACCTACCACGAGGATTTCGGCCACCAAACCGACGAATGCATAACACTTCGAAAGGAAATTAGCTACCTGCTCAGCAAGGGGCACCTCAAAGAATTGCTGGGCAGAAAGAAGATCAAGACTCAGGAAGCCGAAAAGATTCCTCAGAGAGCATCTTCTCCACCTCAGGATGCTCAGATAATCAACTTCATATCGGGGGGCTCAGATATCTTTGACACCTCCTATTCCTCAGCCAAGAAACATGCTAAGGAATCCAAATCTGAACAGGGCAACATACATGTCCGGACATCCACGCTAACTCAAGATAAAGTCATATCATTTGATGAAAGCGACCGTTCTAATGTTCAGGATCCCCAACATGATAGTCTTGTGGTAACTTTATACGTTGTTAACCATTTTGTTCGCAGGATCCTGATAGATAATGGAAGCTTAGTGAATATGATCCATCTTGGTGTGCTTAAAAAAAGGGCATCCCAGAAAGCGAAATAGTTGCTAGATCCTCGGTCCTGGTTGGCTTCAATGGTGAGACAAAAAGCACCATTAGGGATATCAAATTACCAGTATACATAGAGGGGGTAAACTCTATGCAAAAATTTTGTGTTATAGATTCTCTTTTTCTTGTTGCAATATAAGTCTTGGCAGGAAATAGATACACGAGATAAAAGCACCCTCCTCAACTTATCATCAATGCATCAAGCTTCCCACACCTTGGGGAGTTGTAAGGATTGAGAGAGATAAGCATGAGGCCAAGAATTACTACTCAACTTCAATGAAGAACACCACCAAGCTGACAAAAGGATAACAATTACAGAAAAGAGCACTTGAAGAACAGGAGAATGGGGAGCTCGATGTTAAAGAAGTCCTCTTAAATCCTGAGAATCCTGAAATCAAGGTGCTCATCGGGACCAGCATCCCAGTGGATACCAAACAGGAACTGATTCAGCTTCTGAAAGCCAGAACGTCAACACTTTCTTGGAAGTATAAGGATATGACAAGTATTCCTAAACATATTATTACTCATAAACTTGGCTTGAATCATTCATTCGGGCCCATACAACAAAAGAGGAGAAAGTTTGCTCCCGAGAAGAATGTTATCATCTAGGAGGAAGTTTACAAGCTTCTCAAAACCAAGATGATCAGGGAAGTCAAATATCCCTAGTGGCTAGAAAATGTGGTGGTGGTCCAGAAGAAGAATGGGAAGTGGAAAGTTTGTGTTGATTACACCAACCTGAATAATGCCGGTCCTTAGGATCGTTTCCTACTTCCCCATATAGATGCAATGGTAGATGCCACAGCCGGCTATAAGATGCTAACCTTTATGGATGCTTCATCGGGATTCTAACAGATCTAGATGGAACCCTGTGACCAGGAGTATACAGTATTTATAACCCGAACAGGTATCTACTGTTATACTGTCATGCCTTTTGGTCTAAGAAATGCAAGTGCAACCTATCAGAGGCTAGTCAATATGATGTTTAAAGAGCAACTAGGGGACACAATGGAGGTCTACATAGATGACATGGTGGTGAAATCCAAGAAAGCTAAAGATCATGTCAGGGATCTCCAAACTGCCTTTGACATCCTAGAAAAATATAACATGAAGCTCAATCCCTCCCTGTGCCACTTTGGGGTGCGAGCTGAAATTTTTTTGGGCTACATGGTTACTTAAAGAGGAATCGCAACACTTAACGGGTTTATTTCATGATCCTTAGAATAAGGTAGAGATTTCTACGAGAACATGAGGAAGAACAAGATATTTGAGTGGACTGAAAAAACATGAAGAGGCCTTGAGATGCTTAAAAGACTACTTGTTAGCGGCCCCGTTGTTAATAAAACCAAAAGATGGGGAGCCACTGTATTTGTACCTTGCAGTATCCGGAAGCTCAGGAAGTGTTGTACTAGTGAAAGATCATGAAGGCCGAAAACATCCGGTGTATTATGTAAGTAAAACTCCGCTAGACGCAGAATCCAGGCATTCCTACCTTGAAAAACTAATTTTAGCTCTTATTATGGCTTCCACTAAACTAAGACATTACATTGAAACTTATGTTATATTTGTGAAATCTAAGTATCCTATTAAGGCAGTTCTTAGGAAGCTGGAAATGTCAGGTAGGATGGCTAAGTGGGCAGTCAAGTTGAGTGCCTATGATATTAAATTACGAGCCAAGAAAAACAATAAATCCCAAGCCTTGGCTGGCTTTGTGGTGGATTTCAGCAGTGACATAGATCCAGAAGTAGATAAGGAAGTACAGCAGCTTGAGAAGCTCGAAGAAAAATGGATCTTTCACACTGATGGCTCCTTAAATATTAGAGGAACATGCCTGGGCATCCTGCTAAAATCTGTTGAGTTATATAAAAAATTATCACACGAGTACGCAGCGGAATTAATCCTATGAATTAATCTAACTAACCGGATAGAACATGATTACCTTATGAGCTCGGATTGACTTGATCTCTTGGAGGATTTAACGCAAATCCCTCTATGATCGCACACACGACACACCAATGCTACGTGCTAGCACTTTATCACGAACTCCTCTTCTTGAAGTAGCTTGGTCGAACCACACAAGAAATCGAAACCCCTAGGGTTCTTTCTTGTTGCCGAAAATTAGAGAGAAAGAGAGAGAGAGATTAGAGTTTGCACTTTTATCAGATAAATATAGTAGTTAAACCTTAAACCCAGAGGGTCTATTTATAGGTTTAAAAGACTTGATAAACAAGTTAAGGATTGGCATAGGAGCCCTAGCCGAATTCGGCCTATAGGCCATATCCAAACCCTTCTCTCAATTGTAATCCAATTACAACTCTCTCTAATTACAACCAACACCCCTGTTAACAATTAACTGTCAGTTTTTAACAAAACTTCGTTAAATGTTCGTGATAAATATTAATTAACCATTAATTAATATTAATACATTTGGTGTCGAGACGTGTGACCCCGTAGGCTTAAATAATTTCTGGACATACGCTTACTATTACATGATCATATCCCTACAGCTTCCACTTGAGCTTGTAATAATAAAGGTAATAACATTGGTTAGCGTCTAGCAACACGCCAATGCTCCCAGAAATATTTAAGTACAGTTTCTCAAAGTGTATTTAAATGGTACAGTCATTTACTATCCCTTTGTTACCGATACCGTGTTAAATATGAATATGGATCAAGTCATTTCATACTTTAACGATTCTGTTTCTCATTCTCACAACTAACTTAAGATTACCAAATTGCAAATCGAGACATCTCTAGATTTCATTTGAGCACGGCCAAGCAAACATCTTAATTAGTCCAATGAGGGGCCCAGTGGTATCTTCTACAGCACAAAGCTGAAGGAACAAATCCTCTTGATTACACGTGTCAAGTCACATACTTCACTACACTTACTAAAAATAGCCCTTTTATACTACCTTATTCAGGATAGTTAGACCTATATCAAGTAGGTGCAATCCATACATGCATGACCTACTTGTATCTCAAGTCTAAGGATAAGTAAAGCAACCATTTACGAATTTCACTCAATGACGACGATCCATAAAGTGACAATTCGTGAGTGGGTCAGTCCAGTATGCATCCAATGAATACCATGTGAGTTTGGTGGGACCATCCTAACCAATCACTCAGATTTTTTCTTAGCTTAACTATATTCCCATATAGTTAATCGACAATGGACAATTTAGAATACTTGACAAGTACTCAAGGATTAAACATGCAAATATAGGACACAATTTACTATTAAATGAAATCAAACATATCATGTACTTTATTTCATTATATAAATAGAAATTGCTTAACATCCCTTATCTAAATACCGAACATCAGACATACATGATTTAACCAGCTAATTTAAATCCCATGCCCTCGGCATGCCTTTCAAGCTTCGGCCTCGACAAAGCTTTCGTGAAAGGATCAGCTAAGTTAATATCTGTGTGAACTTTGAGTAATTTGATTTCACCTAGTTCGATCTGCTCACGAACATAGTGATATCTCCTGGCATAGTGTCTGTCGCCCTTCTGAACTCCAGGTTCTTTGGCAATGATTAATGCACCAGTATTATCACAGTACATATCAATAGGCAAGTTACTTGTGGGGACAATGTCAAGCCCACTAATAAACTTCCTTATCCAGACAGCCTCCATTGCAGCTTCCGAAGCAGCAATGTACTCAGACTCTGTTGCAGACATAGCAACTCTGGTTTGTTTCTTGCTTTTCCAATCCACAGCGCCTCCATTCATAACGAAGACGTACCCAGACTGAGACTTCGTGTCATCTCTATCAGTCTGAAATCCAGCATCACAGTATCCGGTCACTTTGAGCTCTTGATCTAGATTTCCCCCATATACCAAAAACAAATCTCTAGTAGCCCGTAGGTACTTGAGAATTGTCTTAACAGCAGTCCAGTGACTTTCACCTGGATTCTGTTGAAATCGGCTAACGATATTCTGCGCAAATGCTATATCAGGTCTAGTGCATCTCACCGCATACATTATAGAGCCTACAGCCGAAGCATAAGGAACTCTTTGCATACGCTTCACCTCATCAGGTGTAGAAGCACCTTGTTTGACCGATAGACCAAGTCCTTCCTGCATAGGTACTATACCACGCTTGGAATTCTCCATCTTGAATCGCTTCAAGATCTTATCAATATAAGCACCTTGACTTAGTCCAATCAACCGCTTAGTTCTATCTCTATAGATCTTGATTCCAAGAATGAATGCTGCTTCTCCCAAGTCTTTCATGGAAAAACACTTTCCAAGGTGGGATTTTACATCTTGCAACATTGGAATGTGTTTTCCTATAATCAATATGTCATCTACATATAAGACAAGGAAAGTAACATTACTCCCACTAGCTTTGCGATATACACATGGCTCATCGGGATTCTGAACGAAACCAAACTTTTTGATTTCTTCATCAAACCGTTTATTCCAACTCCTCGATGCTTGCTTTAGTCCATAAATGGACCTTTGAAGCTTGCATACTTGGTTGGGATGTTTTGGATCAATAAACCCTTCAGGTTGATCCATATAGACTTCTTCATCCAAGTAACCATTTAAGAAGGCATTCTTAACATCCATTTGCCATATCTCAAAGTCATAGTACGCTGCTATGGCTAAGAGAATCCTAATAGCTCTAATGTCTGCTACTGGTGAAAAGGTCTCATCATAGTCAACGCCGAAACGTTGAGTATAACCTTTCGCCACGAGACGAGCTTTATAGGTGTGTACATTTCCATCCATGTCGGTCTTCTTCTTGAAGAGCCATTTACTCCCAACGGTTCTTGCGTTAGGAGGAAGATCAACCAGGGTCCAAACGTGGTTATCTTGCATGGATTTCATTTCCACGTTCGCAGCTTCAAGCCATTTGTCAGATTCCGGATCTGACAATGCAGCTTTGAAATTCGGAGGCTCATTGAGATCTCCTGATACGTTATCCTCGGATTCGACTAGACCAATCCATCTATCCGGATTACGTACGACCCTTTCGGATCTACGAAGTGGAATCGCAACATCATCGACTTGAGGTTCATCACTTTGAACATTCCCCCCCCCCAAGTTGATGATTGCTAGTTGTTTCAGAAGGTGACACATCTTCTAGTAGTTCTACAATTCTCCCACTGTTCTCTTGAGCTATAAAATTCTTTTCAAAGAATGCAGCATATCGAGTAAGACGAACAGTATTTTCGGAAGGATTGTAAAAATAGTAACCCATTGTTTCCTTTGGGTATCCTACGAAAATGCACTTAGTCGTTCTGGGTTGTAATTTGTCAGGCGTATCACGCTTCACAAGTGCCTCACATCCCCAGACTCGTAAGTAAGCCAACACAGGGACTTCTCCATGCCATAATTGATATGGTGTCTTTTCAACCTTCTTGGTTGGAACCATATTTAGAACGCGTACATCGGTTTCTAGAGAAAAATCCCAAAATGATATTGGGAGAGTTGTAAGGTTCATCATCGACCTCACCATTTCTAGTAGGATTCGATTCCTCCTCTCAGAGACTCCATTATGCTGGGGAGTGTAAGGAGGAGTAAGCTGTTGGACAATTCCACACGCTATAAGATAATCCTTAAACTCTTGGCTTAAGTATTCTCCACCACGATCCGATCGAAGGATCTTGATGGTCTTTCCGAGTTGATTTTCTACTTCGTTCTTGAACTCTTTGAATGTTTCAAACACTTCATGTTTATGTTTAAGCAAGTATACATAACCATAACGGCTGAAATCATCCGTGAAAGTCACGAAGTAGCTAGCACCTTTTCTTGACACATGCCTAAATGGGCCATAAACATCAGTATGAATGAGTCCAAGTAGGTCTTTAGCCCTTTGCGGCTTGTTCGGAAAGGGTTTTCTTGTCATCTTTCCTGAGATACAGGAAACGCATTTTTCAAATGATTCATCATTTGATTGTAAGATCCCTTCACGTTGAAGTCTTTCAATGCGGTTTTTGCCAACATGGGCAAGACGACAATGCCAAAGATAGGTAGAGTCCAGACTAGTTTTGGCTCGTTGGCTAACAGTGAACATTGAATTATTTGAAACACAACCACGCATATCAATTTCATAAATTCCATCACAAGGAATAGCATCAAAATAATGAACATTATTTTTAGAAACTAAAATACCGATATTATTAAACGCATTAATAAATCCTTGGTTTTTCAATAAGGAAACTGAAATAACACCTCTAGTGATAGAAGGTGCATAATGACAATTGTCTAATACAATAATTAACCCAGAAGGCAGAATTAAATGAAATTCTCCTATAGCTTCCACAGCTGCTGGCAAACCATTTCCAACAAACAGGTGCAAAGCTCCAGGCTTCAGTTTCCTCCTCTTTCTAAGACCCTGTAACGAGTTACAGATGTGAGTTCCACAGCCAGTGTCATACACCCATGAATCACTCTTAGAAAAGGAAAATAATTCAATTGTGAAGATACCTGAAGTACTAGTCCCACTAGTATTCTTTCTCTTCTTCATCAACTCAGCTAGATAGGTAGGACAGTTCCTCTTCCAGTGTCCAACTTCACCACAATGGTGACAGATCTGGTCTTTAGCCGGATGCTCTTTTGCGGTCGGAGGGGTCTACTTGGTTTTAGGAACAAGCACAATTGCCTTGCCTTTTCCCTTACCATCATTCTTGCTCTTCGCCTTTTGCGGTCGTTTAGCCTTTTGGATCTTTCCCCCCTTGATCATAAGAACTTGGGGTGTTTCTGTGGCCTTTTTAGGCATCGTTTTTTCATACTCGACAAGCATAGCATGAAGCTCAGGTATAGTCTTAGTCGTACTATGCATGTTGTAGTTGCGCACAAAACCATCAAAATCCTTCGTAAGAGATTTGAGGATCATGCCAACTGCCACAGCACGATTATACCCATAATTGAGCGATTCCAATTTGTCAAAGTAGCTCTTCATCTTGAGCACATGACTACTGACCGATTAACCAGTTTCAAGCTTCAAGTCGTGGAGTTCCACAACTAGGTCGAACAATTCAACACCAGCTTGTTTTTCATACATCTTCTTTAGCTCTTTGATCATATCACAAGGTGTATGAAATTCGTATTGCTTCTGAAGATCGGGAGTCATACTCGAGATCATCATGCAAGCAACCTCATCGTATCTGCTATACTCTGCATTGTAGAACGCTTTCTCTTGATCAGAAGCATCAGCAGCTGGCTCGGTTGGCCAATGATTTTCAAGGACATCGGTCCTCCGTTCAACTCTAAGGACAATCCTCAGTTGACGGTACCAATCATTGAAGTTAGATCCATTCAGCTTTTCTCTTTCAAACATTTGACGAAAAGCATGACCAACATTGTTTTGAGGAGGGTTTGTTGCCATCTACAAAACAGATTAAGTTCAAAAATCAGTATTTTCTATAATCTTTTCCTTAATAAATTTAATTACCCATTGTTTAAACATTTTAAACAATTAAGCATATTAAGGCTAGGATCCAATTGACATGCCATCATTTCATCAGTTGATCTGCTAGAAATGATGCATTCAAAAGGTAAGTGACGATCAATAATTGTACTCCAAGTACAATTCCTAGATTTTAGGGGACCTACAAATAACACTTGTGAATCTTGCACCAAGTGATTTGTAGTCATGTTTCATCCCATTTTTTGCCATGGGCCAGGGGTCTCACCGCCTAGCTCATTTTAAGTCGTCCAGCTAAGAACGCACAAATTGTCCACCATTGTGTACCAATGAGTGGGAATTTTCCATGTAAATGCCATTTTACCATTGTGTACCAATGAGTAAGATGACACCCACATGTGTCCTTTTCAAGGTGGATGGCAAAGACTTAAGTTTTATTTGGGTCAAATCAATTTTGATGCGTGATCAAAAAAGTTATGTGTGAAGATTCATGCACATCTTCATCACATAATGTGTTTATAAAATTCTTAGTTTGTCTTCCAAATCAAAAGAGCTCGGTAGCTCCATTCGCAACACACAAAGAAGCGTAGGGATGAGGTTTGCAACTTTTGCAATTAAAAACCTACCCACTTTAGGTAAGCATGGCAACCCGACTTATACCTCTCTTAGAGTGTGTTCAAATGGGTGAGCCGGTGTTTCTTTTGAGTTTTAGGACACAAATTTATTTTACAAACAAAATCATATTTCAATAGATATTTTAAGCAAATTTCGATTTTCATAAAACAAATTTGCATTTAAAAACTTTTATTATGTCACAATTATCACAATAATCACATAATTAAAGGGTTTCTAATTATCTAACATAATTTTAATTTTAATCCTCTTTGATTTAAGTAATAACCATGAACGATTTGCATGAAACTTCATGGTTTTTACTTCCTTTTAACATTTAAAATAAAGGTACAACATGTTGATTATCAAATAACAAAAACTTGGGTTCTCAATTTTAGATCATAAGAATCAAATTTTAGATCTAAAATTAGGGTTTCCGATTTGGCTAGAGGTTTTCGATCCTGTATATAGTTTTCAATCGGAATCATGGTTTCCGATCGAGAACATCACTTTTCGATTAGGTTTTTGATCGAAACAGGTGTTTCCGATCGAAACTAGGCTTTCCGATTGAAAAACAAGGGTTTTCGATCGGGACAAGGGTTTCCGATCGGAAAACAAGGGTTTCCGATCCGGAGTAGGGTTTTCCGATCGGAAAACAAGGGTTTCCGATCGGGAGTAGGGTTTCCGATCGGAAAACAAGGGTTTCCGATCGGGAGTAGCCGGCGGGTCGAAAAGTGGTTTTCGATCGGGTCAAAAAGTGGTTTTCGATCAGGTCGAAAAGCAGTTTTCAATCGAAATTTTTTTTTTTTGAGAATTTCGTATTTACCAATTTGCGAAACCTTTTTCCAATTGTAAAACACGATTTTTAATTGGATCGAAAAGCTAGAATCTGATTTGGTTACCCCCCTTCCAAGTTTTTTATTCCCGGTAATTAATTAAAATCATAGGTGGCTCGTGATACCAATGTTGAGTTATATAACAAATTATCACACGAGTACGCAGCGGAATTAATCCTATGAATTAATCTAACTAACCGGATAGAACATGTTTACCTTATGAGCTCGGATTGACTTGATCTCTTGGAGGATTTAACGCAAATCCCTCTACGATCGCACACACGACACACCAATGCTATGTGCTAGCACTTTATCACGAACTCCTCTTCTTGAAGTAGCTTGGTCGAACCACACAAGAAATCGAAACCCCTAGGGTTCTTTCTTGTTGCCGAAAATTAGAGAGAAAGAGAGAGAGATTAGAGTTTGCACTTTTATCATATAAATACAGTAGTTAAACCTTAAACCCAGAGGGTCTATTTATAGGTTTAAAAGACTTGATAAACAAGTTAAGGATTGGCATAGGAGCCCTAGCCGAATTCGGCCTAGAGGCCCTATCCAAACCCTTCTCTCAATTGTAATCAAATTACAACTCTCTCTAATTACAACCAACACCCCTGTTAACAATTAACTGTCAGTTTTTAACAAAACTTTGTTAAATGTTCGTGATAAATATTAATTAACCATTAATTAATATTAATACATTTGGTGTCGAGACGTGTGACCCCGTAGGCTTAAATAATTTCCGGACATACGCTTACTATTACATGATCATATCCCTACAAAATCACCACAGGGGGACATAATACCACTATCCATATCTTGTGAGTTCCAAGCTACCAACAATGAAGCTGAGTATGAAGCTTTGATTGTTGGGTTGCAATTGGCTAGAAATATGGGAATCTAGTTATTCAAGTATTTGTTGATTCCCCTCTGTTGATAAACCAATTTAATGGCTCTTATGCAGTGAGAGGGAGAATCTAATCAAATATCTTGATATTGTTAAAAAATTATCTATGCTTTTCGAAAGTTTTAACATTACGCAGGTTCCAAGAGAATACAATTCAGAAGGTGATGCTTTAGCTAAGTTGGCTTCATCGCTCAAGATCCCTGAGGATATCAGGATTCCTATAACACACGTCCTGACACCGGCAATAGCTCAACAGGAAGCTCATGCGATTGATGACAATGAAGATATGGATATTGGGGATCCCAAGGATATGTAGGAATCCTGGACTTATCCGATCATAAAATATCTTAAAGATAGGGAGATTCATAAGGGTGAAAATCCTAGGGCCTTCCGCGCCAAGGTAATACCTTATTTTATCTTAGATAACATATTATACAGAAAATCTCTTGCAGGTGTCTACTTGAGGTGCCTAGAAAATCAGAAGCTTTTTAGGAGCTCGACACAGTGGAGACTGCGAAAACCACCCTGAGGGCAGAGCACTCTTTTCCAATATTCTCATATTTGCTTACTATTGGCCTACAATGAAGTAGGATGCCATGGGGATTCTCACAAAAGTGCGATGCCTGCCAAAGACACGACAATATTCTGCATCAACCAGCCGAGCATCTGCATCCTATAGTATCCCTGTGGCCTTTCATGAAGTGGGGGATGGATGTTGTGGGTAAGTTGCCTAAGACTCCTGGAGAAAAAGTATTTATGCTGGAAATGATAGACAATTTCTCCAAGTGGATTGAAGCAGAAGCATATGTGCAAGAGAGAGAGAGAGAGATGTGATATCCTTCATCAAGAGAAACATCCTCACTAGATTTGGGATTCCGATTGAAATCACATGTGACAATGGGTCCCAGTTTATCGGCAAGAGAACAACAAATTTTTGTGCAAGCTGGGGCATCAAGATGATTACTTCAACACCTGTCCACCCTCAATCTAATGGACATGCAGAATCCAGCAAAAAGATCATTATCAACAACCTTAATAAGAAGTTAGGCTCCAAGAAAGGCAAGCGGGATGAAGAGCTACCATTTGTTCTTTGGGTAGATAGGACAACACCCAGGAATGCAACAGGCCAAACTCCATTCTCATTAGTGTTTGTAGCTGAGGCTGTGATTCCTACAAAAATGGTGTTACCTAGAGCTAGGATCAACTACCAGGATCCTGAAACCAACAGCCAGGATTTGCTTCAGGGTCTCGAAACAGTTGAGGAGCTCAGAGATATGGCTAGAATCTGGATGGCGTCTTATTAACAAAGGGTGGTGAAGTTTTACAATACGAGTACCAGGTTAAGAATATTTCAAGTGGGAGACTTGGTGCTAAGAAAGGCATTTCAAAATACTACCAATCCAGCCGATGGGAAATTGGCACCCAAATGGGAAGGCCCATACTTGATAGATTTTGAAGAAGGAAAAGGGGCATATCACCTGGTGAACATAGAAGGAGAACCCTTGCCAAGAACCTGGAATGCCATCCACCTCAAGGCTTACTTTATGAGATAATACTTTTGGAATCCCAAGGAACCTCACTGCCTAAATACTACAAGGTATGTGTACTAATTTGTTTTCAATATTATTCTTATTATTTCCATCACATGATACTAACTTAAGCATCGGAGTGGTGTTAGCTAAGCTAATACCCATCCCTCACCAAGTATTGAGTGTTTTGAAGATTTAAGAATCCTAAGTACTTTGGGTATATCCCAAGTTAGAGGCTGGCCACCTCCCATGCGCATAAGGTATCTATAATACCTTCTGAGTTTTGAGAGGCTGACTCCTCGCTTAAGTTTGGGTAATCGCCAGTAGCGAACGACCATCTCTAGGAGCGCACGTTGTCCACCAGTATGCACAAAATGGCCAAACATATCCATCTTATGGGTGGCTAACAATCTTGTCATTGTAAGCTGCTGGGCGGATTCTCAAGGGTTTTAATAGTGACGTGTTAACTAAGGTTTTGGCATTTTCACTCACGATGGCTTAGTCCCAAGTATGTAAGGGCTTGACCCCAGAATTGGCTTAGTCCCAAGTGTACACAGTCTTGTCCCCAGATTTGGCTTAATCCTAAGCATCCCAGCTATATCCCCTGTGTATTTCTAAATTTTTATCTTATTTTAAGAAAACCTCCTTTGGCCTCTGGCCAGGATCCTTTTTAAACTCTTTTTGTGATCCCAAAGTAGGATGCCGAGAAGAACCAGCTAACTCATTCTCTCAAGATCCCTCTTAATGATCCTGAACAGAATATTGGAAGAAGAAAGAGTTTAAATTAAGAAATCGACTAAGGTAAAATTTGAAGGTCAGGTAACTTATGTCTTTATTATTTGATTTTAAACTTTGACCTATTCAACTTCAAATTATTAATCTTAAGTGATTTTCTAAATCTGCAATTGCTCTTTAAGATTCTTGACAAAATTGGATGTTTATAACGATTTCTATATGCGAAATCTAAATTTGAAACACAACATATGTAGCCAAAAGATACTTATATTATTAACATATTGAAACGGGTTTTGAGCTACCCAAGGTTCATCCTGAAAACCTCAGGATCCGTCCGCTTGGGAAGCTCAGAGGTCAAAAGTGTTTTGGCTAAAACTAATTATACTTAATTTAGTAACCAAATTAGTTTGTGAGGTTAGGTGCCATGGATGTAAAATATATTGAATTGATAAACACGGTTTGAATTTAAGGACAAAATGTATTAGATGCAAACACAATCTGAAAATTTCCTGAATGCAAGTAAGAACCCCAAGATTTTTTAGCGGAAAAAGCCCTTAACCCCTGGATGTCTCCAAGAGCCACCGGCACAAAAAACCCCTTGGCAACGATAACACACGTTGCCCGTTTATTCCAATGAAAATGAGTTCAAGTACAATAGATTGCGGTTGTTGTTAAGTAAGTGAGTTAGAATACAAGTGTTTGTAAGTCGTAAAAGTATAGCCTATGTCGCGTATAAATACACAAAGTCCCTAACTAACATTCCGTGATTCTTGGGATCCTTATTCCAACGACTTCAAGTTGTTATTGACCAAGTTTGGTGGCAAGACTTTTATTCTACATGTGTTTCTTCCCTTGACCTAGTCTTCAAGACTGTTATTCAACCCTTCATTCCTGACTAAAGATCAAACAAAGTCAAAGAAATTTTGTTAGTAATTATGCCCCTGCTTGCTGGGTTACCGTACATGTTGGGGTCAGACAAATAAATACCTAGTCCCTGGATGTATGACATCTTGGGGTTTAAACCTGTCAAAGAATATTAGTAATACAGAGGCCGGAATCTAGGGTATAACAATTGCCCCCAAATTCGCAGCTTGTGGATAAATTTCGCAGCTGTGAATTTTCGAATTGCGGTGACTCATCAAAGCTAGTTCAATCTGGTCCGCTCATTTAGGAGTAGCTCCTCCACGATCCTTACCCACGTCTTTTCACCCCTATAACTTCCATCCTTTAAATACCCCTCTCTCTGAATCAATTTTACCCACTTCTTTAGAGAGAATAGCGATCATCGTCTTCATCGTTCCGACTGTATTCTCCGATCAGGTACATCTCTCTTCTAGCTTTCAATTTTCCAGTTCGACGATGAATAAAAAGCGCATTCGCCACAAGTCTACGGTTACCCCTATGGGAATCGGAGATTTTCTGGACCAAAAATACCTTCAAAACCCTGAATTAGAAGCATGCAGCTTCGGTGATGCCGACATTGCCACTGTTAAAGCTTATGGGCTACCCCCTAATTCTGTTGAGATTTGATCATTTGACCCCAAATTGAGGTCGGATTTCGCGTCCCACACCTGGGTTTGCTTCCCTGTGGCCCCTTTCAGCATCGGACTCACCTATCCTTTTTCCGGCCTGTTCGCCAAGTTTTTTGAAGCCACCGGTCTCTCTTATGCCCAAACCCTTCCCATGGTCTGGCTCATCCTGGCTACCCTTGATCGTCTAAACCATTCTTTCCAGCCCCTGATCGGTTTACCAGATTTAGCTCAGGTACATGAGTTGAAATCTCATGGCTCGAACCGTTTCTTGTTCAAATCCCTTACAAAAGACCTGCAGTTGATAATCGGCGCAACCAAAGGAGAAGAATGGAGAAGTCGATTATTTTTTCGTAAAGCGTTTAAGTATCCCAAGGGGTGACCAGCTTCCTCATAGATGTATTGTCAAGGGTAGGAAGACCTGTCATATAAATTAGGGTTAAAATATGTATTTATTGAATTGCTGACCTTGGATGTTTTGTTTATGCAGTACCTAGTTTGTTGGAGATCATCCATGAAGAAGAGAAGACTGAGGCCAATTTGGAGAAATTCTTGAGCATCCCTGAATCTGAATGTTCATTCCATTGTGATGAGATTTATGTTTCTTCCTACCATACTCCTAGCATATCGAGCTGTAAGTACCCCTGAATTACTCGTTTTTGTATTTCACCTATATCTATTGTTTGACATTCAAAGGTTTTATTTTCAGCTGCTGCCCCCAAGTTCGATCTTGATGACATGGATGCTGTCCTAAGCTCCGGAACTGGCGCCGAGGACGACATTTTGGTTCTTGGATCCGTGAAGACAGATCCCACCCCTCTCACTAATATTTCACCATCCAGGGCCTCGGGCACAAAAAGGAAGACTAGAGGGTCCAGTGCTACTGCTACCACTCATGCTGCCCCAGTCCGATTTCGGACCTCTCAGCTACAGAGAGCAAGTCCCTCATCCACCAGGTAATCATTACATTGTTACGAATAAATTTTATTGACTTTGACCCTGGATTACATTTTATCCCAGGCTACCTCCCACATTCTGGACCTCCTGGCCGCTGCTGAAAAGCAAGCAGTTGAGGCTGAAGCTTCTGCTAAGACGAAAATCGCCCAGCCCTACAAGGAGACCACCAAAGCTAATCTTTTCCATGATAAGGTCGTGAAGCTCATAGCTAAAAACGAGAAGAAGGCGGTTTAGATGAGGGTTGATCACTAAGCTGCCATGGCCAATGTTGTTGAAACAACTAAAGTTTCGGCCCTGGTATCTTTGTTGTAGGCCGCACTCAAGATGGTGAAGGAAGCTAGGGATTTGAAGCTTGTGAACCCAAAGTGCAACCACCGGCTATGGCTGAAGAAACTACAAGAGCTGGGTGGTGCCGTCCCTGAGGGCTTTGACTTGGATGAGATCCAGGATGTAGGGGGCTAAGCTTTGGTTGCAGCTGGAGGAAACAATGAAATGGAGGTGGATCAAGTCAAGACCCAGGATGCTGAGGGGGTAAGGTGAAGCGGGCAAGGATAAAGCTGGCAAGGAGGAAACCACCAAGGAAGGAGATGCAGGGGCCGCTGACGCAGCAGCCACGGGTACTGTTCAATAGCCTGTGGTCCTTTTTCTTTCTTTCTGCTTTTAGTGAAACTTTTATAAATATTTCCTTTTGTAATGGTTGTCAGAGGTTTGATTCCCGGTGTTACAATGTTCCACCCACAGGCTAGATTCCTATGGTTTTAACTTCGACCACCCTAAGGTGGTTGAGCACTTTGCTCCATCCAAGGGGTGGTTATATATATATAACCGCTTTTTAACTATATACTCGTATGATATTTTTATCTTTCCTGCACAAATAAACGTATAAGTCCGATAGATAGGTTAAGAAAATAAGTCATACCTTCTACATCCTGGGGTGTACCCAGAATGTGGAACTCCTTTTGGTACAAATAAATGATTTCTCTTATCCTTAGTACAATTGTGCTTTGGAATGCTTAGTAACAACCTAAGATGTTACTCAACCGATATCGAAGCCCTAGGATTTGGCATTGCCATGCCATCTGATGAGGATAGGTCAAGATCGGACATGCAAATGGCCTAGCAGCTATATTTCCGATGATAAAGACTTCAAGACGTAGTGTCGTATAAAGAACAAGTCAGAAGTGATTCAGTTGCGGATGGACAAGACGCAAGTGCATCCAATCAACCTGCAAAGATGCGACTCTAGCAACTCTATAAATAGTTCATTTGTTCATTAACAATGTAACTTTCAGTTCCAGAAAATTACACATTCACTGTGTGTTTTCTCCAATTGTACTTAAATATAACAATATCAATAAAACGATCGATTCATCTATTATTCTTCATTAATTAGCTCGTTCCTGGTTGAATTATAATCTCATATCTATGTATGGTGTGATTTTGTGGTTCATCAATTGGCGCCATCCGTATTTTGAGGAATTGGTGAAAAATGGGGAAGCAATCGGATGAGTCAGTGAAGAGAAAGTCAATTTTTGATCTAGGAGAATCATCGAAGAACATTCACAGCTCGAAAGGATCAGCTGGAAAAATCAGTGAGAAAGCTTCGGTGTTTCTATTACCGAATCAATCGGATGATAATCCGTATTCAGATCATGATGACGCTGAGGATAATATGGATCCGAATAATGCTGTAGAGGTCTTACGAGGTTTTGATTGTGATTTTCTGATGAGAAATTTGCAGATTCTGAAACAGTTAAAGGACAAGGAAAAACGTGAGCAATGGTTGCAGGAAGTCCGCGCAACTCTAAAATTTTATCCGAAAAAGGATTCTGGAAAAACAGATGCTCAAAAGGATCTAGATGATCTTCTAAATGAATATCGTACAACTATCAAACGGACAAAATCGTCAGGTATCGATTTAAAATTTTGAATACGTGAAGAAATTCGTTTTTGAAAACATTGGACCGATACACATATTTTGGATCGATAAAACCAATTTGAATTTGTTTAATTCAATAATTAACGATCAATTGTTGATTTGATAATTTGATGTATTTTGATCTCTATGATATGATAATGGTTTAATGATTATGCGAAATCCTTATGAACAGATAAACAACTGAGGATCGTTTGGTGAAACGCAAAATCTGGAAATTAATTGAATGAATACCGGATGAAGATTTGAAGATTCAAAGATGATCCTAGGAAGATTGCCTATTAAATCTGGAAAGCTATAAGAACAAAAGTTAAGGCGGGAAAAAATTTCTTCAAATTTGAATTTTCGATACTTCAAATGCACACTCACATGTTGAGTTGTAAAAAAAAAAAAGAGAGAGAAGGTACCCTATGGTGCTTATGCATGGGGTCGTTTTGAAAAAAGACACGGATATACACTTCCGAATAAGACACACGTGCATTAGAAGTGGTGTCGATATGATCTCCCAAAAATGGATACTAAATTGAAGACTTTCGAGTAAGACGTACGCGCATCGGAAGTGATTATAATAGTAAACGAGGGCTTCCGAGTAAGACGTACGCGCACGGAAGTAACATAATGAGATCTCTTGAGAAGTAGATACTATGTGAACACTTCCGAACAAATTACACTTGCGTTGGAAGTGTCACCCTAAAAGGCCTCATATAAGAGGCGCATATGAGCAATTCTGAATAAGCTGTAATTGCTATGATTGAATTATAACATTAAGACCTTATTTTTCAAAAAGGCATTTATCTTATTCTAACCTATGGATTTTATGATGTCAGGAACGAAGGATGTATTTGTCCCTTACTTTCCTGCTTCAATGCAAGAGCATTCTAAGTTTCAAGATAGGATCGCAAATGCTATGTTCCCAGCAAAGCTGTAAATGCCAACTTCCATAAAGAAGTATGGTGGACTAAAGAATCCTGATGATCATATATTTGATTTTATCACTGCTGGGAGGCTTGAACGATGGTCATAAGAAACATTGTGCCAAATGTTGATACAGACCTTTACTAGACCTGCAAGAGTATGGTTCGATGCACTTCGAAATGCACAAATAAGCGGCTTTGAGGATCTAAGGACGAAATTCCTAAGGCAATTTAGCCAACAACGGAAGTGCACAAAGGAGGTGACGGAAGTGCATAACATCCGAAGAAGGAATGATGAAAGCCTTGAAGGCTTTGTTATGCGCTTTAACAATGAAACTATGTAAATGTCTGGTGCACAGGATCAATTACGTATATCTGGCTTTTGCCATGGTGTTCGACAGACACACCAGGTGGAAAAATTGCACGAGGATCTACCACAGACAATGGAAGTGCTTATGGATCGTGTTAGGACCTATGTAAATGGAAGAAGCGCTTCCGGAAACATTCAGGGTGTCAATACCCAAAAACCATCTCAAAAAAGTTGTAGTTACCGAAATGCAAATGCAAGTGTCTCTACTGCACCAACAAGAATTCAATCTTGGAAAAAATTTAGATCTCAACCCTAAGATCGTAAGGGGGAGAGTAATTACGGAGGTTACAAAAAGTCCTGGGAGCCTAGATCCAATGAACTCTCATCACTTACAAAACTCCAAGTGAAATCTTAGCAACAGAGAATGTCTAATTTTTAAAACATCAAAGGACTTATAATCCTTTGGGAAGTGACATGGGTAAATATTGTGATTATCACAAGGATCGTGGTCATGGCACAGACAATTGTAGACACTTGCGAAGTGAGATTGAAAAAGCCATTAAATCTGGAAAATTATCGCATCTGGTTAAAAATATTAAGGAGGGACGCCCTCCAGCTGTTAAACAACCTGTGATCGCAATGATATGAAGAGGGTCGAACGCTTAGCATCGTAGTGTTAAAACAAAATTTGAAGAAGAAAAATGGAAAAGTCAAGAGATTACGTTTCCACCATCGATTGGAAAAGAATGAAGACAAGATCCAGTAATTGTGACTGTCGGTATTGCTGGGTTTCTAGTGAAACGGACCTATCTCGATACCGGAAGTGCATCAGAAATTATGTATGAGTCTTGCTTCCGGAAAATGGGATTAGATGTGCAACAAAGGCTGAAGCCTCATAATTCCACTCTTATTGGCTTTTCTGGAGAAGTGGTACATCCGATTGGAGAGATAACTCTCCTAGTGATCTTTGGTGACGATAAACTCTTCTGAGAAGAAATGATGACTTTTATTGTGGTGGCAACTCCTTCTCCTCACAATGTCATTATTGGTCGCCGTGGGCTTAAAGTTTTAGGTGCTATAGTCTCAACAGCACGTGGATTAGTTCGATTCCCAACTCCAAGAGGAATCGCAACCGTTAAAACATATGCAGATCCACATGTAGCCTTGGTTGAAAAACCACTGATACCAGAAGAAGGCTTAAAGGATATAAAAAGTGGTACCATAGAGAAAAACAAATGGATCATAAATAAGAAGTTTCCATATCAAACAATCGAAATTGGATCACAGCTAGAAGGAGAAACAAGGAAGAAGTTGTTTCAACTATTAATAGACGATGTGTATATCTTCGCATGGGAACCGTCGGATATGACGGGGGTCCCTAGACATCTCGCTGAACATAAACTAAATGTTTATCCAGGTGTAAATCCTATTCAGCAGAAGCGAAGAATTTATGATCACATTCGAAACAACGTGGTTAAAGAGGAAGTGGATAAGCATGTGGAAGCAGGGATCCTTCGAGAAGTGCTTTATCAAACATGGGTCGTAAACCCTGTTTTAGTCCTAAAACCTGATAAATCTTGGCGAATGTGCATTGATTTCAAAGATCTTAATAAGGCATGCCCAAAAGAGTGTTATCCACATCCGGAAATTGACCTAAAATTTGATTCTTTAGCGGGATATCGGTGGAAGTGTTTCCTCGATGCATATAAAGGATACCATCATATCGTTATGGCTGAAGGAGATGAAGACAAAACTGCGTTTATTACAAATGAAGGTTTATTCTGTTATAAAAAATGCCGTTTGGATTAAAAAATGCTGGTGCAACTTACCAGCGTCTCATGGATAAGACCTTTCAATCACAAGTGGGCAGAAATCTTGAAGCCTATGTGGATGACGTGGTCATTAAAAGTTGCCATGAAGAAGATATGATTAAAGACATTGAAGAGACCTTTAAAAACTTACGCGGTATCAATATGAAATTAAACCCCAATAAATGTTCATTTGCGATGGAGGGAGGCAAGTTCTTGGGGGTCCTATTCAATAAAGATGGGATCCAGGCACATCTGAGGAAAGTTAAAGCGGTCATGGAAATGGAACCGCCTAAAACCCTTAAAGATATACAAACTCTATATGGGCGTCTGGTGGCTTTGCATCGATTTTTATCAAAAGCAGCTGAAAGAGCCACACCATTCATGAGAGTTTTGAAAGAAAGTTTAAAAGGAAGTTTTAAGTGGACTCCTGAGGCCAATCAAGCATTTGAAGAGTTAAAAACAACTCTAGCTACACTTCCGACTCTAACCGCACCGAAAGTTGGTGAAGAATTGATAATGTATTTGGCGGTAACTGATAATGCAGTAAGCGTTGTGCTACTGGTTGAAAGAGAAGATAAAGAACTTCCAATTTACTACATAAGGAAAATGCTAAAAGACTACAAGACCAGATATCCGATGATCGAAAAAGTTTTCCTAGCGCTTGTGCAAGCCACAAGAAGACTTCGGCGTTATTTTCAAGCTCATACTGTGAATGTTCTCACTTCATATCCTATTCAAGGGATCTTCGGAAAACCAGAAATGTCTGGGAGATACAATTTAAACCAAGGGTTTCAATGAAAGGTCAAGTAGTAGCTGATTTCCTGGCAGAAGTACCAGCTGGTACAAGATTAAATGTCATTACCGTTCCTGAGGACAAAGAAAAAGTATGGATCTTACATACAGATGGTTCTTCTAACTCTGATGGCTCAGGAGCAGGTTCGATCAATTATAAAATTAATTCTTTCCCTACAAGTGATCGCTATTCAAACTATTGAAAATTTAATATATGCCAAATGCAGGCTTTATCTTGAAAAGTCCCGAAGGGGATGAGTAGACATATGCAATTCACTTTAATTTCTCGAGCTATGAATGTTTTTTGGTGATTCTCCTAGATCAAAAATTGACTTCTTCTTCACGGACTCATCTGATTGCTTCTCCATTTTTCACCAATTCCTGAGAATTCGGATGGCGCCAATTGATGAACCACAAAATCACACCGTATGTAGATACGAGATTACAATTCAACTAGGAACAAGCTAATTAATGAAGAATAATAGATGAATCGGTTGTTTTATTGATATTGCTATATTTGGATACAATTAGGGAAAACACACAGTGAATGTGTAGTTTTCCAGAACTGAAAGTTACATTGTTAATGAGCAGGTGAACTATTTATAGAGTTGCTTGAGTCGCATCTTCGTAGGTTGGTTGGA
>JBCNJP010000008.1:23288705-23312235 GCA_039602395.1 Deinandra increscens subsp. villosa
TCGATACTTCACATGACGATCAGGAACCATGTATCAACAAACTACAAGTGCAAACAACGATATACTTCGATCGCAAGTGACATGACACAAACATAATCAGACATGACTCATATCCTATGAACCATAAGATGATAACATAATTCAAGGGCTCAAGGCAAAAAATAAGTAAAGCAAACATCCACATGCATTGTCATATATGTCAATATAATCGAAACTGCAAACAGATGCAGTTCCGAGGGGATCCACAATTAAGGAAGTACTAGAGCATACCAAGTGCAAAATAAAAAGTAAATTGTCTTGTGCCACAGCATGAGTGGACTTTGAGAAATGATTAAAATGTTCCACAAAAGATCATGATTAATAAAAAGATCAATTACCGGTGGCGGGTGGAGCATCTGCCTTTGAAGTTAAAGGAGCATCAGCCTTTGGGGTTGCAGAACCTTTTGCTAAGGAAATTGGTTTCAGCATATCCACCATTATCTCTGTATCGTCCAGGCTCAACTTCGAAACTTCGTCAATGGAATGGAACGTCATTGACTTCAGAGCATCCAACTGTGTCAACAGCTTCTCACCGGCTTTATGATCGTATTCTTTGAAAGTCAGGAAGTTGGCTTCACCTTTCACAACATGTGCTAGCCCACACTTGATCCCTTCATTATAACCCATCGCATTGGCGGCAGAATTAACTCTGAGAGTCATGGGGATCATTTCGGAATGCACACGCTTAGCAACCAAGTTAAAACCTTCCTCAATCAGCCTTTTGCTTTTTTCCTTCACAGATGCTAGCTCCTTTTGCATTTGCTCTCTTTCTTCGGTTAATGCCTTGACAGTTTCAACAAGGGCAGCATTTTCTTTGAAGGATTAAAACGCAAATGTTAAAGGTGATAAAAGACCATGCAAGTGCAAATGAAAAATTATGAGAATAAAGAAATATAAGAGATACCTTTGTTAACAGCTTCAACTACTGAATCACATTGAGAGGTGATCTCCAACATTTTGATGGCTTGTTCATCAAATATCTTCTTTTGATCCAAAAATTGGCTTTTGAAAGCCATCGCATCATCCTGCGCCTGCTTAAGATCTCTCCTCATTTCCTGCTCAAGCGATACCAGCTTCCGGTTCTTGGTTGTGAGGAGCTCAATTTTTCCATGTAAATCATTAATCTTCACTTGATCGCTTATAGAACCAAAAGAGGCCTTGTGCGCCAACAACCTTTTGGTTAACTCTTCAACTCTCGCCTCAGCAATGATCCATCGACCATACACATCTGCCACCAGGCTCTGTTGCTTCGATTGTGCAAGCATGAGTTCATTTGAAAAAGCTTCATTAGGAATTTGTTGAAGGCTGAAAATGTCAGTAGGAGTACTTCCAAGTAGAGTGATCTTCTTTGCGATTGAGTTTTCGGTGCAAGTATCACCATTTTTGACCTCCCATTGAGGGACAAAGGCAACATTCACATCAACAGAATCAAAACCTCTACCAGCATTGCTTCTGAGGGTAACCAAATCTATCTCCTTCTTTAACCACTCAGAGGTAGGAACAGCAAAGCTCGGAGCATCCTTCTGCGAAGAAGAGGACGCATGAGCTAAATTGGCCAAAGTGATCAAAGATGAGGTACCTTTCTGCAAAATACTTACATCAGAAAAACCTGGTTCTTGTGACATATCAGGTGAATTCAATAAATAATCATCAATATCAAAATCATCAGTAGGAGGAGGGGTACCACAACATCAATCTTTGACTGCACACCCTCTCCTAGCTGTTCATTTGCTTCAAAATTCCCCGTAGAATCGGGAGTGACCTCTGTGGTTTCGGAAGTGTGTACCTTAGACTGATGAGGTGAAGATTGTAAACTCCAACGAGGAGATTTCCTTTTAGACACAAGGGGCTCATGCGCTTCCTTGGCAACAGTTGCTTTTGACGGATCTCTTTATCTTGCTTCCACCTTTGGGCGGTAATGACGCTTTCGAAGACAAATCCACGTGACCTTCAACGACCTCCTTTTTCTTACCCTTGAGGGTGTTTTCCCCACTTCCTCCAGCACCACCCTTGATCGTTTTTGCGACATCAGCAGCGTCATTATCCCCAGATTCGACCTCATTCACCTTTTCAGAAACAATGGCATTTGACTGCACATTCACTTGCGGTTCAACTTGATCATGTGCTTCTTCGGGACGATAGTCCAGGAAGGAGCTGGCAGTCTGCCGAAGAAATGACATTGACCCTTCTTCCATAAGTTCAGCACCAAGGTCGACATCATCAAAACTTTTCAGTTGCATGGCTTCGAACAGATCCATCTCTGCAAAATAAATAAGAGTTTATCAAAAACTGTTTAGACATTTTAAGGATGTGATCGCAAGTGATGAAAGGGTAATTTCTCACCCTTCCCTTGATTTGTCAGAATCGGCCAAAGTTCAGGGGTAAACCAAGCCCTACTCATTCTACAAAAGAGAAGAATGGCTTCCGGAAGTTCCCGGATAGGGCTTGCACACGACACTAACTTATCGAAAGACTCCTGACTATAGTCGCCGTCGTTTGGATTTGGATCGTGAACTACATCTTCCACATCCCTCCATTCCATTTGAAGAGGAATGCATCGATCATCGATGTGGAAGAATTTGGATTTCCAGAAACGAGGGTTGGGTGGAAGATGGGTGCTAATTCTCTTAACTGCTCTCCTACGCTCAAAAGTATACCAATCGCCAGCCATGGTGATTCTATAAAAAGCCCTAAAAAGATTGACATTTAGAGACACATTAACAGCCCTACAAGTGGCTTCGAAATGACTCAAACGTGAAAACCCTTGGATATGCATCTGAGAAACATGGATCTTGAAAAACATCAAAACTCTCATAAGAAACTTGGTGAAAGGGAGACGATAATTCCCAAGTTTGAACATATCGACATAAACCCCAATTTTACCATCAGGGAAAGGGGAAATGGGAGTTTTCGGCAGTGGAAGAGTGGGATTCAATGAAAGGGGAATATGGTACCGCTCAATAACTTCATCTAAATCGCGTGGTGACATAGATGAAAACGAGATATGCATATTGTGCTTACTCGAATCGTCATCGACCTTAACTGACGGAGACGCCATGAGAATGCAGTAAAAAAGCAAGTAAGAAATCGACTGACCTTTCGAAAAGAAAAAGCTTGAAGAAACAATTAGGGCTTGAAGAATAAAAAAGAGCGACGGCAGTGAAGAGTGTAAAGAATTAAAAATGAGAAAGGATTATATATGGGACAAAAATTTCGGATACAAATAACCGTTTGAATTTAAAAAATTCAAAAATAAAAAACTAAAAACTGTCCCGTCATTTAATCCTCGACTGACACGTGTACTGGCGGGTATCGAGAGTACTCGAGTGCAGATCAACATGCAAAACGCGCCTGACAAGTTAGTTAGAATTCTACACTTGCAGAAGCGTCTCTTTGCAATAATGCGTTAATATTCTCATAAGGATGTAACGATTACATTTGCAGGAACGTTCTGCTTTAAAGACAAACAAAGTCTTTTGCAATAATGCGTTAATATTCTCAGAAGGATAGGTCAAGACCGGACATGCAAGTGTCCTGGCATCTACACTTTCGATGGTAAAGATCCCGAGAGCAAGTGTCACACAGAGAATGAGCTGGAAGCGATGCAGTTGCAGATGAACAAGATGCAAGTGCATCCGACCAACTCATGAGGATGCGACTTCAGAGGCTCTATAAATAGTTCTTTTACTTATTTGCAATGTAACTTCTAATTCCAGAAAATAAACATTTACTGTGTGTTTATCCCAATTGTAAACAAATACTTGAGATATCAATAAATTTCTAGATTCATCGATTATTCTTCTTAGATTAGCTGGTTCCTAGTTGAATTATAATCTCTCATTTACATACGGTGGGATTTTGTGGTTCATCAATGATCATACATAACTCTTTACGCTTTGAATCGTTTGTATACTTTATCATTCGATTCTTCGCATTCCCTTTTGAACTTGCAAAATATTTTTCTACAAGCTTTTGAGCAACTTCATGAGTTCTCCTTCAAAAGTACTTTGATAAGATTCTAATAAAATCATTAACTTTTTAAAGAAGGCTGTCATATGCGTTTCCCCCTTATCATATGCGTCCATCCTCGAAGGGTTTTAACAACATGATGTCAATACCACTTTTAAGTTAAATATTTCTTATTTCGAATACGAATCTTTCCTTTGTGGTATATGAAAGTTCGTACATCTTTTGGTAAGTCTCAGTTGATCTTTTTTCTTTGCATGATCAACTCACAAGACTGCTTTATAACATTAGTTATTCAGCAGCACAGAATCTCATCAGAAAATCACGATCAAAGCCTCGTAAGGCCACTAAAGCATCATTCGGATCGACATTATCATTAGCATCATCATGATCCGAATACGGATTATCATCAGATTGATTCAGTAATGGAAACACCGAAGCTTTCGCACTAATTTTTCCAGCTGATCCTTTCGAGCTATGAATGTTTTTTGGTGATTCTCCTAGATCAAAAATTGACTTCTTCTTCACGGACTCATCTGATTGCTTCTCCATTTTTCACCAATTCCTGAGAATTCGGATGGCGCCAATTGATGAACCACAAAATCACATCGTAGTAGATATGAGATTACAATTCAACTAGGAACAAGCTAATTAATGAAGAATAATAGATGAATCGGTTGTTTTATTGATATTGCTATATTTGGATACAATTGGGGAAAACACACAGTGAATGTGTAGTTTTCCAGAACTGAAAGTTACATTGTTAATGAGCAGGTGAACTATTTATAGAGTTGCTGGAGTCGCATCTTCATAGGTTGGTTGGATGCACTTGTGTCTTATCCATCCGCAACTACATCACTTCCGACTTGTTCTTTATACGACACTTGCTCTTGAGGACTTTACCATTGTAAATGTAGCTGCTAGACCATTTGCATGTCCGGTCTTGACCTATCCTCATCATATGAAGTCCTACATATTTCTAGAGCTCAAAATAGAAAAGCAGATGCGTTGAGCAAACTAGCATCTGTAGCATTTGAACATCTAGCTAAAGAGATTCGAGTGGAATTGTTAGAAGCTCCGACTGTCAATCTGAAAATGACTGCGAACGTGCAAATGCAAGAAGACAGTTGGATGACCCCAATTATTCAATATTTGACCATGGGCAAACTTCCAAATGACAAGGAACAGGCCCGCCAGATACGAGTAAATTCGCTTCAGTACCAAATGCAAAATAATGTTTTGTATAGAAGAAGCTTTTTAGGACCCTTGTTGAGATGTTTAACCCCAAGTGAAGCTGAAAAAATCGTTAAGGAGGTACATGAAGGCATATGTGGCATTCATGCTGGTGCAAAAATGGTAGTTGTTAAAATCATGAGCCTGGGATACTTTTGGCCAGGCATGTAGTGAAGCACTTGGGATGAACTTCACAAATGCCAAGCTTGTCAAGCACATGCTCCGGTGAGCATGCGAGCAAAAAATGCATTGATCCCTGTTACGTCAGCATGGCCCTTCCAGAAGTGGGGAATTGACATAGTTGGACCTTTTCCACCAGCAAGCGGAGGGGTAAAGTTTCTATTGGTTGCGATTGATTATTTTAAAAAATGGATCGAAGCAAAACCACTTGCTTGTATCTCTGGTAAACAAGTCAAGAAGTTCGTATGTGAACATATCGTATGTCGATTTGGTTTACCTCTTTACATTATAACTAATAATGGACAGCAATTTGCTGGGAATCCATTTGCGGAATGGTGCGAAGAACTTCATATAAATCAGATCTTTACATCAGTTGCACATCCGCAGGCCAATGGCCAAGTTGAAAGAGCAAATCGAAGTCTTGTTGAAGGTATAAAAATGATACTGGAAAAAGTATGGGGGTAGTTGGGTCGATGAATTGCCACATGTCTTGTTGGCACATCGAACCATGCCTAAAACTAGCAATGGTGAAACACCATTCAGTCTTGTATATGGAACTGAAATCGTCATTCCGGCTGAAATTGGAATACCCAGTCACCGTTTGCAAGTACAAGTGACAGATAATGATTAAGAATTAAGAACCAATCTAGATCTTTTGGAAGAACGAAGAGAAATCACGGCTATACGTGAAAGCAGATACAAAAAAGAAATGGCAAAATACTATAACGCCAAAGTCAAGACCCAACAGTATAAAGAGGGATAATATGTGCTAAGGAGCAATGCGGTGAGTAGAGCACTTCCGCTTGGGAAGATGTCTCCCAAATGGGAGGGACCTTATATAATCAAAAAAGCTATCGGAAATGGGTCTTACATACTCCAGCAGCTTGATGGAACTGAGCTAGTTCGAGCTTGGAATGGAGTTCATCTTCGCAAATGTTATATGTGAAGCAGCAAGTGAAAATTTTAGATGAAAGTTAGAAAATGTTGAGCTTTATGTTCTTGTTTCTGCATTTACGATCTTGTAATAAGTTTGATGAAGAATAAGATACTTTTGTTTCTAGTACTTACAAAGATCTATGAAGATACTCATTTCATCTCTATATAAAAAAAGGCTATGCAAATGCTTGTTTATTCTTATGCAAAATATTAAGTATAAACGTTTGCTTCAAAATGCTGTGTATATAAACACATGCATATGCTACACAAGTGACCTCTTTAAATTGTAAGAGATTCACATGCGATATTGTTGGGCTATACTTTATGAGGCATGAACATTAGAGTGGGCTTACTTGGAATGGGCCTAGAGAGATTACGATTTAGTGCTTTAGTGGGCCGGTTTTTATGGGATTATGTTTGGGCTTAGGGTTTTTGTAAAGGGTAGTATATAAACCCAAGTTGTTTATGATTCTAGGTGTTAGTTGTTTACGATTTCCAACCACAATCTTGTATTCACGATCGTAATCATCTATCCAAGAAAGTATTTGTGTTCTTCAATCAAGATTTTATCTTTTGGTGTTGTGTTTCACTCTTATCAAGTCTCTTTTCATCTACTTTCTCTTGAATCAATCTCGTACAAGGTTTCCACACTTGTTCGAGATCAAAATATCGTGAACGGTTGTTGATCGTGGACCAACAATTGGTATCAGAGCTAAGAATCACTGATTCGAGGTTCTCACGGTATTGGATTCAAGTATTTTCTGGAAAAAGGTTCGACTTTTGAAGGTTTGAAGCTGTTCTACGAGTTTACGATCAGGATGCTGCTGTGTTTGAAGGTTTACGATCAGATTTCTCGGTTTCTTAAGTGTTTACGACTGGCTGTACTTGAAGATCTTCATCGAAAATGTGTTTACGACTTCAAGGCGAGATTTTTGACGGTTTACGATTGGTTTCAGTCGGAAATAGAGTGTTTACGATCAGCAAAATCGAGTTTACGACATTTTTAAACCGGAATCAGAGTTTACGATTTTGTCTGACCGGAATCGGAGTTTACGATCAGTTCAATCGGATTCAGGGTTTACGACTGGAGGTTATCGGAATCGGTGTTTACGATCGTGAGATTACGATCAGCGCGCGTCAGAATCGTAAACAGGGGTTTACGATCAGAAACTCATATTTTGGACTTTTTGGACTTTTAGTTTAAGTTTTCCTAAGTTTTCGTGATGGATTTCGAACCGAGCATGTATCAGAAATTGGATTTTGAGATCGGATCTACTACACGTCCTCCTAGACTTACTTCGGCTGATAACTTCCTTGAATGGAAATACAGATTCCAGAACCATTTGAAAAGTGTTGATCTAAGACTGTGGAGATCTGTTATTAATGGACCATTTATTCCCACACACACTGAAGCAGGAAAGATAGGAGTGGTAAATACTGAAGCAGAGTACTCAGATGACGACTGGGAGAGATGCAACAAGGATAAGAGGGCTTATGCGATTATGACTATGGCTTTGACACCAGAGATTGCTCAAGGATTTAAGAAGGACAAGACTGCAAAGAAGCTATGGGATGCTCTAGTGGTAGCATGTGAAGGTAATCCAGATATCAAGGCTAGTCGTAAACAGATGCTGAAGCAGAAGTTCAACTTATTCAATCACATTCAGGGAGAGTCCTTTGAAGCCCAAGTTCAGAGATTCGTGTCCTTAATTACCAAAATGTCAAGCTATGATGTTGAACCTGAACAGGAAGACAAGAATCTGAAACTTCTGAACAGCTTACCCAAGAACTGGAATACCAACATCTCAATTATCAAAGATAATAACAAGCTGAGTGAGTTAACTGTTGATGAGCTGATCAACAAATTGAAGTCAAAGTTGATTGATGATAAGCAAAGGGAGTTGAATCACCTAAGCTCAATGAGCATGGCAGGAAAGTTAAATCAGGCGTTGTTATCTGAAGATGTAGGATCAAAGCAAGCTGGAAGTTCATCAGGAAATGATTCAAGTGCTAACACCAAGTTAACTGCGTTTGTAGCACGATCTCAAGCAAGTTCTAGTGGAATGATCAACCCTGATGAGGGAAATGCTACCAATGATCCAAACTTTGCCCTAGGAATGGGATTTATGAACAGTTACCATGCTCTCATGGCTGGAACACTGGTGCGTACTGATATGCTGTCAGGAGAGCTGAATCAAATCAATCTTGAAGATGTGGAAATGCTTGATGTGTCGTGGCAGATGGCAATGGCAGTTTTTCGGGCTATGAAGTTTATGGCCAAGACTGGAAGGAATGTCTGGAAGGATCAGGACAAAATCAGGATGGGTTTTGATAAGAGTAAACTCAGATGCTTCAATCGTGATGAATACGGGCACTTTGCAAAGGAGTGTACTAAGCCAAAGACGGAGAAGCAGGAAGAGAAGAAAGCAGGTGATGGTAAAGGGAAAGCGGAGACAAAAGCTTTGGTAGTACAGGATTGCGGGGAATATCAGTGGGCATCGCATGTCAGGGATCTCAGTCTGGCAGGTGCTATGATTGTTCAAATGGAGAATGGTACTGATGAAGAACATGCTTTTGTGGTCACTGATAAGGAGAACCTGGTTGAAGACAAAGAGGCATTTGCTGCCGAGGTTGACAACACAAAGGTATGTACTAATCCCACTTGTGCTCGTTTATGTCCTGGCCTTAGACAACGTTGGAAGAATAGTGAGATAGAACTGTTTGACATGCAATGCTCTAGAAGTTCGTTTAAGGGTATATGGGAAAAGAGTGAGGATAAGGTCAAAGCACAAAAACTAGATATAGAGAAATATCAAGCCCTAGCCACTCAGAAGTCTGTTCTGTATGACAACGCTAAGTTAGAAATAGCTGAGCTTAGTAAGCAGATAGATGAACTTAAACATCAGAACAATGAGTTACAGGTAAAATTAGATGTGAATCAAATGAGAAACAAGAGAATGCTTCAGGCAGGTAAGGCTTTGTCCAATCGCATCACTGATGTTAGATTTGGAAATGATAAAGGAGGAATAGGAGTTAGTTTCAGTGAAAAGAATAAGAATAATGTTCCTCAACCTGTGTCTAGAGATATAATAGGTATAATCTACGATGAGGATCAAATAGATAGAACTGATTCAGAAATGCATGAAGCAGGACCTCCAAAAGATAGTGTTTTGGTTGGTGTGAAACCTATCACAGTAGAGGAATTAGAAAATGAGAAACACCTGACTTATGGTTTGGGTAATTAGAATAGATTGGTGACAACCACATGTGAATCAGGTCCATCTCAGGCATCATTAAACAATAATGTGAGTTCTTTTGATGTATTTATTTCTTGTGCAGATGAAGTAAGAATCAAGGATGTTTCTGAGAAGGCTGCTGAATGTTTAAGAGTTAAAGAGAGTCATTAGTCTATTAGTTCAAGTTCTAATTTACCTAAGGATGATGTTCTGGCACATGTGTCAGAACTTAATATGTCCAAGTCAAAACAGTCTATTGTGTCTTTGTCATCAAAACTTGTTTCTAATTCTAATGAAAAAGTTAATGTTTTAAAATTCGTGTGCCTAACACAAGAGTTGTTCGTGAGTCTAAGCCCAAGGACTTTGTCTCCTATCCCCAGGTTGTATCTACTTTCAACAGAACAAACAAATCAAAATCGGAACAATTTTGTTTAATTACACAACCAGAAAAATTTCCGAAACATGTAATACACAAATGGGATGACAAGCATGAATGGAAGTCGTCTTATCCAAGACGCTCATATCTTTGTAGTCATGTAAATGGGCCTAGACTTATGAACTGTTTTCAGTGTGGAAAACCAGGACACTTTGCTGCAAATTATGTGAACAGACCTTATCAATCATACAATCCGCAAAACCCACGGACTAGTATGTTGGAGAAAATGATGATAGGTGGAAACAAAAATCAAAAGCAGCAAGCTTCGTCACAGGGGAAGCAAAGTTCAGAACCAATGAAGACTCAACAGTCTAAGGTTTCAAACACAAAAGCTCCAGTAACGAGGCCTGTTGATGAAAAATGGAATGTGACCAAAACTCCGAAACCAACTTACACACCTAAAGGAGTTTACAAAAAGAATGATAAGATGAGACAGGAATTTGTTGAGAAACAAGTGTCTAAAACAAAAGGAATTTCTAAACCTAAAGGCAAAAGAAAGGTTGAGACACAAATTTCAAAACCAAAAGATGTCACTCAAACAAAACAAGCTGTTTATACAAAACTGAAACTTGAGTGGACACCTGTCAAAAAGATAGCAGGTAAAAAGGTCGCATCTCCACCAAAGAAACCTACACCTGTAAAGAAACCAACCAATGTGATGAAATCACAGAAACACCCTGTTTGGAAACCAAAAGTCAACACTCAAAATTTGAGTGTACCTGAATCAAAAGCAGGAATGTCTCTTCAATTAGTTAACTACACTGTTTCCAAAGGTGTGCCCAGATCTGTTATGGCCTGGGTACCTGACTCTAAATAATCTTTGATCCATGTAGGGACAGCCAAGAAGAACTGTCAACAATCTTTGGTACGTTGATAGTGGTTGCTCCCGACATATGACCGAAGATTTATCGCTTTTGGAAGAGGTAGAAGATTTCAATGGAGGTGGTGTATCGTTTGCTGGTGGAGTAGGTGGAAGAATCAGCAAGAAAGGGGTGGTGAAGAATGGTAGCTTGAAGTTCTCGGATGTGCATTATGTAGAAGAATTATCACACAGTCTGCTCAGTGTGTCGCAAATTTGTGATCGAGAATATTATGTATTATTCAACAAGAAGGAATGTATCATCCTCAAGCCTGGTGTGAAGATTTTTGAGGAGTGTATTCTGATGCGTACACCAAGACGTGCAAATTCTTATCTTCTCAACATGGGTAATCCTCCGACATCTGAAGAAGCCTGTCTTATCTCAAAGCAGAATGAAAATCTGGCACTGTTATGGCATCGTCATTTGGGGCATGCTAACATGAAGAATCTGACTAAGCTGGAAAAAGGAGAACATGTGAGGAATCTTCCCATCAAGGACTTCACATATATAGAGAAGTGCGTTGCATGTGCTAAGGGAAAGCATCACAAGTTACCTCACCGATCGAAAATGACAAATTCTATTTCATCTGTGTTGCAACTACTTCACATGGATCTTTTTGGCCCAATGCAAGTTCTGAGTATCAGCAAGTTTGCGTATTGTCTGGTGATAGTGGATGACTTCTCTCGATTCACTTGGGTCTTCTTTCTGTCTAACAAGTATGAGACTCCAGAACTGGTGAAAAAATTTGTCCTTCTTATAGAAAATCAGATGAACAAGAAAGTGAAGGCGATAAGATCGGACAACAGAACGGAGTTTAAGAATGCTGAGCTGAATATGTTCTGTGGAGAGAAAGGAATAGAAAGGCAGTACAGTGCACCGTACACGCCTCAACAGAATGGTGTTTTTGAGAGAAGAAACAGAACACTCATTGAAGCTGCCAGAACTATGTTATGTGAAGCGAGATTACCGATCTTCTTTTGGGCCGAAGCAGTCAACACCGCTTGTTATGTGCAGAATCGAGTACTTCTGAACAACCGACATGAGAAGATGCCGTATGAGATTATCTTTGGAGAGAAACCAAGGGTGGGATACTTTAAGACCTTCGGATGTCCATGCACAGTTTTGATTCAGTCTGATGTGGGGAAGTTCGAAACAAAGGCTGATGAATGCTACTTTGTCGGATATTCTGCAAATAGTGCTTATCGGGTCTACAACGAAACCACCAAATTGATAATTGAGGCATTCAATGTTGACTAGCTAGAAGACAATCCAACTGATGCAGGAACTGGACCAGACTGGATTTTTGATTATGGATCACTATTTGAAGGTTTCAATTACTCAAGCATGTTTCCTGGTCTGGATGAAGAAGAAGACATCATTGCTCCAGCTCCTGAAGTGAGGCCATCAGTAGAAAGTGACAGAGACAGTGTATCAGTAACAGCTCCTAAGGATGATGTTGTGGATGTTCCAGAATCTTCAGGAACTCATGATAATCAGAAGGAGCCTGAAACCCAAGGTATGAATAATAATGTTAATGATACTAACCTGCCTGTTTCTGTTTCAGTACCAGATAACAAACCACAAGAACTAACAAAGATCATCCACTTAGCAATGTGGTCGGGCCAGTGTCAGCAGGTGTCACCACTAGAAGCCGCCCGGGTAACATCAACCATTGCATGTACTCATGCTTCATCTCCCAGATAGAACCTCCAAGTGTGATGATAGCTCTTAAGGATCCAAGTTGGATTGAGGCTATGCACAATGAACTGAATCAATTCTCAAAACTAGGAGTGTGGCGACTAGTGAAAAGGCCAGAAGATAAAAAGGTTATACCCACAAGATGGCTGTACAAGAACAAGATAGATGATACAGGTATAATCGTAAGGAACAAGGCAAGGCTGATTGTTCAGGGACATAGACAAGTTCATGGGTTTGATTATGATGAGGTATATGCTCCGGTGGCTAGATTGGAAGCAATTCGGATCTTTCTTGCTGTAGCAACGTATCTCAATTTCACGGTGCATCAGATGGATGTGAAGACAGCCTTCCTCTATGCAGATATGAATGAAGAAGTTTATGTAGCTCAACCGCCAGGGTTTGTGGATGAAGAGCATCCGGATCATGTATATCTCCTGGATAAAGCTTTGTATGGTTTGCATCAAGCTCCCCGCACGTGGTATGAGACCCGTTTAAAGCATTTGGTAGATAATGGTTATACAAGAGGAGTGGTAGATCAAACATTGTTCAAAAAGAAGGTGAAGGATGATATCACAATGGTACAAGTGTATGTGGATGACATCATCTACGGATCTAAAAATGAAGATTTATGCACTGAGTTTGAGGATATCATGAAAAAGAAGTTTGAGATGAGTGATCAAGGGGAAATGAACTTTTTCCTGGCGTTACAAGTGAAACAAGATGAAACTGGAATTCTCATTCACCAAGCAAAGTATGTGAATGAGATTCTGGAAAAGTTCAAAATGCAGAACTCCAAACCTATCTCCACTCCCATGGCATCCAGACCACTACTGACAGCAGATGCAGATGGAGAATCTGTGAGTGAATTCATGTATTTTTCAATGATCGGATCACTCATGTATTTAACAGCCAGCAGGCCAGATATTATGCATGCAGTATGTGTGTGCGCACGTTATCAGGCTAATCCTAAACTCTCTCATTTAGCTGCTGTTAAACGTATTCTTAGTTATCTGAAGGGCAGGCCTCGGCTCGGACTTTGGTATCCTAAGAATACTGATTTTCAATTGTTTGCATTTACTGACAGTGATTATGGAGGTAGTGACCTTGACAGGAAATCTACAACTGGAGGATGTCAATACTTGGGAGACAGACTCATCTCCTGGCAGAGTAAGAAGCAGCATACCGTGTCTAAGTCAACTGCAGAAGCTGAATATGTGGCAGCATCAGCTGGATGCTCACAGGTAGTATGGATTCAAAATCAGCTAACAGACTACGGTATGGAATTCATTAACACTCCAATTTTTTGTGATAATGCTGCTGCCCTGCAAATTGTCAAAAACCCTGTTCAACATTCCAAAACAAAGCATATAGACATCAAGGTACATTTTATTCGTGATTGCTATGATAGGAAGTTGATTCAGTTGGAAAAGGTAAGCTCATATCAAAATGTTTCAGACCTTTTCACAAAACCCCTTCCTCGTCCTAATTTTAAAATGTGTCTTGAAGGCCTAAGGATGATTGCATTCGAGGACTGATCTGATCAAAACTTTTTTCATATAGTTTTGCTTTAAGTTTCTTTAAAAAAATATATATTAAAAAAATTATAAAAAAAAAAGAAAAAGGTGTTTTTGTTTCAAAAGCCTCATAAAAACCGGGGAAGAAATGTCAATGTTTCAGAAAATCTGAAAAATTTGTTTGAGGTTTTTATGAAGTCTTTTTTTTGCCTTGAGTTGGTAAAAGTGATATAAAATCCCAAGATGATCGGAGACTGACACGTGTAAGGCTGAAGTGAAAGACGGCTCAAAGATGATGTGTCGGTAAGCTAAATCAAAAACTATGATCATCCAAGTAAGTGCAGTAATCTTAACTTCTATATATGTTTAGTTTTCCATCCTAGTTTACATAGTTTAAAAAATTGAGTCCCAGCAAAAATGGGTTGAGAGTGGTATCCACCTAGTATTCACACTCTCACACGCCATGTTTTGCTGTTATGACAACACCACAGAAAATGAATAAAAAAAATGAAAAATGAAAAGAAAAAGAAAAACAATAAGATAATTATTGTGTTTGGTCTTCTTTGCGTGCTTGTGCGGCCGACGTGATCACCAACTGATAATTAAGAAAATAAGTGTTTGTCATGACGGTGTTGCATGGTTCCTCACGTTGGGGGTTTGTGAATCCTCAATAAACTCTGAGGTTGGGTAGGTTTACCTATGAACAATTGGGTGTGGGGACAGTTAGACATGACGATAATTATGTACCATAATTAAGCACTTAAAATTTTTATCTGGATGTGTGTTTATGTGGTTTCAAAAAAAAAATTTGGGCAATCGTCTAGAGCATTGAGTAACGGAAGCTGAAAAGGGCTCCTCAGTCAAAGATTTGTCTGGATTGATCCATGAAAATCGTCAACTTCAAGGTAAGTATGTTTTTATCTTGTTTTTAGATTATCTTAATTTTGTGCACTTTTATTTTATTACGTATTTAAGTCTTTAAATGTTTAAAATTTTAAATTTCTATGATCAAGATCAGATAATCGGGGTATAAGTCTGAGGGGAAGTTTTGAAAAAATTTCAAAGGTTTAAAATTATCAAGTTTTCATGAGAAATATCAATTTTTAAGGTTTGGGGTGTACTTGAAATGTTTACAAAGTTGGAGGGGCCTTAGTGAAAATTTTGTTTTAACAAAACCCCTCACCCCCTTTACGATCATCATTTCCGATCCTCCATCTCTCTGCGTTTCCGATCCGACACAAAAACCCTAACCTCCGCCGCTGCCCTCATCGGAAAACCTTTCCCGACCACCTCCGACCACCCTCTGTGTAAACCGAGCACTCCACCGTGTTCGCAAACACTTTCCGACCACGAACCACCCTTTAATCGATCGATTCTCTTCGATTCTCGACCCCCAAATCGCAGGTTTCCTTCACTCGATGATCGACGGCATTTTCTAAGTATTTCGGTTCATTTTCTCGAGACTTGAAGTCGGTTTTGTGACTGAAAATCGAAAAAGGTAGTGTTGGTTGCTTATTTTGACTGTTTGAGGTGTTTAACGTGTTTACGAGTCCAGTTGCAGGTCTATCCATGGAGGTTTTAGCGTTTACGATCGTCGCTGTGAAGAAGATGACTGTTGGGGTTTCTGATCGATGTTTACGATCCATGTTTCCGATTGATGATTACGATGTTGTTTACGATCGGGCCTAGGGTTATTTCAAGAGTTTACGATTAGGCTTGTTCGTTACCAACTGGACTTAGTTTGACCCGATCGTGAACCCACTTTCGGATCGTAAACCCGAACTGTGTATCGTAAACCCAATACTTGAGTCGTAAACTGGTGTTTTTAATCATAAACACTTAATTTGTCACTTAATCTTTTTAGAATCTCATCAAACTTAATCGTTTTGAGTTAAAATTTATGTGTTTGTCAATTGGTGATTCAAAATCAAATATTTCTCTTAAAAGTTTAAATTGAGATTTTCTGAACTTAACAAGTTAAGTGTGATAATCAATTAAACTTGAAGATATTGTTGACAAACATAATTTCACTTTGATGAGTTTAAGCTTGATGCATTTGTCTCGTTTTCTCAGATGGCAGAAGATATGCTTGATGAAGAGATTCATTTTAAGAGAGATCATTGCATCCCGGCCTATCTTGATGATCCTCCCGAGAGACATATGCAGCTATTCTATTCTCTGGTGGCAGGATTAAATGTCTGCAAAATTAATCATGCTTTGCGGACAAGTGTGCTGATCGATGAGCAACTTGTTAGAGATTTATGGGGAACTGCAAGAGCAAATGCTGACATGACAAGAATCACTGCAACCATTCAGAACCGACCAATCATGATTCTTGAAGAAGACATTCGTCAGGGTTTAAACATCAATGATAAAGCTGAAGATCCAATAGAGTACTCCAAGGCTGTTGTGTTAGAAGGTGCTCAATCCTTAGGGTATGAAGGAAAGTTCCCTCCCATTTTCAAAAAGTTATTGCCGTACTACTGGAGGTGTTTGGCTCACTACATGCAGAAATCCTTCTTGGGGAAGAGAACAAGCTTTGATCAGCTAAACAAAGTGCATGGCATAGTGTTTGTTGCATTGGCCTTAGACTGGAACTTCAATTTCTCAAAAATGATGCTGATGGATTGGATTGGCAATGCTGACTTGAGCACAAGAGAACAATTCCTTATGACACCCAGATTTGTGCAGATGGTGGTGATGAAGAAATATCCGATGATTAAGGAGAGAATTGAGAAGCTGGATATCAAATTTATGGATAGCTATCAAGGGAGGCTAGAATGGTCTAAAAGGGGTGCATTCCCTGAAGTTCCACGGGAATAAGACCAGGAAGAAACTGATTCGGAGCCTGAAGTGCATCCGGTGAATGTGTCAGTTGCTGAAGACCATGATGTGACAGCAACTGTTCCAGTGAATGTTCAAGAAGAAGCGGAGAATATCCCGTCTGATGAGGAAAATGTGATGGATGACATCTTCCCCAAACATGAGAATCTAAATTATGACATCTATGGGGATCTGGGGCCCATTAGCCGCAAGAGAACAAGAGATGTCTTAAACTCCTCTTCTAGCAGTGGCTCAATTCCACAAGAGTTGGATTCTCAATTTGAAGTGGAAGATGTCCTTGAAGAGCCAATTTCTATGCGTGAGCCGTCACCAAGGAAGAAGTCAGATCCCAGAACCATCAGGTTTAAATTTCAGAAAACTAGCTCAGGCCTGATGGTATTTGAACCTTCACAAGCCAATGTACAGAATGTCGATACTTCTGAGCCTACAAATGAAGAGAGCACGCCTCAGGCTGATCATCAGGTTGATGTACCGGAATCAACTCCCATGCAGACTGAAAGTCCTATTCGGAATGAACATAGCCCAGTTCATGATGAAAGGAAGTTCTTTGATGTGGATAGCATGTTTGTGGAGCCAAGTCCTGTGATAATCAATCTCTCTACTGAATCAAGCCAGCCTTCTCCTGTTGCTCCAAGCTTCCGTCTGTACCATACACTAGTTGAAGACCTTGCTCAAGCCAGTGAACTTCCTGTCGACCTCAGGATAAATGCTGATCCTCAGATTAACTTCCTTATATCTCATAACAGAAAGAGAGAAGGAGAGATAAAAGAGTTAAAAGAAGAAAACAAGAGGTTTAAGGAGAAGGAAAGCAAGAGTGAAGCAAGCATTGCATTTTTGTATGCAGGGCTACTAGAGCTGAGAAAGAAGGTAGAAGACTTATAGAAGTCTAGTGGTCCAAGTGCTCAGGGTGCCCCAAGTCAGAGTTCTTCTCAAAGTGCTCCAACTGCCGAAATAGTGACTGAAGAAAAAAAAAAGAGTTCATAATTTTTTTTTCGGAGTGCCAGTCTTTGATTCCATTGCGTTGTGTTATCATCTCGATCAGTGCTACGCAAGTGGTCTCTTTGTTTTTGATCGTTGCAGGGAATTTGAGGATAATCATGGGTAAAGAGGAGAAATGCTATAACTGCGGGAGTTTGTATCATAGAATTAAATTTTGCCCAACACTTCCCACCGAGATCAGAATTGTGGAGGATTCAGAGGATGAGGATGAGTACGAAGACTCATATTATCCATATCAAGCACCTCGCTCATCCTACTATCAGGGATATGCTCAATAAGGTTACCACGAGAGATATCAAAAAAATTACTCTCAACCGGCATACGGGGTTCCGTATGAGTTTAACCATGGGGCTAGAGATGTGTGCTTCTGTTGCGGCCAAGTCCACATAGATGAGGATTGCACGGTGTTTTGGGAAAACCCAGATTATTGGAAGGAAAAAATGAAGGCCGAGAACTATTCAACTATATATCAGGGACACTCTCCATCTATGACATATAATTATTTAGATCATGATGTTTATTCTAATAATTATAATTCTAACTTTGAATCATGTGCAGGATATCATGATGGATATGGAAATAGTTACTCTCAACTAGCATATGAGGTTCAACAGGATTTTGACCAAGGGTATCCCGAGTACCCCCAATATCAGCCTGAACAAAATTACAATCAAAGGGGTTACAACCAAGACAGATACATTCAGGGATACGACCAATGTAACTATCAGGATGAATATCAGAGTGACTCGTATGATTATGTGGATCCACAACAGAATCAGGAGGAAGAAAGTAGTGCTCAACTTAGTGCTCAGTTGAGTGCAATGAATGAAATGCTGGATTCCATCATCGAGGTCCAAAAGGCTATGCAGAGGGAGTTTGATATCCAAGACGAGAGGCACGAGGCATTGCCAAAGCCGGTGGCGCAATTAGCGGAAGAGATGGCGAATCAAGAAAATGAATCTTGGGAACAATCGCTAATTGAGGAGGTTGAGCAAGAAGTGGTGCCAACGGTAGTTGAGGGTGTTGAAGAGATGGGATCAGAGGTTGAGAATGATGTGGAATCCTTTGATTATGAACATGTGGTTGAGATCCCGTCACACGTAGAACATGAAGAAGATGCATGTTTCCCAGAAAATGTGGAAGAAGTGTATGAAGTGGTTGAGGAAGTGACTAAAGATGAGCAAGTAGGTGAGATCCCACAAGGTACGATTAATCCCTATTCTTCTTTATTTATTTTACAGGTAACTGAAGGAAAGCCGATGAAAAAGAGGAAGGTGGAGGAAGATGATATTGGGCAAAAGCAAATCAAGAAGCTCCGCAGTGATGACTTGAATGTGCCACATGTGAAATTACAAGTTTTAGTGCGACATGTCAATTATCGGGCGCATGTTGGTAACTCTAAAGGTAAGTGTTCGATCCATGATAAATTTGTTTTTAATTTTCAATTTGTTTTGTTTCACATGTTGAATTTAAAGAAAAAAATAAAGAGGCGTGTGAAATACCGAGCGTTCCTCGGTAATGCAATTGGCGAGTGTGGCCTCAAGAAACTGAAGAGGCGGATCAATTACCGAGCTTTTATCGGTAACTCGGTAGGCAAATGTGGAATGAGACCACCATGAGCGTCATATGAGGTAATGGTCTGGCTGAAGACCTAAAATTTAGCGCTTCCGGGAGGCAACCCGAGAACTTTGTGGGTGTGTTCACTAGAAACCCTCACGAGACTTCACTCGTCCACTCGGGCTACCGAGGGGTTTAAAAGACTTGTTGCATACGCTAAATGCAACCGTGATTCCTACGAAAGTGAGTTTAGGATTTTTTTTAATTATTTGCATTTAATTTTTTTTCCAGCGTGTTTGTAGTTTTGCAGTGTGCCTGGTAGAGTTCAAGTGTGGGGAGGAGTTACGGGAGCGCTTGCTATTTCAACAAGTTTCAGCTATAATCAGGTCGATGTACTCTTTCCATACTCTTGTGACTTTACTTTTGCAACTGCGTTTATTTTTTATTCTTCTTTATTTTTGATGTTTCTTTGTTCACATTGAGGGCAATGTGTATCTCAAGTGTGGGGAGGGGGATAACATTTTAGTGTGTTTTATTTTTTGTGTGTAAAAAACAAAAAAAAAAGTGAAAAATTGAAAAAATGTCTTTGGATTAACTTGCAAATCATGGAAAATGATAAAAAAAAAATTGGGAATTGATTTTCAGAAAAATAAAAATAAGGAAAGAAAGGGAAAAGTGGTAAGAAAAGGAGAGAATGGAAAATATATCTAATTTGTGATGTGTCGGTAGGCCCAGCTGATTTAGTAAAGCTTAATTATCCCTTGGTGTTTATTTGTGTATAAATATGTAATTAAATCGGTTTGCTAGTGGGTTCCCATTTTAGGAGTTAGAGTGAGATTGAAACTGATGATTAGGAGGAAAAAGACCTTTTTAGATTAGAGACTTATATATCCTCAGAATAAATTGGCACGTTATGATCTTCTTGCGAAAGCAAATCCGAGAAATAACGGCGCCCCATTTTTTCATCTTTTGAGCATATTAGGTAATAATTGGTTAATGAATTAGAGTGAAGGGACAGAATACTCACGTATGATTTCGGGGGTAAGACCTTGTGAAAGAATGCCTCTGATGATGTTCTGGATCTCGCGGGTAGAACACTCACGTATGATTTCGGGGGTAAGACCTTGTGAAAGAATGCCTCTGATGATGTCCGTTGGTAAGTATAGTTAAAATTAACCAATTATAAAAAAATAAAAAAAAAATGAAAAAAAATAAAAAAAAATAAAAAAAAAGAGAAAAAAGAAAAGAAAATGAAAAAATAGAAGCATCAATAGTCAAATAAATGCTCAAGCAATTTCATTATCCATTCAAATTCATCATTCTTGGGATATATGAGTATCTAGTTTAACTAGGGTGGGGAAAATATAAATAATACATCTTTATTACCCTTTACTTTGACCGAATATTAGTCGGGATTAGATTGAGCTAGAATTTTCTGAATGTGTGACACATTGGCGGGTTAATACAAATGTTGGGTAATTTATGTAAACACCTTGGGGGCTCAAAGATCAGTGGTTGGGTTTAGTCGGATAGAAATACTGGCAATTACAATTAGTATATATGAATACATGATGGAATGTGGATTGAAAAAGGCTGATAAGTAAAATGTTGAATGAATTTGAGTTGAATTTCCAATTATGATTCCATGGCAGTTTTTCCGAGACGGAAAAAGATAAGTGTGGGGATGTGATGAGAGGTTAAAATGTACACTTTATATTATATTAATCACTCTCCATACACACCAAATTGTACATAAAGTGTATTATTTTAGTTAGTTTTTATACTCGATGTGTGATGGAGAAAAAGAGCTTAATGTTTTACTATCGAGTAAAATACGAGCTATAATTGTCAACGAGTCAAATTCTTTATATATGTGATGATTATTAGCTTGAAATAAATGTGTTGAAAATACAACTACATTGTTTGTTGTTGGTTATGCAGGTAACAAAATTCAAATGAGAATTAAACAAAAGTGAAGAACTCATGTGGACCCACCTAACCTGCATCCATTTTAATATTTACGTGGGATGGAGCAAAACAAATAAATTGGAAAGAAATTCATGGACTACATGGCCCACGTAAGTATTAGGCCAATACTTATTCAATCTTATTGGGCCAGCTTGGTGCGCAAGTCAGAATGAGGGCAGCTAATTTAAGTGGGTTATTCGACAACCCTTAGGGAGTTCTGACGGCTACAGAGGAGGCGCCCTTTGGGGTTGACGCACAGAAGGACACGGAACGTGAAGGAAATCAGGATTGTGATTTTATTTTGTTGCTGCTTGGTCGAACTTAAAGGATTGCAAGGGAAGTTTTATTGTTAATTTCTTTTATTTATCAAGCTGTAGAATACTTTTAATGTTTTAATTGATTAGGTTTTGCCCAGATCGGTAGCCAACCAGGATCCAAAAGTAGTTAACTTGTCATATAAGTAATCTTAGCTTTAGTAATTTACTTAGTTGTTAAGCTAGTTAATTAGTAGTTAATTAATCCAACTCATTCAAAACAGCCAAGAGGCAATTTAGTGCAATTCTTTAGATTAAATTAGTTTAGTTTAGTTTAGGGCAATCTAGGTTAGTGACAGTAATCTAGATTTAGGTAGTTAATTTAGTTAGATAGTAAAAATCTAAATCACTAGTGACCACTAACTCCCCTGGATTGATACCCTACTTACCCTATCTATAGGTTTAAGTTTAGGATTATTTGTAGCGGTCTCGACACCCGTTATCACTTGGGTTTCCAACAGAAAAAGGATATCCTTGAGACGGCAAGGCCGAGGATCCCAACAATGGTGGAATCCAGGGACTCTTGTAGCGTGACTGTGAGGATTCTGGTGGGACAGCTCCTGAGAATCCAGCAATACTTCCCGCATATCCAGCGGCCTGAGAAGTCATTATAGGGGCTGTAGTAAAGCTTGATGCTGATTTGTAATTGTAGCGAGACGGATCTGAGGATCCTGAAGCATTGAAATCAAGATGTCTAGGGAACAGAGGACTTTGTTCTTCTATGGGCTTCCTAGATTTCTTTAGTTCTTCAATCTCCTTCATCACCGTTAAATTGGTTTTTTCTTGCTGATCCATTTGATTCTTTACCTGCTTAATCAAAGAAAATAGATCATTATTAGTAATAACAAGATCAACAGATGGAACCTGGGATCCCGTAAAGACAGGATAGTCAGTTTTTCTCGGCTGCTCGTCCACTTTCTTCTGACGGTCCATAGTCTTCTTCTAGCTTCCTGGAGCGGAAGGAAGAGGAGGAATGGAGGACGAGGTAGAGGCCGAAACAGATTTCTGTGGGTTTGACATCTTTGGGATTGGAGATCGAGTTAAGCGAAGGAGATATAGGATTTTGGTAAGACTAAGCACCACTTGCCCCACGGTGGGCGCCAAACTGTTTTGGTCAAAAATTCACTTAGGAATCCTGTATTCCAAACTTAGATTGTGAGGTAGAGTGCTTAACGATCAAATGAGCAAGTAATCCAAGCTAGGATGATGACACAAGGATTTAGCGAGGAAAACTCTAGAATCCTTCGAGTTGCCTCTAGGAATCCTGGATAAAAACCTCGGGTGCCGGCTGGAAAACCGCCACCAAGTCAATATTATTAAGGATCGAGCAATTCGTTACAACGGGTTGGAGGTTTGATCGATCAAAGCTAAGTGTTACAATGATTTGTATTCGTAAGCAAGCTAGTGTGAATGTGTTGTGTGTGTCCATATTGATCGAGTCCTCGTTTATATAACAAATAACAACTAACTAACTATCCGGGATTCCCGGGATCCTCTTTCTCCACTTCTCTTGACCGTTGAGGAAGATGCGACCCACTTCTCCACGTGCCAGTTAGTTTTAGACCGAGTCTTCAGGGGTTGGTTAAGTCCCATAACGTTCCTGAAAACAAATAAAGCACATGGCAAAAATAAGGGTTAGTCGATAATTAAATTTCAGGATACCTGACTAGACGGGATTCCTAAATCGTAGTGAGATTCCTAGTATTGCGCAGCTTCTCTGTAAGCATCCTGAAATCAACCCCTAACAGGA
>JBCNJP010000008.1:23312735-23342514 GCA_039602395.1 Deinandra increscens subsp. villosa
TCGGACTTTCTCTGCGTGTACGGGAGTACCGACCTGATTGTTGTTGGGTTATACAATTTCAACTTGTTTTATTTTTTTTTATTTTGTTAAATCCGAGGCCTTATCTGCGTATCGAAAGATCGACCTTAAGGTAGACGATTTAACGTTCTTATTTCTTTTTGCATGGAACACAGTTGACTGTATCATGAAAAATATTATGCGTTGTGAAATTTCACAAATGCAATCACACAAAAGAAAAAGAAAGAAAAACAGAAAATGTCTGAATATGTCTGATAGTGTGGGGTACACTGGTGAAAGCAAATCTAATCAATGCCTTAACATATCCAGATGTTATGAGTATGATTATGTCTGAGCTTAAGATGGACAAATTATACCAGCAATCGACATGACTTGTGTGCTTCAATTAATTGAAATTGAAGTGTAGTTCAGTGCGTTATAATCAATATGATCCCATATAGTGATCTTTCTCATACCAAAAATAGTGTTTGATTCTGTATTGCAATTTCATTTCATTTCAAGAAAAATCATAAAGATTTTAGGTGTGTTTTAATATAAATTTTCAAAAAGCCAAAAAGATTTTGTTTCTGCTTTATTTTCGATTTGATCAACACGTGATATAAAATCAATTTTCAAAATCATATCTTGGAGTCTCGAAGAGACGTTTTGCGCCAAGATTATTTAAATGTTTGAGCAGGTTGCTATGTGAAAGACATCACAACTTCAAGTCTTCTGAAGCTGTTGATAAAGACCAGAGATATACTAGATATAATCAAGTATTCAAGCTACGATTGAGTTGAGGAGGAGTTTGTTCGAAGATTCATTTCATTGGATAAACGGATTCTTTACTTGAGGGGGAGCTTGATTGAAGATACATATTTGATGATGTTGAGAAGGAAAGAGAAGAGATACTGCACACGACGAGGGGGAGTTTGTTGATACCTGAAATGTGCGTCGTGTGAAGTATCGAACAAAGACCAAGTTCAAGCCAATATAGGGTTGGCCGAACTAGGTCCTAACCTGAAGTTCGGACCGGCCGAACCTGGGGTTCGGAGGGAGTTCGGCCGATCGGGTATATATAGTTGTTTGGTCTTTGTGTTTAGTGCTTCTGAGCGTGTAAGCGAATCTTAAGTGTGTGTTTCTGAGTGTGTAATCTCTGTGTCAATTCTCTGTGATTCTACTGATTGTAATTGTTCGTTTTGATCAATAAAACAATCGGTTAATTATGTTTCGATGTCCGATTAGCTAGATCGAGTAGACGATCCGTTGCTCACGCATTTTCAAAAAGATATGTGAAAAATAAAATGAGAAGTCACTGTGTATACATGTGTTCATTTTGCAAAGATTTAAATTTGTTTGATTTTCTTTATTTTGTCAAACGATCGGACTTTCTCTGCGTGTCGAAAGACCGACCTGATTGTTGTTCGTTTGACGTTCTGCTTTATTTTCTTTGGTGTTTCGTATAACTCATCAGACTTTCTCTGCGTGTACGGGAGTACCGACCTGATTGTTGTTGAGTTATACAATTTCAACTTGTTTTATTTTCTTATTTTGTTAAATCCGAGGCCTTATCTGCGTATCGAAAGATCGACCTTAAGGTAGACGATTTAACATTCTTATTTCTTTTTGCATGCAACACAGTTGACTATATCATGGTTACAATCATTATGTGATTAAATTCACAAGTGAAATCACAAAATGTGTGACAACCCTAAAACTTTTGCTTTCTTTCCTCAGCAACGACGACAGCCGAGGCTGCGAACGCCACGACACAAGAATAATTTTCGGGACGAAAATTCCAATTACAAGGGAAGGATGTGACATCCGAGAATTCCAAGGTTAACTTCCGTTAGACAAACTCCGTTAGTTACGTTATGAGTGTTAACTTAGTAACTAATGCTTAACTAGGCCGAATACGTCCACGTCCTTTGGTTGATCACCGAACCCGCCCATATGTGTTATGTGTTCATTTATTGATGTCATTATGTGCAATGTGATTTAAACACATGATTTAATATTATGAATAGCATGACAATTTGTGAATCGTGTTTATCTTGCTTAGAATATGAAATTGACCACTTTTGGGTAACCAGCGAAACTACCGGGCGAAACTATAATGTCGCCCGGCAGCTTGTTGGCTCACTTGTGATCAGAGCCAGTTTCGCTTGGCCAGCGAAACTGCCAGCGAAACTAGGCCCTGATATATAATAACATAAAGCCCTAGTTGCCTCATTTTGTTGCACCATTCTCTCCAAAACACACACACCTCTGGAAATCTGGTCAGTCGAGATTCACACCGAGCCATCGAGATCTCAGCCTCGAACCATCATCCATCAAGCTTGGAGATCGAATCGTGAGTCCCAAAAACCACCATTTCTATGTTTTCTATATGTCTCTTCATAAAGCATGCCTAGATCTCTGTGATATGGTTAGATCTTCTGATATGTTGCTTAGGATTGCTAGAACTACCATAAAGTCGATAACTTTACATGTGAAATCCATCCATGACAAAGATTTATGCTATTTTAGCCATTTTAGGGTTTTATATGTATTTTGGGTGATCGGATGACAAAATGCATGTTTAAGGTGTTAAAGCTTGCTGATTTATGTTGGTAAATGCCTATGTATGCTAAACAATGAATTGCATGTGAGAATGGAAGCTGTTAGGTCAATTTTTAGGCTGATCCATATGTTTTTCGCGACCAGCGAAACTGTGGTGTTCTCTGGGCGAAACTGTCCAGCGAAACTATGTATATCTCCTTCCAGCGACACTATGCAGCGAAACTGTAGTGTCGCTGGGTAAACCGACCAGACCAGCTCGAGCGAATCTACCGAGCGAAATTCCCTGAACGAAAGTTCAAACCAGTTTCGGGCGAAACTAGGCTAGCGAAACTGTGCCAACAGTTTCGAGCAAAACTAGTCTAGCGAAACTGTGTCATCGGGCATTGCCTAGCGAAAATGCTGCCCGTGTACACAGCGAAACTGCCTAGCGAAACTAGGCTAGCGAAACTGTGACCAGAATCTAAACTTATACAATTTGCTTGAATGTTATGCCATGACTTACATGATTATGCCATGATGATACATGCTTTGATTCCTGATATGTATGAACCCTTGTTTATGATCAACCATTGGTGTCGTGTGTTTGTATGTCGAGTCATAGTTCCAACGTGCTATGTTATGGGCCATAGTGACGTTAAGTAAAGATTAGACACAAAACTAATACCTAAGACCTAAACGTGTTCATAGGTCTTCATTAAGCATACTTGGATTACTAGCAAGTGTAGCAGTGCAACCAAAGGTGAGTGTCACTAACCTGATTACCGTGAACCCGTTTGGGTCACACCGAATAACTAAAAGTAAAACAATGCTGACAAACTCGAGAGTGCTAGGCACCTCCCTGATAAACTTGAAAACCTGGAGTGCTCGGCACCCACTTGAAAGAACTTGAAGTGCTTTATGGGAAGCACTTGCGAATTACCAAAACAACGATTTCTAAAACGAAACCAAAAAAAAAAACACTTTTGAGATTCATGAGAATCCAGTAAACCGTTTTAATATGGCTAGTGTAGGTTAAAGTCTAAACCACATGATATCACATGATTTCTAAGGATGCCTTGAAAACTTAAAAGTCCTCAACTAAATTGTACCATTAATTGTAAAGCGAGGGGATGTTGGGTAGATCTACTGGAGTTTGACAAACTCTGCCCCGTGGCACGGGGAGTGCACGGAGGTACAATATCAGCCTATCTGACCGTGATCCCGAGAGGACACGGGGGAGGCGAATCCGCGATGACGTAGGTCCGCAGTACTAGATGGCTCGGCCACTACAATAAATTATAGTCAGCTTTGGTGCAAACTTCCTTAGTGCATGGAACAACGGATTAGCTACCCGCGATATCGGTTGAGCACTTTAACTTTACAAAACTAGTTCGTACCCGATGACGTAGGTCACGGACAATTCCTTTATAAACTAAGACATAACATTTTGCATTGTTTTCCACAAACGAATACTATGTAAGTATACCTTGATACAAATTTATGATTATGAGACCGGGCCAATGCATGACAAGCCCACTGTGAACTCACCAGCCGTTAGGTTGACACTTGCGTGGTTTAAACTTTTGCAGATCGCTAAGGAGTATCCGCTGGAGGTTGGCATGGCACGTGAAGACTTTTATTTTAATTGAACTATTTGGGAATTTAAAAACAATGTTTATGTAAAGCACATGGTTAGTGCTAAGACAATATTTTATTCCGCTGCGTTTTTATTTGAGACTTTACTTTATAACTGATTTTGAACTAACTCTGATTCATTAAGTATTTGTAACTAGTGGTTGTGAATCCTGGTCTAGCCGCACCCCTTAACGGTATAAACTCCGTTAGTGGTTATTTGGGGGTGTGACAAAATGTGATAAGCAAAGCATATCTGAGTATGTCTGATAGTGTGGGGTACACTGGTCAATGCAAATATAATAAACACCTTAACATATCCAGATGTTATGAGTATGTTTGTGCCAGAGTTTAAAGTTGGACAAATTATATCTGCAATCGGCATGGCTTATGTGCTTCAATAATTGAAATTGAAATGTAGTTCAGCATGTTTTGACCAATATGATTCCAAGTTGTGATCTTTCTCACAAAAGACAAAAATAGTGTCTGATTATGTAATGTCTTTACTTTTCTTATCAGAAGATACCAAAAAGATTTTAGGTGTGTTTTGATATAAAGTTACTAAAAGTCAAAAATATTTTGTTTCTGATTTGTTTTCGATTGATCAATACGGAATACGAAATCAATTTCAAAATCAAAATATCTTGGAGTCTCGAAGAGACGTTTTGCGCCAAGATTATTTATGTTGGCAGGTTTCTATGTGGAAGAGAACATCACAACTTCAAGTCTTCTGAAGTTTGGTGATAAAGAGATTACATACGATGCAATATCAAGTATTCAAGATTGAACTTTTCGTCAAGATCGAGGAAGAGTTTAATTGAAGATACAAGATACAAGTTTTGATTAGAGGAGAGGATACTACACATGCCGAGGGGGAGTTTGTTGATACATAGTCCTGATCGTCATGTGAAGTATCGAATACAAGACAAAGACTCACAAGATAGCTGAGGTCCGAACTCCTAGCGAACCTGGAGTTCGGACAGCTCCGAGCTTGTGGCGAACATGAGGTTCGGCCAGTCGAAGTTCAGCCTTATAAATAGTTGCATCTTGTGTTGTATTAAACAGTAGTCTAAGCTTCCGTGTCATATAATCTCTGTGTACTCTGTGGTTCTCTCAGTGGTTAATACAAGTTCATTTGTATTTACTCTTTATGTTCATCTCGTATTTCATTGATTTCATCACGACTAAGTAGAAGATCCATACGCTCACGCACTTTCATTTTCAAATGATGATTGATTGCATTCACGAACAAAATGGCCGAATTTGGAACATTTAATATTTGATTTATCCAATTCGAGTTTCCCTCCTGGACTGAAAATATTCTTTCCATGTTTCTTTATGAATCTTCTACCCTTTTCAGCTGTCATAGCAAACTGCCAATGTCAATCTAATTCATTTAGATGATCATCATCCAAATTTTGTAAGTCATTTCCAGACAAATCAGTTTCACCAATGTTACCAAAAATTGATCCAGAAGAAGATGATATGAAAGCAGATAACAATGCAGCTAAATCTTCAGCTGTTTTAACTGGAATTGAACTATTTGATTTATCGGGAGCTGTAAATCTACAACCTGAAGTGTACCCAGAATTATCATATTTCCCATCAAGAAGAGCCGTAGGTAATGGATTAAAGGTTAAACTAGGATTTGACTTAGCTTTAGCATTCACAGTAGCTGAATTATCCCCATAATAAAATTCTGGATTATGATGTAGAGCAGGTGTAGATCTTTTTACCCTCATCTCTAGTTCATGAGCTAGTAACTTTCCTGTTAACTTATGAAAAGACCATCCAGAGTATTCATTATCATGTGTTAATAATAGAACATAATTTTCCCAGCTATTCGGTAAAGCTTCCGAAAACGTTTCTTTAAGCTCATCATCCTTTTTTGTAATTTTCAGCTCACCAAGTTCACTAACAAGATGGGAAAACCTTGAAACCAAGTCTGAAATACTTTCCTTTTCACAATGTTGAAAGTTATCAAATTTCTTTTGCAATACTTTCTTTCGACTTTTCTGATATTGTTCATTTCCTGCACATCTATCTTTTAATGAATCCCACAATGTTTTAGATGTTGTGCAAGTTTTAAACTGATCCAACAATTCTCTTGGTAATGCCATCATGAGATTTTTCAAGGAAGGTTACATGAGATTTTTCAACGGGTGAGACTATCATATGTTCCTCATAAATGATCAATCAAAATTAATATGTGGACAAAATTTCAATGAAGGATTCATTCTTAAGGGCTACAATGAGTTTGCCAATACATAAATAGTTGGTTGTCATCATGAGAAAAAACATAAAGGCTCTGTCAAATACTTTAAGCTCGGATTACGCATTACATGGCGATTACCAAGATTTAGGAGATTGTTCACAAATTTGTGAATCTTGCGGGGTAGAATTTTGGTTTGCAGAGGGGCTTAAATCATATCCATTAAGTCGTAGACCACGTTACAACCATTGTTGTAAGTCTGGATATGTTGCTTTAAACTATCTGAAGCCTCCTCCTAATGAAATAAGATCTCTTTTTAATGATAATATATTTCTTTCTAAAATTCATAAATATAATTGTATGTTGTCCATGGCATCTTTTGGTGAAACAATAGATAAAACTATTAATAATACAACAGGTTCATACGTTTTTAAAGTTTCGAGTCAAGTCTGCCACTGGCTAGGTTCTTTGCTTCCTCCTGTAGATAGAAAACCAGGCTTCCTTCAACTCTACTTCTATGACACTGCTAATGAGATCCATAATAGACTTAGTTGTTTCTATTTTAGTTGATCAAAACTCTTTAAGCGAATCAATCATACATGTACTAATTGTAACACTAAATAAACTAAAAAAAAAGTAGTAAAACTTTTTAGAACTGCTCGAGATTTGTTTCCAAAGTACAAACGTACCTAATTTTAGTGCTCAATTGTACCAAGGTCACAATACTCATCCATATGAAACTCCTTCAAATGGAATAATTGTTGCAATTATATGTGAAACTAATCCAGATGCTGTAGATTTTGACATTATCGTACGAACATTATCTGATGTCCCTCAGCGTGTTAACAATTTTCACCCATCATATATGTCACCACAATATCCGTTACTTTTTGTTAATGAAAGTTTCTGGTGTGGCTGTTACTTTTGAAACAGACAAACAGAGTGCACAGCAAATGAGAAGGATGAAGGCTCATTAGGTGCCAACGAATGAGTACCTAATGAGTGCCATCAATGAGTGCCGAATGAGTTCATTCGGTGGACAATCTCATCTGGCGATGCGCTTTAGTATAAATACTTGTTCATTGTCTTCATTTGTTAAGTTTGTTCATTCTGCGACAGGAGTGTTCATTCGGTGACTCCATTTTGTTAGAGAGGGGAGGTCATACTCCACCTCTCCCAGAGCTTAACAATGTAAACTCCTTTGGTATTGTAATCATTTGACACTAATAATAATACCGACAAGCTTCTGTCTATAATATGTTCTTATTTGACCCAGAAACGATCCTTTCACGATTTTACAACCGGCATCAAATGTAACAGCCCAGACCCGTCGCACCAAGATATTGTCCGCTTTGGCAGCCGGCATGCCCTCAGGCATCCGCCCCTCACGGATTTAAAACGCGTCTTGGTGGGGGAGGTATCCACACCCTTATAAAGGAATGCTTAGTTCCCCTCCCCACCAATGTGGGATGTTACAATCCTCCCCCCTTAGGGGACCAGCGTCCTCGCTGGCACACTGGCCGACGACCGGCTCTGATACCATCTGTAACAGCCCAGACCCGTCGCACCAAGATATTGTCCGCTTTGGCAGCCGGCATGCCCTCAGGCATCCGCCCCTCACGGATTTAAAACGCGTCTTGGTGGGGGAGGTATCCACACCCTTATAAAGGAATGCTTAGTTCCCCTCCCCACCAATGTGGGATGTTACATCAAAGCCGATGGTTCTTTCCGGCTTAGTATATGATTATGGACGTTAAACAGAAGATTTTGGTGAAAGAAAATCGACAAAAAAAAAACAAATTTTTTGGTCGAAGTTATGCACCAAAGTATCTCATTCGGTGAGTCACCGAATGAATATTCAGGCCACCGAATGAGAAGTGTGTTCATTCGGCAGTGAATCTTCATGGGGCCGAATGAAAATGGTTTTCATTCGACTAGCAATCTTCATCCGACCGAATGAAGTAAATGTTCATTCGGCAGGCAATTTTCAAGCACATCTTCGCCGAATAAAGATATGTTATATATTAGCATCGAATGATCTCATTCGCCGAATGAGTTCATTCGCCAGTTTCTTCATTCTTTTCCTTATTTAGTGAAACTTCATTTGCTGCTCATTGGGTGGACGGTTCTCTCCTTGGGTGGTTAATTCGCATCAACATCAATCGTTCAATTCAGGGTGTTGATTACTGCTCAGATGAGATGATATGGGGGTTTCAAGAATTTTAAATCAATTACTGGGTTTTTCTTTGATTCAATAGATATGGGAAGTTAAAGTTAACTTGGAAGGCTAAGAAGACCCGAGGTAACTAGTTATCTCGGAAGAGCAATCCGCCCGAGATAACTTAAGTTACCTCGGGAGGCAACTTTATCTGGAAAGCTCAGTTTTACCCCAGGAAGTGGATGTGCTCGAGATAACTCAAGTTACCTCGGTAAGCGAGTTATCGTAGACAACATGACTTCTTAACTTGTCCTAACATTTTTTCTTTTCTTCAGAGACGTAAGCCGCTATGTTCTCAGCCCATCAGAAGCCCTCAATTTATCTTCTAGATTAGTTTAATATTATTCTAGTTCATATATCTCTGTTCGACGGTCTAGATGATCATTAGAGAAATCAAGGGCTCTCCTTGATTTCTTAGGCACTATATATAGTTACTTGTATTCTGTAATTCAGGTCGTTCGTTCATGTATGCTTTCGAATTATCAAGTAATAATATAGTTTCATGTACAATTCATTTCTGTGTTTTACTTAATTTATATTCAATCTCCATCTTGCTAACTAAAACAGAGTAATCGGTTTAACTTGTTTCCGCTGGTTGTGCTTTAAGTAAATTCTTGTCATCGGTTAACTCTGTACCAAGAATCGATCCTACAAGTGGTATCACCGTATCAGATCCTTGGCTCTTGTTTTGAAAGAAAATCTTTTAAAACCTCTTATTTACTTACACTATTTTTTTTTGTTAAAATCATCGTTTCTTCATTTTGAAACATCCTTAACCATGGGTGACTCTCGAAATGGTAGTTCGAACAAACCACCAACCTTCATGCTCGATGATTTTGATACGTGGAAACGGTGTATGGTCATGTATCTTCATCATTTTGATTATCGAACGTGGAAGTTTGTAATTTATGGTCCTACTATTCCCAAAACAAAATCGACCACTGTACCCAGTGTTGACATAGTAAAAGCCCTTGTGGATTATTCCAATGAGGACTATAAGATGGTTGAGGGTGACCATAAGGCGCTATGGACACTGTAGGCCGCACTTCCAAATTCGGTCCTCGTGGGTTTCAAAAATCAAACAACTGCTTTTGATTTATGGAAATCACTAAACGAAATGTACGAAGGAACTGATGAAGTCAAAGGAAACAAGAAAGATGTTTTAAAACAAAGATACGAGAACTTCTCTCCCAAAACTGGTGAGATTGTGAATGCTCAGTATCTTTATTTTGTTCAACTTCTTGATTAACTACAGGGAGATGATGTCAAGATGGAAAATGGTGACATCATCAAAAAAAAAATTTGAGGTGACTTTCGGATGTTTGGACAGTTTATACTATAGTCATCAAGGACCTCAATACTCTGAAATTAAGTGAACTTCAAGGGATGATGAGTGCCTATGAGGTGGAAATAAGAGAAAAGACAGGTGCCTTAGGGAAACCTGCAAATTTAACATTTCCAAGTTCCACAACACTCATCACTGCTCATGAAGAAAGAAGCCAAATTTGTGATCAAACTCCTGTGATCACATATCTGACAACACCACGAGGTGATGAACTCATGCCTCATTTTTATAACAATTTTGCTCGGGTTGCAGAGAGCAGTCATGGTGGGTTCACTAGATCTGATCTAGAATTCCTTAGTGCTGATGACCTGGAAGAGATGGACATCTATACGTGCATAAAGGTTCTACAGGAGAACTGGTAGAAAGTATAATGGAGATAGAAGTGCCCAAATTGGGTTGGACAAGAGGAAAGAAAATTGCTATAACTGTCACCAACTAGGACATTTTGCCAGGGAATGTAAGCAACCCAGAAGGGAAAACACGAACCATGATGGAGGAAACAAATACCACAGACCTCATAATGCATACACAAAGTATTAAACCTCGAATGCATCTATTGAAGGTCCCTCTGCTCCTTCATCAAGCTGAACCACCCAAAACCATGCAACTGCTGTCGTCAACCAAACTAGTTGTGTTGATTGGGAATAAATTATGCGGTTCTCTCCCATCAATCATGATTTGATGGCAAATGAAATTTCATACTTTGCAGACAACTCCTCTACTTCATCTGTGGATATCTCTTCAAAATGTGAGGTAAATACTGAAATTTCTGATGACGAACTTGTTGATACATGGTTCCTTATCTTCATGTGAAGTATCGAATACAAGACGAGGACATGCAAGTATGCTGTGGTCCGAACTCCTGACGAACCTAGAGATCGGACTGGTCCGAATAGGTCCGAACCTGGAGTTCAGACCATCAGAATTTCTCAGGTATAAATAGCATGTCGTGTATTGTATTCAGGAGCTTTCGAGTTTTATATTCTAAGTGTCTCTGTGTAAACTCTCTGTGGTTAATACAAGTCTGATTTGTATTTACTCTTGTGTTTCAACTCGTTGTACATTGATTTTGTTACGACTAAGTAGACGACTCACATGTTCACGCATTTTCAAGTGGTATCAGAGCTTTTGGTTTGCTTTACTGGTCGGAAATCTCTATTTTTCGAAGTTTTGAGTCAAATTTCACGATTTTGCAAAAATAAGTATTATTTTTGAGTTCGTTTGATCATCTCGAGTGTGCTTCTCGTAAAAAATCTGTTTCTGAATTGTTTCTATTGAGTTTTCTTGAATTCCTGTCGAAACTTCCAGTCAAAAAACACTGAAAATCGAGAAAATGGTGGAGTGAGCTTGGTCTCGTCTGAGGTTCGGACAACTTCGGAGTAACCGCTCCGAACTCAAGGTTCGGACGTGGTTCGGTCTTTCTGTTGTTTCGGAGAGAGTTCGGTCCAAGTTCAGATTGAGTTCAGTCATCTTTCGGCATAAGTTCTGTCTTGGTTCTGTCTGTTCTTCCGAAGCTCAGTTCGGCGAAGCTTAGGTTCGGACTAAGTTCGGAGGTAGTTCGGAGCCGGTTCGGAGTGAACAGTAACTAGATTTTTCAAAATGTCCGATTTTCAAGCCTTCGCGGCTATTCAAAATTCGGTTCAAGCAACGATGCAAACAATGAGAATTATGATAATGAAATTAGAACAAGTCAGAAAGTTCCCAAATTATTGCGGTTGGAAGATTATCATAGTTGGGCTACACAATTTTAAGCACATGTTAACACAAATGATATTGATATGTGATTGTCATATCATGAACCATATGTTTATCCCAAAGATGCGACTGGTGAACCAATTCTTCAAATAAAATTCACTAATGATCAAAAGAAAGCATATCAAGCTGAAAAGAAGGCGTGTGGTACTTTGACAATGGAATTGCTGAAAGAATTACTACATCAATTTTCTGCCAATTTTACATCATACAGCTTATGGAATGCTTTGCAGAAAAGATGTAAGGGCAATGACCAATATAAGAAAAGTCGTCAAAAGGTTTTGAGAAAAGAGTTTGATAGTTTCAAGCATTATCCATTTTGAATCAATTTCGTATCTAATTGCAAGATTTGCACATTTGATTAGTGAAAGGAGTCTGGTGAATATTACAAAGGAAGATGCTGAATTAAAAGAAAAGATTTTAGAAGCATTACCAGAAAAGTGGGAAAATTATGTGATGATGGTTACTCATGATAAAGAATATTCTGGTCTGAGTTACAATGATTTGATTCAAAGGATACAAGCATGGGATATGGAGTTGATGATGAATAAATCACTTCCTGTACAAATTCAAAATCCAGCAGTGTATTATGGTGAAAATGTATCTACAACCAATACTGGAAAATCTAATATTCTTAGTTCTGCGCCTCCTACAACATTTCTCGCAGGTAAATCTGAAACTCCTAGTTATTCTTCCGCTGGTTGTACTGTTTCAGTTCCTAGTTCTTCGACTCAAAGTGCATTGTCCGCTCAAACTATCGATGATTATAATGCTTTGATGTCTGCGTTGGTCTCTTCATATTTTGGTGTTATCACTGGTGCTGTGAGTAATACTGAATTGGCAAATGAAGATTACGATCAAATTGATTATGATCATTTGGAGGAAATGGATCTAAATTGGCAGTATGCTATGTGGGTTCGAAGAACGAAGAAATTTTTCAATAGAACTGGTAAGAAGCGGTTGAATCAGGAAGGTAAGATTGGTTTGGACAAGTCTAAAGTAAAATGTTATAAGTGTTCCGTCTATGGTCACTTTGATCGAGAATGTCCAAGTTCAGCAGATAATTAATTGAAAACTGGTCAACATGCACATTTAGTCTTTCATCCATCAAATGAAGCTGACAAGGTTCAGAAGAAATCTGTTACTTTTGCTAATAATTTGACAGAAACGTTTTGGTATCCAGATCAATTTGCCTGGAATGCAGATTCAGCAGCTAAAAGGAATCGTGCACCATTTTCAATTGCATTGACTGCTCGTCATGATGATGATGATAGTATTTTGACGGATTCTGATTCTTATTCAAGTGAATCATTGGTTCAAGAAGTTTTACCAAAGGTTATTGAAAGCTCAAAAGCTGAAAAAGTCAAGTGTCTGGAATGTGACAAATTGCACAAGAAGATTGCAAGTTTTGATCAACGTTCAAAAATGTCAACTGAAGAGATTGTTGTGCTTAAGAAAAAGTTGGATGATTTTGAGAAGAAATATTATGAATTGGTTCATATTCATGAAGATGTTTTGAAAGAGAAGACACAATTGGCCGAGGAGTGTGAGAAAGCCAAAGCTGAAGCTTTAGATACAATTCAAGATTTTGAGAATCTATTTGAGAAAAGTTATCCAGTTCAGCAAAAATATGAAAAGGCTAATACTCTTATTGTTGAAATTGTTGCTACTATTGAGAAGCTTCAAAACAAGATTTATGTGCTTCAAGATGAGAATGTTCTTTATCGAGATAAGAATGAAGTATTGACTAAAGATGTTGAGATTTATAAGAAAAAGAGAGAAAGTGTTCTTGAAGAGTTATTTGCTAAATGTGAGATCAGAAAATTACAAGCTTATGAATATGATGATCTCAATGCAAAGTTCATCAAGTCTCAAAAAGTGGTGTTTGAGGCTCAACAGAAGATTAATGATTTGCAGTTAGAGATTTTGGAGTTGAAAAGGCAAGTGAAGAATTGCAATTTATCACCAACATTGCTGAATTTCTTGTATAAACAGGATAAAAGTGCGGAGAATTCTCAGAAAGATGATGTTTACTTGGTTCCTCAACCAGTGGATTTAATTGAAGTTACATCTGCTGCGCTTGATCCTAAGGGTGAATTGCATGATTATTCCAAATTTGCCACTCCATCCAAGAAAAAGAATTCAAAGTCTAAGAAGAAAGAAAAATCTTTGGGTGATGTTCCAAAATTTAGTTCAAAATCTGCTTTTCTGGAGAATGAAAAGGTGTTTGATAAGGTTGTTTCAAGTTCTTCATCTGGAACTGAAGAAGAAAAAGTTTTGGTTGAGAAGAACAAGTTGAAGGATATCAAAGCCAAATTTACTAGCGAAGCTTAAGCAAGAGAAGTTTTGGGTTCTTCTTCCACTTCTTCAAAAATTCAAGGATTCAAACACAAAGGTTTAGGTTATGAAGTAAAGGAAGAACCGATTCAAGCAAAGAAACCAGTGAAAGTTGCAAAGGTTCCAAAAGCAAAAGTTACAAAGAAATCATCTCCTCAGAAGGAATTTTCTTATTACTCTGGAAGGTCATCATCTTCACGGAGTCCATCTCCTAGGTATGATTCTTCTGATGATTTCTTTGATAATTTTGATTCTGAGCATTCTTCTGGTTTTCATAAATCAAAACAATTTTCAAACATTTTTCGCAAATGACTTTGTTATGCATGTCGTCAACCGGGACATCTTGTTGTTGATTGTCCGACGACTGCATATATCCACAACACTGCTAAATATGTGGATAATAAAGGTCAAATTTTTGATGAACTATTGTCTCCAAAGATTAAATCAACCCGTAAATCGTTTGGGTCTAAACCAAGTATGTCGGTTGAATCTGATTCAGGTTCTGATAAAAAATTACAAATTTTACAAATCTGGAAACCAAAGGATGTTTCCAAGGTCAACAACGACTATGTGGAAGACACCGGGCGACCCGACGTTGTTGAATCGGGTCGATCCCAAAGCAACTAATGGTTTATTTGGTGTTAAGCAAGTATTTCAGGAAGATCTTTTGGTGATTGGAAAATTGCTGATTGTGGAATATCTGTGCTAACTTAAACTAAATATCACCATCAATCTGTTTTTTAAAAGGCTATTATGCAAGTATTCATGTCGGTTGATCGATTTTTCTTGTTTTTCATTCCGTCTCAGTTTGAGGGGGAGTTTTGTTATTGCAAAATCCAAAAATAGTGTCTTCTTTTTTCAAATCGTAAAAATGAAAATCTATAAATAGAGTTGTCATTGTTATTGGGAGAAATTTGAAAAAGACAAAAACATTGAAAAATGAGAAATTGTATCCGACATGACTGGGAAATGATGGTACATTGGCTGACATCGTCTGGCTCATGGATAAAGTAGGTGAAAAAGCCATAAGACCATTTGATCGATGTGTAAGGTAGGCTTGGCAAATCAAAAAGTATTCAAATGTGATATACACTAAATTTGATGCTTGACCTAGTGGACAACATCTTGATGCATATCTCATGATATATCAAGAAAAAGATATGTGAAAATAAAATGAGAACTCACTGTGTATACATGTGTTCTTTTTGCAAAGATTTAAACTTGTTTGATTTTCTTTATTTTGTCAAACGATCAGACTTTCTCTGCATGCTCACAAGGGCGACCTGATTATTGTTCGTTTGACGTTCTGCTTTATTTTCTTTGGTGTTTCGTATAACTCATCGGACATTCTCCGCGTGTCCACAAGGCCGACATGATTGTTGTTGAGTTATACAATTTCAACTTTTTTTATTTTCTTATTTTGTTAAATCCGAGGCTTTATCTGCGTATCGAAAGATCGACCTTAAGGTAGACGATTTAACGTTCTTATTTCTTTTTGCATGGAACACAGTTGACTATTTCATGGTTGCGATCATTATGTGATTAAAATCACAAATAAAATCACAACATGTGATAAGCAAAAGCATATCTGAGTATGTCTGATAGTGTGGGGTACACAGGTCAATGCAAGTTTAATCAATACCTTAACATATCCAGATGTTATGAGTATGATTGTGCCAGAGTTTAAAGTTGGACAAATTATATCTGCAATCGACATGGCTTATGTGCTATAATAATCAAAATTGAAATGTAGCTCAACATGTTATGTTCAATATGATCTCAAGTCGTGATCTTTCTCACAAATGACAAAGATAGTGTGTGATTCTGTCTTGCATTATCAGAAAATACCAAAAAGATTTTAGGTGTGTTATGATATAAAGTTTCTAAAAGTCAAAAATATTTTATTTCTTATTTGTTTTCGATTGATCAACACGAAGTACAAAATCAATTTCAAAATCATAATATCTTAGAGTCTCGAAGAGACGTTTTGCGCCAAGATTATTTATGTTGGCAGGTGCCTAAGTGGAAAGAGGACAACACAACTTCAAGTCTTCTGAAGATTGTTGATAAAGAGATTACACACGATGCAATATCCAGTATTCAAGATTGAACTCATCGTCAAGATTAAGGAAGAGTTTGATTGAAGATACAAGATACAAGTTTTAGAAGGAAGATGATACTGCACATGCCGAGGGGGAGTTTGTTGATACATGGTTCCTTATCGTCATGTGAAGTATCGAATACAAGACGAGGACATGCAAGTATGCTGTGGTCCGAACTCCTGACGAACCTAGAGTTCGGACTGGTCCGAATAGGTCCGAACCTAGAGTTCGGACCATCAGAATTTCTTAGGTATAAATAGCATGTCGTGTATTGTATTCAGGAGCTCTCGAGTTTTATCTTCTAAGTATCTCTGTGTAAACTCTCTATGGTTAATACAAGTCTGATTTGTATTTACTCTTGTGTTTCAACTCGTTGTATATTGATTTCGTTACGACTAAGTAGACGATTCACACGCTCACGTATTTTTAGTACTTTCTCTTTTGCAAACCTGCATGTGAATAACAAATTAAAAATTATAGAAAGCATAATTTGGAACTTATTGAGGAAATGGCCAGTCTTAAAGAAATAAAAGAATACTCAAGAAAGGCTAAAAATGCTTATAACAACAAGATTGAGGAGCTAATCAATAATATTAGTACTCTATAACAAAATAAATCCAATCTCTTCACTTAAATTAAGGACCTGCTTTCTAAATTAGAAGTTGCAAACAAAGAGTGTGAGGATGTGAGATCTGAGTTGAACATCTCTGAAATCAAACTTTCTGATGCCATTGCTGACTGTGAAAAACTCCAGGCCAGTAACGAAAAACATTTAAAATTATGGTAAAGTAAAAAAGGTAACATGATACAAAAAGAATAATGGGATTGGGTGTAATAAAGTCACTTATCCTGTTTTTACACTGAATGTGTGGAAAAGATTAAAAATGAAGAAACAAAGTGCAACTTACCCCTGACCCCATTATTGAAACTGGTGATGAAACCAAAATTTCTATTGAGACGTCTTTATTGAAAACCAAAACTGATGAAACAACGAAAGTGCTGTAACTGAAAAGGAAGTCACACCAACTGTTAAACCACAATTTTACAGCATTTCTAATGAAATTGTCAAAGATCTTAAGAAATCAAAATCAATTGAAAAGACTGAATCTGGTGATTTATAAAATATTTCAAACAAAATCAAGAAAGCACCTTCAGTCACTTTTTCTGAAACAAGTTGATGGTATTCCTAAAACTAAGATGTTGAAGGATAATGCATAATCTGTGGAAAAATTGGTCATGTTGCAATTGACTTTCACCACAATCCATTTTTGAAAATTAGTCAAGCTGTCAAAAGTCAAACAGTTGATAGAATGGAAAACTCGGCAAAAACAAGGGTTGTTGGTGATAATCATATTGTCAACAAGAAAAATAACTCCAAAGAGTCAATTCATTCGGATAATTCTTACTCCGGAAGAAAATTTGACCACCCGAGAAAACATTACTCCGGGAGCTCAAACATTCATTCAGGATATGGACCATCTGGATCTATAGGCAAACATCGACCAATTTACTTTAAACATGATGATTATGAGGACCTGGAATACAATTTTTCTAGGCCACCTAATAACAATCAGAAATCTAGGAGTGTGTGTGCTCCTAGAGGAAGAAATTTTGATCCTGAGGTAAAATATACCTTGGATGGAAAAAGTTGTTATCCCATGGTAATAATTACCTCGGAGGGACAAAATTACTCAGGAGACATCTGAGAGACAGAAAATGGGCTCCCGAGGTAAAATTTACCTCGGAAGGGCAAAATTTCTACCCCGAGGTAAAAATTACCACGAATGAACAATTTTACTCCTGAAGGAAATTTACACCTCAAAAAGGAGGTTTTCGTCCTAATCAAGATAAACTGTTTTTAATAGCAAAAATAAACTGTTGTCTCAAAATAATGTTTCAGAATTTCATAAATCAAACTTCATCTTTTGAAACAATATACTCTGAATCATCAAAAGCTACAAGACAGAGGGAGTATGGCAGAGAACCGCAACTGAAAAACAAAAATTTTTCAATTTTTAGCCTGAACAAAATTCTCTCCCTAATCCCAAAAATGTCAAGAATCTTCAAATAATGATCAGTCAAAGGTTGAGTCATCAAAAACTAAAGATGTGACTCAAACACCTGTACTCAAGGAGTGTAAGTATAATGATGCTATGGAAGACCCAAGACCACAATAGCTTGGGTCTCCCTAAGAAAATAACTAGATTTGTCTTACTTATGCAGGACACATCTAATAAATTTTAGAGCAGCATCTGGGTTGTAGATAGCAGATGTTCTTGCCATATAACAGGAAATAAAGAATTATTAAAAAATACAAAAAGAGTTAATGGAGGACCAGTTGCTTTTGGAAGCATTGAGGGTCAAATTTCTGGACAGGGAATTTCCTCAAATGGGAAGCTTACCTTTGATAAGGTAAATTATGTTGAGATATTAAACTTCAATCTTCTTAGTGTCTCACAAATGCGTGACAAGAAGTTGTTTGTTTTGTTTAATGAATCAGAGGCTATCATCCTTAAACCTGGTGTTGAAATACATAAAAACATGATTTTAATAAAGGCACCTAGGAAGGATGGTTTGTACATTCTGGATATGGCACATACTTCATTTAAGGATGGTATCAGCTGCCATATATATGCACCGTATTCCCATATCCATAGCTAGTTGCAACCCAACAATCAAAGCTTCATACTCAGATTCGTTGTTGGTAGCCTGGAAATCACAAGATATGGATAGTGGTATTATGTCCCTCTGTGGCGATTTTAGCAGAATGCCAAGACCTGTTACTCTAACATTTGAGGATTTGTCTGTATAGAGAATGCAATTGTCTGTGAGCTTCTCGAGCTTCTGGACTTCTTTATCGGCTTCCGGCTCAATATCACTGCAGAAATCAGTCACAAAATCAGCCAAGGCCTGGGATTTGATTGTTTTGTTTGGCTCATATCGAATGTCATAGGCATTCAATCTAACTGCCCAAATTAGCATAGCTACCTGACATTCCCGGCTTCCTAAGGACTGCCCTAATAGGATAGTTAGATTTCACATTACTAATATGGGTTTCAAAATAATGTCTTAATCTAGCGGAAGTCATTATAAGTGCTAAATTAACTTTTCAGGATAGGAATACTTGGATTATGCGTCTAGCGGAGTTTTACTTATGTAATATACCGAATGCTGCAGACCTTCTTGATCCTTGACTAGTACAGCACTGACTGCGCTTCCGGATACTGCAAGATACAAGGATAGTGGCTCCCCGTCTTCAGGTTTCATTAGGAGAGGAGTTGATGATAAGTAGGCTTTCAAAGGTTAGAGCGCTTCCTCGTGCTTCTCATTCCATTCAAATCTCTTTTTTTTTCTCAGAATATCATAGAAATGTTTGCTTTTCTTTGAGGATATCGAAATAAACGTGTTGAGTGCCACTATCCTGCCTGTCAACCTTTGTACTTCCTTAATTGTTGTAGGAGATTTAAATTCAATATTGCCTTGATTTTCTTGGGGCTTGCTTTTATTCCTCTTCTGGTCACCATGTAACCCAAGAATTTTTCCAGCTCGGAATCTAAAGTGGCACTTGGCAGGATTCAACTTCATGTTGTATCTATCTAGAATATCAAAGTCAGTTTAGAGATCCCGAACGTGATCCTTAGCTTTCTTGGACTTTATCACCATGTCATCAATATAAACCTCCATAGTGTCCCCCAGTTGCTCTTGAACATCGTGTTGACTAATCTTTGGTATGTGGCACCTGCATTTCTCAAACCAAAAGCCATAGCAGTATAACAATATATACCTATAGGGGTTATGAATGTTGTATGCTCCTAGTCAGAGGGTTCCATTTGGATTTGTTGGAATCCTGATGAGGCATCCATGAAGGTGAGCATCTCATGGCCAGCCGCTGCATCCACCATTTCATCAATGTGTGGAAGTGGGAAAGGGTCTTTTGGACAAGCGTTGTTTAAGTCCGTGTAGTCCATACATACTCTCCACTTTCCATTTTTCTTTTGTACCACGATTACGTTGGCTAGCCATTTGGGATACTTAACCTCCCTAATCATCACTGTCTTGAGATGCTTTTCCACCTCTTCTTGAATGATCACATTTGTCTCGGGCGCGAACTTCCTTCTTTTTGATGGACGGTCCTGAAAGACTAATAAGTACAAAGTTTATGAGTTATAATATGTTTAGGGATACCTATCATATCCTCATGTTTCTAGGAAAAAGTTGCGGTTCTGAATTTTAGAAGCTGGAAGAGCTTCTACTCGGTATCCTCTGGGATGTTGGTCCATATCATCATCTTGACTTCGGGATTCTCAGGATCCAACTGCATTTCTTTAACATCTTGCTCCCTGTCATCCTAATCGTCGTGTGCCTATTTCTATAATTTCAATGCTATCGTCAATTTTTTTGTGCTCTTCATTGATGATGAGTAACAGTTCTTGGCTTCCTGCTGGTCGCTTTGTATCCTAACAACTCCCCATGGAGTAGGAAGCTTGATTCATTGATGATAAGTTGAGGGAACCTCTTTCATTTCATGTATCCATGGCCTACCAAGAATAATGTTGCAACAAGATAGGGAATCAATAACACAAAATTTCTACATAAAGTTTACCCCCTCTATTTATACCAGCAACCTGATATCCCGAACAGTGCTCTTATTTTCGCCACTGAATCCGACCAGTACTGAGGATCTTGGGACGATATCATTTTCTGAGATATTCATCTTTTTTAGCACATCAAGTTGAATTATGTTGACTGAGCTTCTGTTATCTCTTAGGATCATGCGGACCAAATGGTTAGCGTTATATAAAGTGATCACTAGGCTGTCATAGTGGGGATCTTGGACGTTTCAGCGGTCACTCATCAAATGATATTACTTTATCTTGAGTCAACATCGACGTCCTGACAGGTCTTTCACTCTGTTCAGACTTAGATTATTTAGAATGCTTTTTTGTTGAAGAGCGGGAGGTGCCGCAAACATCTGAGTCTCCTGAAATAAAGTTAATGATTCTGGCATCCTATGGTGAAGAAGTCGCTCTCTTGGGAGACTTCTCAGCTTCTTGGACCTTGCTCTTCTTTCTACCTAGCAATTATTTGAGATGCACCTTGCTGAGCAAATAGTTGATCTCCTTTCGAAGTGCTATACATTCGTCAGTCAGGTGGCCAAAATCCTCATGGTAGGCACACCACTTGGTTTTATCTTTCCAGGATCCCTATTTGTCATTCTTCTTTGGAAGTCTTGCTTTTTCACCGAGATCCCGCATGGCACACATAAAACCACCAATGTCAACTGAAAAATAAAATTTAGATACCTTGGGATATGCTTCCTAATCATCATCCTGGTCCACAACGTTGATTCTCTGTTTGCCAGGTTTGGAATATGTACGGGATCTGTATTGTTTCCCTGGGGATTCTCACTTCTTGCCATTAGGATCATATTTAGGAGCGTCAAGCCTTTGATGAATCCTTTTGTCATCCTCTAGGAGAATGAACCTCAAGGCTCTACTGTGCACTTCATCAAGATTCCGGCAAGGAGTCATAACAAGATCATTGTAAAGCCGGGAATCCTTACGGAGTCCTATCGTGAATGCTTCGACAGCTGCTGCCATATCCAGGAAAGGAATCTTCAAGGATTCTCGTCCAAATCTGGCAATATAACTCCTGAGTGGCTCATCGGGCTTCTAAACCACTCGATATAAATCACCTATAAGCTTCTTAAAGGTTCTACTACTAGAAAACTGATTATTAAACAGATTAACCAAATGAGAAAATGAAGTAATGGTGTTAGGAGGGATAATCAATAGCCATTTCATGACTAGGCCTGTTAAAGTGGAGCCGAAGCCCTTTCATAGGCAGGGTTCCTTGATATTCATTGGAATAGGGTTGAATTCCATCCGCTCTCTGTTATGCGCCACGTGTTACTCGGGATCCGTGGTTCTGTCATAAAGCTTCATTCTTGGAGTCTGGAAACGCTTAGGGATCTCAACCTCAGAAATTGGCCAAGTGAACCTTGAGATCTTGTGGCTTCCTAGAGGCACTTCAGAAATGGGTTTTATGATTCCGGGAACACTTGATATCATTTCTTCCAGCTTCTGGAGCTCCCTAGCGATGTTTGACTAATACCTGCATCATAAGAGGAATCCTGGTTAGAAACCAAAGGAATGGGGTTATTCACATTACCGGGGCTAGGATTCTGAATCCTGATTCTTGGGCCATATCCGTAGCTGGTCTTCCACTGGTTTCTCTGATTTCTTTATGTCCTAAATTTCATTCATCATCGTCTGATTAGTTTGCTCTTGCGGATCCATCTGGCTTTTCACCTATTTAAACAAAGCAAATATGTCATTGTCAGTAATAATTGGGTCAACAGACTGAACCTTCGATTCAGAGAATGTAGGATAGTGTAATTTCTTGGCTGAACACCCACTTTCTTCTTACTTCCTGGAAGAGGAGGGATAGAAGGAATTGAGGATGAAACAAGAATTTAGACAGACTTCGATGGGGTCGACATTTTTTCGATTAGGGATTGAATGAGGTATGAGATTCTCGTAGTTTTGGTAAGGTTAAAGCACACTTGCCCCATGGTGGGCGCTAAACTGTTTTGGTCAAAAATCATCGAAGCGATTTAGTGATCAAACTTAGATTGTGAGGTAGTATGCTTAATCAAGATAATGACGAAAAAATGAAATTGGATAATCGGCACAAACGATGTAACGAGGTAAAATCCGGAATTCTTCGAGTTTCCTCTAGGGATCCTGGAAAAAAAAACCTCAGGAGCCGGCCAGAATAGCCTGCTGCCTAGCAATTATATTATTGAAAAAACGATGAATACAAGTGTTTGCGAGGCTTTTATTGATGAAACTAAGTATTACAATCGTTGTTTGCTAATCAGAGCTAAGTGTGAGAGTTTTGTGTGTTCCTATGTCGATCATCACCTCGGTTAAGTAACATAAATACAAGTAACCAACTTTTCGGGGTTCCCCGGATCCAATTAGCTACTATCTTGACCATTATGCTCCTCCCGTCCACTTGGTCCACATTTTTCAACTTTTGGAGCGAGTCTTTAGGAGGTGGTTAATCATCCATCGTCCCTCTAATCAAATAAAAACGAGGCAAATAATGGGGTTAGCAAATAATAATTAAGCAGGATACCGGAACCGGCAGGATTCCCGACTAGTCCAAGGATCGAAGACCATTCGAGCTTCCGGGTGAGCATCCTGAAATTCCATCCGCAACAATGGGTATATCCCTAGTTGGCTTAGTCACATGTTTTATGGGTATATCCCCGGTTGGCATAGTCTTAAGTTTTATGGGTATTGATGTGTTCGAAATATACCTAAAAATAACTAATAATACCTAGACCTACCTAGACGTAGATACACCTAATTTTATCAAAAAATCTTAAACTCTACCAAACCCTAAGGAAAGTGTACCTGTCGGATTGCATAATAGCTAAGGGAGACCAGATATCGAACCTAAGGACACTACGAAGCTAGATTCTAACCTAGGACTTAAGATTGGAAATTTGAGTGTTTTTGGTTTTTGTGAATTGTTTTAATAACTAATTTAACTAACTTAAGAGCTAGCAACCGAAACAGGGAATATTTAGGGGAAAAAATAGAGAAGAGTATCACCTAGACTTGGAATCCTATGTAATACCTACAACTTCACTCAGCTTTAACCGTTCTGATGGTGGGTAGTTCACCTTTTAAGTACTTCATAGCTAACACTTCTAAAGCTCGAACAAGAGTTCACCTTTTAAGTACATCCCAACTCAACTAAACCTGACCACCATCGAAACAATCTAAGGCACCCTAGGATAGCAGGAGCTACCACTAACTACCATGAGTGAAACGGGATAACAAATTAGCCAAATTCCTAGGACACTTCCTTTTGAGATAATGCTACCCTAGTTCATTAACCAACCTAACTACCCGATAGTTCTTTACCTTTTGAGTTTCAGAATAGGCAACACATTGCAGTCAAATCCCTAACTAACAATCAACACAATAGTTTAAGAACTAACCTAAACTAATCTATTGCAACCAATCCTAAAGTTAGCTACTTTAGACAATTCACCTTAACCGAAAGACATTTGCGGGTCAATCATGCATCAATAATCAAATAGAAATCTCCTTATAACACACATATGAAACATTCATGGCAATCAACGGAATTTAATAAAAGTGTAACATCAATCAAATAGTCAAACCCGAGTAAAGTCACAAATACTACGTGTTTTGGTCAAAAATCAACAAGATGATTTCGTATTCCAAACTTAGAAAGTGAGATAGTGTGCTTAAATAATCTGCAAAGATGATATAACGTAAGTATGAGATCGACACAAGGATGTAACAAGGGAAAATCCAGCATCCTTCGAGTTGCCTCTAGGAATCCTGGAAAAAAACCACGAGAGCCGGCTTGAAGAGCCTGCTTCCTTACAGTTTTATTAATCGGAAACTATAAATTACAATAGTATTGGAGGATTGATCGATCGGGCTAAGTGTTACAATGAATTAATACTATCAGAGCTAGAGTGTGTAACTGTTGTGTGTTTGTAAACCGATCGAGTCCTCGATTATATAACTGTTACAGAGATAACAAACTCTCTGGGATTCCTGGGATCCTATTCTCCAACTAACTTGACAGTTAGACTAATACTCGTCCATGTCCTTCCGTAGCTAGAGCAAGTCTTTTGGAGGTAGTTGACCACTTAACTGTACCTGTAGCCAAATAAACACGTGGCAATAATAGGGGTTAGTTGAATAGAAATAAATCAGGATACCTGAATAAGTAGGATCCCCAAACTGTAATAGGATTCCTGAATCTTCTGAGCTTCCTGCGAGCATCCTGAAAATAGACCCCTAACAATAGCCCCTTGAATTTCGACGGTTGTGGATAAGCTCAACAGCTGTCGAAATTTAAAAGATGTTGTTTTCACGCCGTGATCACGGTAAAATTGGTTGGGATTTGACGTTTTTTATGTTTTCCAAGTGATGTGATAGGTATGATTACCATTCTTTAAATACAATCATATCACCCCCATTTACTTTCACCTTCCTCCAGAAACGTTTCGAGATTCTCCTTCAACCAGGTCAGTTTTCTCCTCTTTCTTCCTCGTTTTTGTTCTCCGATTTTCCGCCATGGCCAAGAAAAACACCCGTTCTTCATCCTCTTCAGTCTCTCCAGTAATCGATGTCTTTCACAATCAGGGATACATAATCCCTAGCGAAGAAGAAACCTGTACCTTCGATAACGGTGATATCGAAGCTCTGAAAAACTCCAACATTTTTCCTCCCGGTGCCGTTTTCCGACCATTTGACGCCCGAACCAAGTACGACTTCACTTCTACCACCTAGGTATGCTTTATGTACTACCCATTCTTGCTAGGTATGACCTTTCCCTTCTAGGTGCTTGTGAACCAGTTCTTCAAGACCACCCGACTTAGCTACACGCAAACCATGCCCATGGTTTGGAGAATTTGTATTTTGTTGAACAACTAAACCAAACCCGAAACTTGGAAATTGGGATTCCCGAAATCTGTGAGGCTTATCAACTCTGAACCCACGGCTATAGCCGATTTGTTTTGAAAGTTCACACCTCTACCACCCAACTGATTCCTCGAGCTTCTCACAACGATCATGACTGGAAAAAGCGATTCTTCTCTATGAAGCGTGATTCAATCCTCTGGGGTAGAGACTTGCCATTGAAGTGGGTTGATATGGGTAGGATGCCAATTTCATTTGCATTGCAACCTTTTGAATTTATATTTATTTTTCTTTCATGTTTTTTTTGTTTTGCAGCACCGATTTGAGAATCTCATCAAGCCACGTCCAGATTCCCAGCAGAAGCTTGAAGCAGTCTACCAGATGCCAGCCATGGAAAGGGCATTCATACTTAAAGCAGCAGCCTGTGAGCAAAGCTATTCATCCGACCACCACACCCCTGAGATGTCTTGTAAGTTCTTCCGGATTCCCAAATTTGTTGTTTTTAGGAATCCCAAATATCAATAACCTGTTTCTTTGTTTCAGTTCCCAAGTCAGCTCCTCATTCTCCCTTAAGGATCTCGATACCATGCACAAGATTAAGAAAGAACAATCGGAGCCCCTCGCTTTTTCCAAACCTCTTGCCAGCTGGCCCAAGTCTTCTGCCTCTAAGTGTAGAGACCTAGAAAATGAGGCTTTTGCATTAGATGAATTTTTAGTTTATTTTAATACTTGTGGGCTAGTAAATACTTGTAATTGGGCTAACTTTTGTAGGGTTGATGGGTTTAAGGGGTCCGATCGGTTTTGTGTGTGTCTGGGCCGAATTCTAGTAGGGTTAGGAGATAGTGTGTTTTGCAAGTTTGTTATCTCCCTATATATAGAACCCCTTGAATACTAGAATAGGTTGTTGCTCCTAAGGTGTTTGCGATTTTAGTAAAGTGTTCTCTTCAATCGGTTTGTGTTCTTACTTGTTTTGTTATTACTTTTACGTATTTTTCTTGATTTATCTTGAATCACTCTAGTGTTTGGATTCCGCACATTCACTAGAGGTTGTGATATCGTGTTTGGGTTATTTCGATCCTTACAATTGGTATCAGAGCCAAGAAACGCAAGTTTCGAGGCTCTCGCGATATCCTGGTGAGAATATTGAGACTCAGCTTCAACGCTTCATCAAGATAGTCACTGGAATGAAAGATGCTGGAGTCACATATACACAAGTGGAGGTCAACAGAAAGCTGGTCAACTCTCTGCCGCCAAACTGGGACAACACCATTGAACTGATTGAAAAGACGGTGCAAATGTCCACATCACCCCTAAGTGAGCTCATGTCTACCATTAGAGCTTATGAAGAGAAGAAACAGAAAAGGGCAAGAAAACTTGGCACCGGGGCATTAATGAATCAAATGAATCAAGCTTTCATCTCTCAGCCTGCTGTCGCTCCAAACAATCCACCATCCACTCCACTGGGATTCATTGCACAAGCCACTGGGTCAAGTGCATCTGGAACATCAAATGTTGTCTCTCTAGATGTTAATGCTTTAACTAAAGACCCCGGCTTTGCTCTTGGGGTAGGGATTATGAGTTGCTATCAGACACTCGTAGCAGGCTCACTTTTTCCCACTGATCTATCTCTTGATGATGTGAATCAAGTAAATCCTGACGACCTAGAGCACATGGATATATCTTACCAAATGGGAATGTCAGCCCTGAGAGCTAGGCAGTTCATGGCAAAGACAGGACAGAAGGATTGGAATGGTGGCAAAGGAATAAAGCTCAGTTTCAATAAAGCAAATCTGAGGTGCTACAATTGCAACGAGTATGGGCATTATGCAAGGGAGTGCACCAAGCCAAGGGTTGATAGAGAAAGGAAGACCGACAACAGAGGTGAAGGCATGAAGAAGGAGACTGGAAAGAATGACAAGGCACTGATGGTTCAGCACACGCCAGGATATGACTGGACACCTCAGGTGGAAGACTTAAGTCTGTCACTCGATCATGTAGCCCTGTTAGCTGAAGGAGATGTTCAGAAAGAACCTGCTGCAGCACTCCATCATGCATTCATGGCAGACATAACTCCAGGACCCTCAATCAGAAGCACTGAGGTATGTTTTAACCCTAAGTGTCAAACTATATTTAATGAATCTCAAGACTGGCAACGTAAGTTTTTCAATGAAACATTAAATCGTGAGCTATCTGATAAAGACTTGAGAGAATACAAAGGTAGAACTAAATCCTTAAATGAAAAACTAGAAGCTGCCAAAGTTGACATAAAAAATCTTCAAAGGGATTTGAGTGACAAAACCACATATCTTAAAATTGCTAATGAAGAGATTGTCACATTAAAATCTGAACTTGAACAACTTAAAGGTAAATTAGAAACCTCACAAACCAAAGTTGAGCGCAATGATAAAATTGTGTCTGAAATGATGAAGGCTAGTTCTCTGTTTTATAACACAGATGCCCGAATGCGACATCTAAAAGCCAACTCTGGTTTGGGTCTCGGTACTGAGGTTAAAGATGAAAAATCCACTCATACAGTAACGATGCCCTTGATGCATGAAATGATCTCAGATTATGAGTGTTCTAAGATCTCCTTAGAAGCCAAGGCTGAGATAGAAAAGAAACTGGCCGCCTGTTCCATTAAAATTTCTGCTCCTGTTTCTAACCTTACTAATACTTTTACTTCTTGTGCAGATAAAGGTAATAATGAAGTAGTGGTAGTAAATTCCAAGGAGTCCACTAAGAGTCCCATGAAGTCTGAAGTTGATTTTTGCTTCAAAAATTGTGATTTTGAGAAACCTGAAACTTTTATTAAGTTTGAGTCAAAAACTGCAGAGTCTGATGTGTGTGATAAACTTTCTGAATGTGGTGTGTTTAATGTTGGTAAATGTGATTTAAAACCTGTGAAACCCCTTAGAACTGTTAAAATTTTGAGAAGGGTAAGGGACCGCAGGTTTATGGTCCCAAACCCATAGGAAGTGTGAAAATTTCTGAGGATAAGGTTAATTATCCTACTCCCAATGTGGAGAAAGTACGGGACACAAAACCCCATGACTTTGTCCCATACCCAGAAGTTAACTCTGCATATGACCAGGTCCAGCCGATACAACGGGAGTATATTCTGACCACAAAGCCCCATGGTAAAGCCCTTTGGATCCATAAAAACGCTTCAAAGCCAACTTGGATCTCCACTGGGCGTAACCAACAACAGGCTCCCGTGTATCCAAAGAAACAATCCTGCCATGTGTGTGGCCAACCAGGACACATGGCAAGAAACTGCCTGCACCGTCCTTATGAGCCTTACTATCCAAAGAAGGTCCAACAAAAGACTGTCCCATTGGGCCAAACACATGTTGGACCAAAACCCAAATTTGGACCTTCAAATTCCAAGGTGCAAAAGTCCACATCACCACCCTCACAGGCAAAGATACATGCTAGGCCAGCAGCAAAGACTGTACCTTCAAACCAAAAGGTGCAGCAGGGCAAACCACAGCCAAATGTCCCCAAATGGAGCCCAAAGCCCAAGTCACCTAAACATGAACCATCAATTGTGAAAAGTAAGGGGAATAAAAATGCTAAGAAACCTTCAAAGATTTTCACTAAACCTGCTAGGGTGTCCAAAGCTGTTAAACCTTCAAAATCTGTTTCTCGGCCAAAGCAGGATACCTTTTTAAAATCACCTGTTCACCCTCAACCTGTTTTCAAAAGATTTTCAGAAACACCATTTTTCTCAAAACATGCAGCAATCACACAATCAATCAAACAGAGGGATGATGAAAGGTGGAATGTCCCAAAAGTTGTGAATTTGTCCTTCAAGCCCACTGGTGTGTACGAAAAACACTCCATGTCTTTTCAAGAGGTTCAAAGTTCTAAAATAAACAAAAATAATCGACAGTGGCTTGGCAAGGAAAATCACTCCCAAGATGTCAACATAAAAGACATCCTCAGTCCAAACAAGGACAGACCAGTCTCACCCGGACCAATTAAGGCTGGGTACCAAAATCTAACTGATCTTCTCTGTATGCAGGAACAAGCAAGGAGGACTGTCAGCAACCTATGGTATGTTGACAGTGGTTGTTCCAGGCATATGACGGGCGACATATCCCAACTACAAGACTTGGAGAAATTTGATGGAGGATATGTGTCGTTCGCCGGAGGAGTTGGTGG